>SJYT01080335.1:1035730-1073712 GCA_006410635.1 Cephalophus harveyi | reverse complement strand
AGACAGCTTCCACTCCTGTTGAATGCCGCCGCTCTTCTTGGGTGATCTCTTTGCCGTGAGACACTGTGAGCTTCTTTTCCTTTTTTTAGCTTTTATTTCCAGTACATTAAATTTACTCATACAAGCATTCTAAAAATGTACAATTTTTCCTTTGTTAACAAAGCATAATAAAACATAACCCCCCTAAAAACAGAATACTTGACATCTACAATTCAAAATCAAACAAGCTGAGTATTTGTGATATATGTAAATATATAAATATTTACAAAACTGTGTCTTTTAGATATATAGAGTTACATGCAATTTTGTAAAATTGACATACAAGAATGGCTCAAAAATGGGAGAATTTTCCTCCATTCCTAAGAAGAAAATATGTCCCTTAGGAAGCTATGAAAATTCTTGAGTACACTAGGTCTTCCATTTCAGAGGGTCAGCATCCATTTCTGCCTGGAGCCGTGATATTTAGGCCCTTAGTGTTTCACGCATGGAGTGTTTACCATGGGCATGGAACTCTGCCATGTCCTGTGGGACCCTCGGCTGAAGGAAGATGGGTCCCTGACTCCAGACACTGGCTGTGTGGATGGTTAGGGAGATCCTGGTGATCCTACCTGCTTCCCTGGGAGCAAGAAAAGACCTAGGAGGAGCATCTCCCAGCAGGTGGACATGGTGGGTTCAGGTGGGTTCGGGCTGGGGTCTCGGGGTGCACTGCAGACACTGAACCCACGTTTCTCTTTACCAGCGCCCCAAGCTCACGGTAGTCACCTTCCCACCCTCATGGGGTTGAGTTTATAGCTCCCATCTTCCAGGAGGGGTGCTCAGCCACCCCTGGCATCAGTCATAAGACGGTGTGTGCGTGGGAACCATGGACACAGTAGGGCTGCCTGCCCAGCTCCAAGGTGGGATCTCTGCCCTTGGCCATGCAAGGCGGGCTTGATTGCTGGGCCCCAAAGCATGTGAGGCCATCGGGCTTCCTAGAGGACCCTGGAGGAGTTCATGGGAGTGTGCAGGCGGGTCTTGGAGTGGAGAGTCTGCTCCCATCTGGCTGGCTGCATCCTCTTCCTCTCCGGCTGTGTTGTCTCCAGCCTTCCGGACCAGCCCTTTGACCACATCGTTCTCGGGGAGCACTGTTCTTATAGGCTGCCCATGGCCTCCCACGTCAAACTGTCTTCAGACCCTTGCCTCCTCAGATCAGCAACTCTTTTTATTCTGCCTGGTGGGCTATAGTCCTCAGGGTTGCAAAGAGTCAGACATGACTGAGCAACTAAATAGCAGCGAGTCCTCCCCAGAATGTTGGAAACACTGCCCATCATTACTCACTGATTTTCTCTGTATCCCTGGGATGGAGTTGACCACATTAACTGTTTGCCCTCCCGAATTCCTCTCGCATTTCTACAGGGACAGGAACACTTTCCTGCACGTGGGATGAGAATTCTATTCTTGCCTGGAGAACTCCATGGACAGAGGAACCAGGTAGGCTCTACTGTCCTTGGGGTCACAGAGAGTCGGACATGATCAAGCAACTGCCACTTTTCACTCTCTTCTCCTTGGTTGAAAGCCAGTTGTCAGATAGGGGACAGAGTACTTCCAGTTTATTGCCTCTTCCTTTATCTTCCCTCCACCCTCAAACTGTTTTTTTTTTTTTAATAATTAATTTATTTTGGCTGCACTGGGTCTTCATTGCTGCGTGAGGCTTTCCCTAGGTGCAGCGAGTGGGGGCTGCTCTTTGTTGTGGAGCACAGTCCTAGGTGCATGGGCTTCAGCAGCTGCAGTACCTGGGCTCAGTAGTTGTAGCACACGCGCTTAGTTGCTCTAAAGCAAGTGGGACCTTCCTGGACCAGGGATCGAACCCATGTCCCTGGCATTGGCAGGTGGATTCTCATCCATTGTCCCACCAGGGAAGACCCACTCCCGCCAATTTTTTTTTATGACATTTACATGGAATAAGGAAAAATGCTTCCTTTGCAGAATGTGTTTACCCTTTAGGCCCTCATGTAATTTTCTAGAGAGAGGATAGAGACCCCAAAGGTGGGGATTCAGATGGCGGGTGCATGATCTGTTCTGGTGGGAGGGTCATCATCTGTTTATCAGGTGGGGCTGGGGGTGCAGTCCCTCGAAGGCCGTGGGGAGTGGGAGTGACTTTAGTGGCAGGTGGGCGTGGGTGGTGCTCCTTACGTGTTCCTCCAGCCCAGCTTTGGAAAGGTCGTTGGCCGGAAGCAAAAAGCACCAAAAGGAAATTTTAACAAAATGCTCCTACGCAAATTTTCTAAATGGAGTTAAGTGTGCAAAGAGTAGGTGGGAGTAGGTTCCGGTCTGAAGACCTGCTGACCTTTATAGTGACATTTGGACCTTTACACCTTGCGCTGTGAGGTGGGAGGTGGGCCCAGGCCAGGACTCAGCAGAATTACCAATGTCCTCCAAAGTCGCAGATGGGCTCCAGGGCAGACGAAATTTCTCAGAACATGTCAGAGGCACCAATGTTTTTCTTTTGAGAAGGACCATCCCTGTAGGCACTCAGAAACGTTGTATTTTGAAAGGCGGACCTACGAATCTGGCTTATTCAAGTGCTTGGATCTTCACTGGAAATAAAAAGAAACTCTGATCTCTCAAGCTGCCTAATTTGATTTTATCAGGAATTTATACATACAAAAGTTTCCCCGTAGGCTGAGAACTCTGCTGAGAAAACTTAGCCCAGAATGTAATTAGCCTGAGAGAATTATCAGCATCGGAAAATAAAACTGCATACGGTAAAACGTCCTAATTATGGCAACGGTGTCAGTTATTCACCCCTAATGCCTGTGTGTTTATCCCATCATCTCATCTGGTAATGACCGTGACCAGGGCGATACTCCCTCGGTGTTGCCCAATAATGGGTGGTGGAGATGGGGTATCTTTGCCTTTATTTTTGCTGGCACATCTTGGCACTGAAGCACATTAAAGTAATAAAATCAGGCAGCAAGGCGTCCTAGTCACTCCCACCATGTTCCCGTAACCCCCCTCATTTACAACAGACCGAGACAGAATAAAAAAAAAATTTTTTAAAGCAATTTAAGATGAGGCAACACTGGATATGTAAATCCTCATTTATAGGCAGTTGTGGCAGCTGATTCTTCTTCTAAATGCCTTCTAAAATGCCTTCTAAAATGCCTTGACAGCCTTCAGACCAGTGCCTGAGCTGGGTCGGAACAATTCTGTTTTGGGTGGGAAATGTACAAAGGCAGCTTTCATCACTAGCTTCTGGGCTGTGGGCATTGCGCCTTGCGGACCATCATTCCACCTTCCAGGTCCTGTGTTAAGTCCCAGTTCCAGTTCTGGGAAGGAACCTGTTAAGAAGATGAAGTTTTTACCTGGCTGGATGACTCAGGCCATTTTTAGGTTTTAAAAGATAAGTTGCTCCTCCCTTCCTTTTTGTTTCTCCTTAAGAAGGAGCTGCCAGGGTTCAGGAAAAGCTGAGAACAATTTCAAGGGAAAACACTGGCTTGAGTTTGAGACCATGAAAGAGACAGAGCGGCGAGGCAGAGAGACCCGTGAAGGGTAGCCGTTCTCCAGATGCCAAGGAAGAAAGTGGCGCATCCTAGGCACAAGGCTCTTGGTCAAAGTGCAACGTCTCTTGCCCTGTTCAGTATAGGGTTATAAGAGGATTCCCGAGGTTAGAGACACAAGAGAGAAGGAGAAACACAATGGCCTGACTCTGCAGAACTTATCTCAGGCTTGACTGAGCTTAGTGTAACAACTATGAAAATAAGAGGTTTAGAAGCTGTGGAACAAGTTGGGACTGGCCAAAATACGTGCCTTTGTGTCCCTGAACTTTCATCTCCTCCTTCGCCCCCTTTTCTGGTGTGACTCTGCCCAAACCTGCAGTGGTTAAGACAGCACCATGATTTAGGAGGGATCCCCAGCAACAAGCCGCTCAGAGTTTTATGTAACTAAGCTCTGTGCTGATGCTTGCTCCAGGACACAGCCCAGAGGAGACTGGGCAGCCTTCAAAATGGCCACGAGGCTATGGGTCCCCCAGGCGGGGTGTGGCCTCAGGCAGCCAGAGGGCCATCTGCAGGGGTCCTAACTGTCACACCCCTAATCTGTTACAGATCCCAGCTTGTTCAGTCACTCAGTCGTGTCCGACTCTTTGCTACTCCAAGGATTGTAGCATGCCAGGCTTCTGTGTCCTGATTCACCATCTCCCAGAGTCTGCTCAAACTCATGTCCAGTGAGTCGGTGATGCCATCCAACCATCTCATCCTCTGTCATCCCCTTCTCGTCCTGCCTTCAATCTTTCCCAGCATGAGGGCCTTTTCCAGTGAGTCAGTTCTTCACATCAGGTGGCCAAAGTGACTATTCAGGGTTGATTTCCTTTAGGATGGACTGATTGGATCTCCTTGCTGTCCAAAGGACTCTCAAGCATCTTCTGTAGCACTACAGTCTGAAAGCATCAATTCTTCAGCACTCAGCCTTCTTTATGGTCCAACTCTCACATCCGTGCATGACTATTGGAAACACCAGGTGGGCCTGCTCGTAAATGCTAGAGGGGGGAAGGGAGAACTGGAGGAGTTGGAGGGGGTGAAGCCAGTGCCCTGAGCTTAGGGGACTCTGAAGTCACTTATCTGAGTCTATTGATGCCTCTTCATGTATATTAAGTTCACCCATTATCTTGACACTTATGCAGCTGGATTTATCAACTAGAAGTTCTTGCAAGAACTGTCTTATCAACAGATGGTCCACAGGGGTGTGGTTCAAACCATTCTGTCTTATGCATTGACCATAACACTGGGCCAGCCTTATTTCTTGTCCAAGATGGAGCTGAAGCCCTGGACTGCCAGCATTATAGTACCTTGGGAAACTTGTTAAAAATTCAGATCTCTGGACCTCATACAAGACCCACTGAATCTGACTCTATTTTTTAAATTAATGCTTTTGCTTCTTCTTCTTTTTTTTTTTTAATTGGAGTAAAACATGTAGTAAATGGAGTAAAACATTTCTTTTAGGAAACAAACCCTAATTAAGACTTTGTCAAAGTGAGTATGCCCACCACGTAGCCACCACCCAACTCAAGCTATAGAATATTTCCACCACCCTAAGGGCTCCTTCCACCCTTTCCAGACAATACCCAGCTTCCAAAGGCAACTCTTCTTCTAATTCCCGTCACACAGTTTTCCTGTGTTTGAACTTCACCTACATTGGACTCTCCTAAAGGACTCTTTTGAGTCTGGTTTCTTTCCCTCCACATTACATGTGTGAGATTCATCCACACTGTGGTTTGTAGTAATAGCTTTTTTTTTTTTCTACTGTGGTATGAGTATATGGTGTAGTGTGTGAGTGTATGGTGTAGTGTATGTGGCGTAGTGTGGGGTAGTATATGGGTATGCGTGCTAAGTTACTTCAGTCGTGTC
The DNA here is from genome assembly GCA_006410635.1 of Cephalophus harveyi. Taxonomy (NCBI): domain Eukaryota; kingdom Metazoa; phylum Chordata; class Mammalia; order Artiodactyla; family Bovidae; genus Cephalophus; species Cephalophus harveyi. The sequence continues at coordinate 1,068,328 of SJYT01080335.1, read as the reverse complement.
TGACGCTTTGTGACCCCATGGACTGTAGCCTGCCAGGCTCTTCTGTCCATGGGATTCTCCAGGCAAGAAGACTGGAGTGGATTGCCAGGCCCTTCTCCAGGGGATCTTCCCAACCCAGGGATCGAAGCCTCATCTCTTAAGTCTCTTGCGTTGGTAGGCAGGTTCTTCACCAGTAGTGCCATCTGGGAAGCCCATATATGAGTATACTGCCATTTATTTATTCGGTCTACTCTTGGTGGTGCCTGAGTTGTTTCCAGATTTTGGCTATGACACTAAAGCTGATAAGAATATTCATTTAAGTGCTTTTTGTGCCCCTAACCCTCATTTCTGTTGGGAGTGGAATTGCTCTGTCATAGCACAAATGCATGTTTAGTTTGGGTAAATAACTGCCAAGCAGTTTTCCAGAGTGGTTGTACCAATTTGCACTCTCACCAGCGGTGGTTGTGGAGTCTGCTGCTCCGTGTTCCCATCCATACTTGATATTGTCTGAGCTTTTCATTTTAGCCATTCTGGTAGGTGTGTAGTAGAATCTATTTGTGGTTGTAACTTGCATTGCCCTGCTGGCTAATGATGTTAAGAACATTTTCACGTGCTTGTTCGACATCTGGGCTTCGTCTTTGTGAAGAGGCTGATCAAATCTTTTTTAAAACTCAGTTTGGGGTCTCTTAGCAACTCTTCATTTGGAGGAAGAGCTTGTTATGAACAGCCTCTCCAGGTGACTTAAGAGCTTCATGCCAGAGAACCACCTCTGAAGAACTTCTTAAGATGTCCAGTTTTCTTGAGGCATCTTTTTTCCTTTCTTCAATTCTCAAACCAGCAGTTGACTTTTCCCCTTTCTGTTATTCAGGTTATAGATTCAGTGCTTTCCTCTCAACTCCTTTTGAACTGCAGATGGCAGAAATGGACTTCCTGGGCTAAATATGGCCATTTCTGTCATTGGAGCCTGGCTGAGTTTCCTGGTCTTTCTGGCAGCATTTTGTTAGCAGTATAACCTTGTTGGGAGGAGAAAAATGGGAAGAGAAAGAAGAGATTGGGAACTGCCCCAGGAGGATGAAGTCTGCGGCTGCCCCCTCTTCTCTAACATCTGCCTTTCTTTTCTCCTGGAAGCCCTGGTAGGGAGGATGTCTGCTCAGTGTTCTTCTGCGCCTCTGTCTGGGGACACATGTGTGGATGTGACCCACTCAGGCCATCAGGGAGACATTGTTTCCACCTGTCTTCCTACCTTCCATTTCAACTGTGAACACTCTGCTGTCTAAGTACAAATGCTCCCCAATGAAGGAGGGGACCTAAGCATTTTATATTGTTCCAGGGTTCTAGAACTCATAGAAACCAGCCCTCATTCCAGAGATGGAAACAGTAGAGAATGCTGGAGATCATGTCCTGGTGGGAGAGCTTGCTGGTCTTTTTTACAAATGATCATCCTGGCAAGAGAGGTGTGTCTCTTCTAAAGAGGATCAAGAGATGGAGGGAGGGGAAGAGAATGTCTCTTTTTTGCCTTTAAGGGGGTTCCCTCTGGCTGCTCTTTCCCTCTGAGAACCGCTATTCAGAGGCCCCGAATGGCAGGAAGTGGTGAGGAGATGGAAGGAAGGCAGATGGCTCAGCGAGTGTGTGTGTCCTCCCCGCCCACACCTCCCACTTGGAGGCTGGGGGAAGGGACCTCAGAAGGCTACTTACACCATCGTCACTGTTAACATACATTCACCATGATTTTGTGTGCGTGCAAAGCGGAGTCTGGCATTTGTAATTGTGAAGCTGGCTCTGATGAAGATCTCTCCTGCAGGCTGGCTGTGATGGTAAGAGTATTGGAAATTGCCCATTTTCTCAGCATCTCTTTATGATTCTCTGGCTAAAGGGCGTTATATTTAACGTGACAAGAGTGGACTTGAAAAGGTAAGACCCAGTTTCTGCAGTATTGAAATAACCATCCTCAGTTTCCTATACACACAGGCACACAGAGACACCCAGGCAGACACAGAGACACACAGGCACAGGCACACACTCAGAGATGGAGACATGCATCCACACAGACACACAGACACAGTGCATACACAGACCCAAATACAGACACAGACACACAGACACACACAGACACACACTCAGACAGACAGACAGACATGCACAGAGGCACAGAGAGACACAGACACACAGGCGCACGCACACACACAGAGATGGAGCCACACACACACACAGACATACAGACACAGTGCATATATAGACCCAAATACAGACACAGACACACAGACACACACAGACACACACTCAGACAGACAGACAGACATACACAGAGGCACAGAGAGACACAGACACACAGGCGCACGCACACACACAGAGATGGAGACACACACACACACAGACATACAGACACAGTGCATATATAGACCCAAATACAGACACAGACACACAGACACACACAGACACACACTCAGACAGACAGACAGACATGCACAGAGGCACAGAGAGACACAGACACACAGGCGCAGGCATACACACAGAGATGGAGACATGCAACCACACAGACACACAGACACAGTGCATACACAGACCCAAATACAGACACAGACACACAGACACACACAGACACACACTCAGACAGACAGACAGACATGCACAGAGGCACAGAGAGACACAGACACACAGGCGCACGCACACACACAGAGATGGAGACACACACACACACAGACATACAGACACAGTGCATATATAGACCCAAATACAGACACAGACACACAGACACACACAGACACACAGACAGACAGACAGACATGCACAGAGGCACAGAGAGACACAGACACACAGGTTCATGTGCACACACACACAGAGATGGAGACATGCATCCACACAGACACACAGACACAGGTGCATACACAGACACATACACACACATACACACACACAGACGGAGACACACAGAGACAGACACGCACAGAGGCACCCAGAGACACAGACACACAGGCATGCGCATGCACACACACACACAGAAATGGAGACACACATACACATAGACATACACAAACACACAGACGGAGACACAGACAGAAACACACAGGCACACGCATGCACACTCCTAGGACCCATGGGCCATGTCCCGGGCATGTCCAGCCTGGCTCAGGACCCTAGATTGGAGCGGGCGGACATGGGCCACAACGTCATTACAGGATGGGGTCAGAGGTAACCCGGAACGAGTAGGAGGAGGGGAACCGGGAGAAGGCTGCCTGCCCACGACTCCTCAGCCATGACCCTCTGCGGAGCCTGCCTGAGCCCCCTCCTGGCTGATAACACTGGGGAGGGTTAATTTTTCAGCCCCGTCTCCAGATAAAGGGCCACACTTTCCTTGTTAGTAGGACAATTTGTAAACTCCCAGTTGCCTTTGAAATTCTCAAGGGTGGTTTCTCTTCCACTGGTGTGTTTATGTGTGGATGGCGGGGGGCACATGGTTAAGTCTTGGCAATGATCCCAACCCTGGCACTGCCCTTCCCCCCTGCCCAGGAAGCCCACGGACCTGCAGAACTTGGCTCCCGGCACCAACCCACCTTTCATGACTTTTGATGGTAAAGTCAAGACAGACGTGAATAAGATCAAGGAGTTCTTAGAGGAGAAATTGGCTCCCCCAAGGTGAGCCTTGTCAAAACCAGTGCTGGCAACTCAGTTGTCACTTTTCCCCGTTCACAGACAGTTCTAAAGCTCTTGGCACTGTGTGTTGGTTTTCTGTGGCCATGGCGCTTACCTCCTGAGCTGTACCTGTGGTGTGCCACAGGAAACACAGTGAGATTAGAAGCCCTGAGTCTAGGTGGCTGGGATTTCACTTCTCTGCACCTGCCATTTGGCAATTAGGGTTTGATGGCAGGAAGTGGGGAGGAAGTGGGCCGATGTCACGTGGGTGGCCTGTTTCTGCTGGCCCATTGGGAGCGTGTGTTACATGCAGCATCGCAGCAGGCTGGGCCTGCAAGGGAACCCTCTAGTTCATCATCTTTATTTCAAGAGGGAGAGAACGAAGACCAGCAAGGCTAGGGGGCCCTCCGTCCCAGGATGAGAACAGTCCATCCAGTGCTGTACTCCTGGATGGTATTGCTCCCAACTTTCAAGATGGAAAGATTAGGAAAACATTTAAGGAGCAGTTTTCATTTTTATATGTGCTCGGAAAAAGTCAATTCTTCCCTTCCCACTTTGTATTCTCCTAGCTCAAACGTTGCTGATCTGTGATACTCTCACTTTGAACTTTTCAAGGTACCCTAAGCTGGGGACCCAGCACCCTGAATCTAACTCTGCCGGAAATGACGTGTTTGCCAAGTTCTCAGCATTTATAAAAACACCAAGAAGGATGCAGACGAGAGTGAGTCTGTTTTCTCCATGGACCTCCATTCCGCCTCTGGTATGGCTTCTTATAAGATGTGGGGAATTCTGACTCACTGCACAGCGGGGACGGAGAAAGCAATGGCACCCCACTCCAGTACTCTTGTCTGGACAGTCCCATGGACAGAGGTGCCTGGTAGGCTGCAGTCCATGGGGTCGCGAAGAGTCGGTCACGACTGAGAGACTTCACTTTCACTTTTCACTTTCATGCACTGGAGAAGGAAATGGCAACCCACTCCAGTGTTCTTGCCTGGAGAATCCCAGGGACGAGGGAGCCTGGTGGGCTGCTGTCTATGGGGTCGCACAGAGTCGGACACGACTGAAGCGACTTAGCAGCAGCAGCAGCAGGGACCTGTGTATAGAAATAAGGAAAAAGTACCTCCCACTCTGAGCCTGCACGTGGGTTTCAGGGACTGAGTGCTTTTCTAGAGATTGTCCAAAAAAGGACATTTTTAGGAGAAAATCACCATCACCAGTGATTCCTCGCTCTCCCATGGAATTCAGGGTGAATAAGCCTTCTATTGGTGCTCCCTTCATCATGTGATTTCCACAAAGATTTTTTTTTTTAATTTTTAATTAAAAAAAAAAAGTTTTGGTCACATTGTGTGGCATGTGGGATCTAAGTTCCCTGATCCTGCATTGGAAATGTGAAGTCTTTTTTAGTTTATTTTAGTTGGAATATAATTGCTTTACCATATTGTGTTGGTTTTTGCCATACATCAACATGAATCAGCCATAGGTATACACCCATCCCCTCCCTCTTGAGCCTCCCTCCCACTTCCCACCCCCCACCTCATCCCACCTGGAAAGCACAGTCTTAACCATTCAGTTCAGTTCAGTCGCTCAGTCGCATCTGACTCTTTGTGACCCCATGGCTGCAGCAAGCCAGGCCTCCCTGTCCATCACTAACTCCCGGAGTTTACCCAAACTCATGTCCATTGAGTTGGTGATGCCCACCATGAAAGTTTCTCCATACAGATTTTTGAATAAATGAATAAGTTCTAGAAGCAGCAGTATTGTGTAGACAGCAGAATTATTTTCCAAGGAGAAGTGAATTTTTTATTTAGATCTCATAAACCCACTTGTCTCCTTCCTGACTCTCAACACTCACTGTACATATCTCAGGAGGGAAGGGACAAACTCCCCCCCCGCCCCCCTTTTTTTTTTATATCTAGAGCGAGGAGGGCAGGAGGAGAGGGGGATGACAGAGGATGCGATGGTTGGATGGCATCATCGACCTGATGGACATGAGTTTGAGCAAGCTCTGGGAGATGGTGAAGGACAGGGAGCCTGGGTGCTGCAGTCCATGGGGTCGTAAAGAGTCAAACATGACTGAGCGACTGAACGATAACAAAGACAGAAGAGACATGGACTTCCATGGCTCATCTTACTTGTTTTCTGCCTTCCCATTTTAGTTTATGAAAGGAACCTGTTAAAGGCCCTGAAGGAGCTGGATAGTTATCTAAACGGCCCCCTGCCTGATGAGATAGATGCCTACAACACCGAGGAAGCTGCTGTTTCTGGAAGGAAGTTCCTGGATGGCAATGAGCCCATGCTGGCTGACTGCAACCTCTTACCCAAGCTCCACATTATTAAGGTTTGTCCTTCCTTGTACCTCGGATGCTGAATACATGAATGGGGCTTTGTTTCATTTTGTTTTGACTTGTGTGTGTGTGTGTGTGTTTTATCTGAACAGCCCCCTGCCTGATGAGATAGATGCCTACAACACCGAGGAAGCTGCTGTTTCTGGAAGGAAGTTCCTGGATGGCAATGAGCCCACGCTGGCTGACTGCAACCTCTTACCCAAGCTCCACATTATTAAGGTTTGTCCTTCCTTGTACCTCGGATGCTGAATACATGAATGGGGCTTTGTTTCATTTTGTTTTGACTTGTGTGTGTGTGTGTGTGTTTTGCCAAGACAATCTAAAACAGGGTCTCCTGAATTTAAAAGTCTAGCTAGTTTCTGTTTGCGGCAGCCAAGCCCCAAGTTTGAGATCTGTGGATGCTATTCTCAGATGTTCCTCGGAGGTTCTCATAAAGCATCTGAGAGCTTGGCTCTCAACCCTCCATCCTCACAGCTTCTCTTTTCCAGTCTTAACCCCCACAGCCTAAAGACAAGCTACGTGAAAGCAACTTGAGAGAATACATTGATTGTAGCTGGTATTTCACACTCCAGGCTGGGAGATGGTGTTTGGAATCTGTGAGGATTAAAATGTGAACTTGGGAAATTTCCTGGTGGTGGTCCAGTGGTTGGGACTCAGCACTTTTGCCAGGGTGGCCTGGGTTCAATCCCTGGGTGGGCAACTAAGATCCTTCAAGCTGAGCAGTGCAGTCCAAAAACAAAGACAGCAACCAAAAAAGCTGAGCCAACCTTGGGGGAAAAAAAATGAACTCAGTCAATTGTTGGTGATGGGAAGAGGAAACCTAACCCTGGGATAAGGGAGGAGGTTGGCTCTTAACACAGACCCCTTACAGCTGGTGAGCAGCTGACAGCTCCTCGGCTGGACCACGTGTGGCAGCCTGTTTTCCCAGGTGATCAAACATGAAGTAAAAGTCACTGGTCATATATAATTAGGGTTTAAAGATTCCCTAGACCAGTGGTTCTCCAACATTAGTAGGCATAAGAATTGTGCCTACTAATTTAGAAAACATATCTGCTAGGGGCTCCAGTCGTCTCTGACTCTTTGCGACCCCATGGATTACAGCTCCCCAGACTCCTCTGTCCATGGGATTTTCCCAACAAGGTTACTGGAGTGAGTCACCATGCCCTCCTCCAGGGTATCTTCCCAACCCAGGGATTGAATCCACATATGGTGCAATGCAGGTGGCTTCTTTATTGCTGAGCCACCAGGGAAGCCGTGTTAGAAATGTAAACCCCTCCATTCAGCCCCTGATGTATATAATCAGAATTTCTGTGGGTGACTCTGAAATTCAGAAGCAGATGACCCCACCCCTGGGCTCCTTACTTCTGGCTCCTCTCTGAGGTGCCCCGTCTGGCTGTCACTCACAGCTGTTAGTTGCTGTATCATTATGACTGTTGGTGTGCCCTTGGTCCTCAGTGTCCCTAGATTCCCCAGGAAGAAGCCCAACCCTTGTTTGGAGGCATCCTTATTATGCAGGTCATACCAAGTCCAGAACTAGGTCCTTGGTATAAGGATAGGGAGATGGGAGAGAAGACATAGGGAGATACAAGTCAAGGACCTTTTGTTCTAACAATGCATTTATTTGGCATTTTAGTTCAGTTCAGTCACTCAGTTGTATCCAACTCTTTGCGACCCCACAGTTCTTTGTTTAAGGACAGAGCGTGAAGTGGGCCTAGAGAGGCAGGGACCAACCCTATGGAGATGAGAGCTCTGTGGAGGCAGAGCTGAAAGTGACACTGTTCAGAGGTGCCATCTGTGTGTTCTGCCACTGTCCCCTGACCCAAAGGAACAGGGAGGGGAGGTGGAGGGGAGGAGAGAAGGAAAGAGGCATTCTGCTCTTTGACTGCTGGGCAGAGAAAAGAAATAAGCTTGGAATCACTCAGAAGAGAGGCTGTAGATGACCTCAGCATCACTTTTAGCCATGGCGATCTCCTCCTAATCCTCAGAGTGGAGGAGGCACTAACCCTAACTTTGACCTTGACCCTTATGTGTCCCTGGAGCAGAGTATAGAGCAGTGTTTGATGAGCAGGTGAAAAAGTTAAAGGGTTAGTTGCTCAGTTGTGTCTGAAACTGTGACCCGTGTACCCTAGCCCGCCAGGCTCCTCCATCCATGGAATTCCCCAGGCAAGAATACTAGAGTGGGCTGTCCTTTCCTTCTCCAGGGGATCTTCCTGACCAGGGGTTGAACCTGGGTCTTCTGCATTGCAGGAAGATTCTTTACCATTTGAGCCACCAGGGAAGCCCCTTGATGAGCAGGTGTTTGAGAATAAATATCCAAATTGGTCTGCCTGTTGCCTGGCCTCACTCCCAATGCTCTCCACCTTGTTTTTAAGCAAATAGTAGGTCCAACGGGTCTGCCAATGTTTAGTAGCCAAAAAGAATCCAAGTGGGACCTCTATGTGGATAGAGATGATCACAAAGAAGAAGGGGAAGGGTTAAATAGAACAAAAGAGAAAAAGGCAGATGAGAAACACCTCTCTGGTTAAGATTGGTCCAGTAAACCAAAGAACTTTTCAGACAGACAGATGCTTCTCTACAGCCTCAAAGAAAATGAAAGAGAACATGATTCCTTCCCTGATGGCTTAGTGGGTAAAAAACCCATCTGCTAGGCAGAAGACACAGGAGACATGGGTTTGATCCCTCGTTGGGAAGATGCCCTGAAGTAGGAAATAGCAACCCACTCCAGTATTCTTGGGTGAAAAATCCCATGGACAGAGGAGCCTGGTGTGCTACAGTCCATGGGATCTCAAAGAGTTGGACATGACTGAGCTACTCAGCCTAGCAAATGAATCTTTGGAGAAAGGGCTCAAAGACAAGTCACAATGTGTCAAAAAATATAATCTCACAAAGAGGATGCAAATGAAACAGGTAGAACTGAAAAAAAACTTAAAAACAAAGCGATTTCAGAAATTGTTTAGAAGTTGTATTCGAAGTAGCAAGAGGTGGAATATGACTTTGCAGAAATTCGTCAAGGATTTTTAGGACAGCCTGAGGAAATTCTCTCAAACTGAATGGAGAAGAAGCAAGAGGTAAAGGTGATTAGAGAGAATCCAGGTGCACATAATCAGGAACAAGAGAACCAGAAAGAAAAAAAGAGGAAAAAGCAGACTCAAAGGGAAAGTGTTTTGAACTAAAGGATGACCTGAATATTTACTTTAAATAGCAATCCATGTTTAGAAAAATATTGTCCTGAACAGTCAACACACTATGTATGATATAACTGGTAAATTACTGAACTTTGACAATAAAAAAGAACCCTTTGGGTGCCCAGATGATAATGATAATAGTAATAATAATAAAAGGTAAGGCCACCTACACAACAGAGAAATTCAGACTAGCCGCATATGTCTCTAAAGTGAGGTGAAAGTGTTGGATGCTTGGTCATGTTTGACTCTTTGCAAGCCCCTGGACTGTAGCCTGCCAGGCTCCTCTGTCCATGGAATTCTCCAGGCAAGAATAGTGGTGTGGTGATGACATAAATCAAAGCAAGATCCTTTATGACTCACCTCCTAGAGTATCAGAAATAAAAACAAAAGTAAACAAGTGGGACCTGATTAAACTTAAAAGCTTTTGCATAGCAAAGGAAACTAAAAGCCAGGTGAAAAGACAGCCCTCAGAATGGGAGAAAATAATAGCAAATGAAACAACTGAAAAGGATTAATTTCCAAAATACACAAACAGCTCATACAACTCAATACCAGAAAAACAAACAACCCAGTCAAAAAGTGGGGAAAAGACCTAAACAGACATTTCTCCAAAGAAGACATACAGATGGCTAACAAACAAACATATGAAAAGATGCTCAGCATTGCTCATTATTGGAGAAATGCAAATCAAAACCACAATGAGATATCACCTCACATCAGTCAGAATGGCCCTCACCAAAAAGTCTACAAACTGCAAATGCTGGAGAGGGTATGGACAAAAGGGAACACTCTTGCACTGTTGGTGAGAATTCAAATTGATACAGCCACTACGGAAGATGGTAAGGAGATTCCTTAAAAAACTAGGAATAAAACCACCATATGACCCAGAAGTCCCATTCTTAGACATATACCCGGAGGAAACCAAAATTAAAAAGACACAGGTATCCCATTGTTCATTGCAGCACTATTTACAATAGCTAGAACATAGAAGCAACCTAGCTGTCCATCGACAGATGAATAGATAAAGAAGCTGTGGTACATATACACAATGGAAGATTACTCAGCCATAAAAAGGAACACATTTGAGTCATTCTAATGAGGTGGATTAACCTAGAACCTATTATACAGAGTGAAGTAAGTCAGGAAGAGAGATAAATATCATATTCTAATGCATATATACAGAATCTAGAAAACTGGTACTGAAGAATTTATTTACAGGGCAGCAATGGAGAAACAGACATAGACAATAGACTTATGGACAAGGGAGAGGGGAGGAGAGGGTGAGCTGTATGGAGAGAGTAACATGGAAACTTACATTACTGTATGTAAAATAGATAGCCATTGGGCATTTGCTGTGTGTCTCAGGAAACTCAAACAGGGGCTCTGTATCAACCAAGTGGAGTGGGATGGGGAGGGAGATGGCAGGGAGGTTCAAAAGGAGGGGATATATGTATACCTATGGCTGATTCGTGTTGAAGTTTGACAGAAAACAAAGTTCTATAAAGCAATTATCCTTCAATTAAAAAAAAAATAGAATACCAGAGTGAGTTGTCATTCCCTTCTCTGCAGGATTCTAGGATCACATTAAAAGCCAGAAAACAGTGTTTTAACAGTTAAAGGGTTGGGGACTTCCTTGGTGGCCCAGTGGTTAAGAATCCACCTTCCAATGCAGGGGACGCAGGTTTGATGCCTGGTCGGGGAACTCAGAGCCCACATGCTTTGGGGCAGCTAAGCCCATGCACTGCAACTAGAGAAGCCGGTGTGCCACAGAGAAGACCCAGCACTGCCAATAGGTAAAGGATTAAAGGAAAGGATGTGTGATGTAAGAATTTTATATCCAAGTAAACTGTTGCTTTTACCTAGACTTCTGGTCTTGATGGAATAAACACTCTGAGCCATTAAAAAAAAAATAAAATTTCTATATGATGACATAATAAAAAAGGATAATAAAATAAGAATACAGGAACAGAGAAGGTGTGTGGTATAAAAGGATTGGTGGTAGATCTGAAACCAGAACTAAAACTGAACAGCAGTGGGAATTATAGCTACAGGACTGAATCAGATGCACTAAACTTCGATTTTCACACCATTAAAAAAGTAAGTAAGTCAAGTCACTCAGTCGTGTCCGACTCTTTGTGACCCCATGGACTGCAGCCCACCAGGCTCCTCAGTCTATGGGATTCTCCAGGCAAGAATACTGGAGTGGGTTGCCATAAGGAGGATAATAGATCAGAAACAAAAAGAAGTGTAAGTATACTAATTTCCATGCTTATTAACAGGAGTAAGTAGAGGTCAATCAAAGAATAAAAGATAAATCAAGAAATAAAGAATTTCTATTATTTCAAGTTATATAGGAACCCATTGGACCCACTCCAGGAGTCTTGCCTGGGGAATCCCATAACAGAGGAGCCTGGCAGGTCCATGCTGTCACAAAGAGTCAGACACAACCTGGCAACTAAGCAACAGCAACCACCGGAAGAGTTAAAAGAGATCATAAACCTTCCAAACCACCAGAGAGGGAAACACACACATACATAAATGCAAGAATATTTACAGGAAGTTGGGACACAAAGTATTACATTAATAAGATATGATATAAAACAAGTTTACACTTATGAGAGGCACATATGTAATAGATTTACTCAGAATGTTTGGGTAAAGCAAAAGCAGGCAAACGCAAACAAAAGAAAAGCAGGAGTCTTGACATTAATCTCTAGTAAGATTGAATTCAAGTAAAAGATACTTATTTAGGAGGCTCTATGAAAAGATATGTGATCCTGTCTTGCTGCATCATTAGCTCCCAGCTTCCAAAATCTAAGAAATAAGTCCCAAAGATCTTCTAATTGGTGACAGATTCCACACTCATGTTGTCCAAACATCCCAGGAGCCAATATAATGGGAAATACTGTCCTTCCAAATATTGTTGTTCAGTTGCTCAGTAGTGCCCGACTCTTTGGGACCCCATGGACTGCAGCACACCAGGCTTCCCTGTCCATCACCATCTCCTGGAGTTTACTCAAACTCATGTCCATTGAATAGGTGATGCCATCCAGCCATCTCATCTTCTGTCGTCCCCTTCTCCTCCTGCTTTCAATCTTTCCCAGTATCAGAGTCTTGTCCAATGAGTCAGGTCTTTGCATCACTTGGCCAAAGTATTGGAAATTTAGCATCAGTTCTCTCAATGAATATTCAGGATTGATTTCCTTTAGGATTGCCTGGTTGGATCTCCTTGCAGTCCAAGGGACTCTCAAGAGTCTTCAACACCACAGTCCAAAAGCATCAGTTCTTTGGCACTTAGCTTTCTTTACAGTCCAACTCTCACATCCATACATGACTTACGGAAAAACCATAGCTTTGACTATATGCACATTTGTTGGTAAAGTGATGTCTCTGCTTTTTAATAAGCTGTCTGGGTTTGTCATAGCTTTCCAAGTATTTGTCCCCCCAAATTTGTATCTAAGTTAGACCCAAGTCCTAACTCCCAATATCTCAAAACTGACCTTATTTAGAAATAGAGTTTTTGCAGATGTAATTAGTTAAGATAGGATCATGTTAATTGATTAGGAGCAGTATAATGGGCCCCTAATCCAACATGACAGATGTTCTTATAAAAGGGAATTGGGATCCAGAGACACCAACACAGGGAAAGTGCCAGGTGGAGACTAGAGCTGTGCTCCCATGAGCCAGAGACAGGGAGAGACCTGGAACGGATCCTTCCCCAGAGGCTTCAGAGGGAGCCCGGCCCTGCTGACACCGTGATCTTGGACTCTGGGCCTCCAGAAGTGTGGGAGAAGACATTTCTGTTGTTTCAAGCCACCCACGGTTGTAGTGCTTTGTTAAGGCAACCCCAGGGAACTCATATCATCTGCAAGAGGATACACCCTCCTTTGTGGTGAATTCCCAGTGACACCCTCCAGACAGAGGAGACATCTCACACCACTGTGTTTTCATGATATCCATTCTCAGCTACCCCATCCTTAGGTAAGTAAGTAAGTAAGTGAAATCGCTCAGTCGTGTCCGACTCTGCGACCTCCTGGTCTGTAGCCCACCAGGCTACTCCATCCGTGGGATTCTCCAGGCAAGAATACTGGAGTGGGTTGCCATTTCCTTCTCCAGGGGATCTTCCTGACCCAGGAATCGAACCCAGGTCTCCCATATTGTAGGCAGATTCTTTAACCTCTGAGCCACCTGGGAAGATATCCACTGTTTCCTTGAGAATAAGGATTTTTCAGTTCATGAATCTGCCCTCTGCACATGGTAGACCCACAGTGAAATGATCCTTTCAGGGGCAGAATGTGGAAATCCACAGGTGTAACATACCTAGGCACTTGGGGTTTCAGGAGGTGAGGTTCAGCAAATAGGAAAAAGAAGGCACTTCAAAGTGATCTTGGCACAATCTAAACTGAAGATCCATCCTGAACCTTTGAAAATGAAAGTGTTAGTCACTTAGTTGTGTCCAAATCTGTGGACCCCATGGATTGTCTTCTCTGCTCATGGGATTCTCTAGGCAAGAATACTGGAGTGAGTTGCCATGTCCTTCTCCAGGGGATCTTCCTGACCCAGGGATCGAACCTAGGTCTCCTGCATTGCAGGCAGACTCTTTACCATCTGAGCCATCTGAATCTTTAGGCACCAAATAACCCAGCAGCAGAACACAGGGAGAGAAAACTACTAGAAAGACAAAGAGAAATCCACCAGGTTACAGAGCAAGCTCAGGGCTTCCCTGATGGTTCAGATGGTAAAGAATCTGCACAGGAGATTTGGATTTAATCCTTGGGTCAGGAAGACCCCCTGGAGAAGGAAATAGTGGCCCACTCCAGTATTATTGCCAGGGAAATCTCACGGACAGAGGAGCCTGGGGGGCTACAGTCCATGGGGTCACAAAAGAGCTGGACATGACTGAGCGACTAGACAATAGAGCAAATCCATGCCAGTGAGTCACGAGGACTGTCTGTGATGAATAGGTGGGCATGGTTGTGTAGCACCTCTGTTTTGAGTCCCATGCTCAGTATGCCCCCTGAAAACTCATATTGCAACTTGGGCAGCTTGAACGGCTGTAGGACCTGGGAACTTGAGAAAGAATATATTACACGCCTCAGAAGAATGGATTGTCTGATGTAACTGCCTACGTTTGTGGGTTTTCCCTTTCTGACTGTTTCCTCTTCATTTTCAGATTGCGGCCAAGAGATACAAAGATTTTGAGTTTCCTTCTGAAATGACTGGCATCTGGAGGTACTTGAACAATGCACATGCTCGGGATGAATTCACAAACACATGTCCTGCTGACCAGGAGATTGAACACACATATTCAGATGTTGCCAAAAGAATGAAGTGAAGCCAGACTGTTTTCTGTCTCCTTTCTCAGCTGTGTGAGCTAGACTATGGAAAGAGTGTCTCCTTTGCCTTTCCCTCCCAGTAACCATCCTTTGCAAAATAATGCTCATACTTTAGCAATGTGGATACCATAGCATGATCCACTCAACAGGAAATTATTCCTAGCCTTGTAATTTGTCAGCTTACTTGTGATTCTGAATAATACCAGTTGTTATACACTTCAATTGTCTGGTTTATATTCATTTATATCTTTGGCATTCTGGGACCTTGAAATCCATGATATTTAGGGCATGAGTTTTGCAGTTTAAGTTTCAAAGCAAATAAGGCTTGAATTCAAGCCTTATCTATTATTAACCTCCTTTATTTTTTTTTTAAAGTGTGTTTTTCTGTGATAGTTTTCATAATCACACATAGCCTTCTGCTCTAAAATGCTAGTTTAACTTTTTAAAAACAAAATTATTTTTATAATTACAAAGTGATACTCGCTTGTTTTAATATTTGAAACAAAGTCAGAAGGCATAAAAAAGAAAGACAAAAGTCACCTAGAATTTCACTACACTTAAGATAACTGCTGATAACGTGTTGGTGAGTATCTTCCAAGTCTTCAGACTCTTTCACACATACGAATTCAAACCACATATAATTTCCTGCCTCTGTAGTATTGTGTTAGTTTATTCTCAAGGACTGGTGAAGGGACCACTCCCCCCTTCCCCCCAACCCCCCGCCTTGGTAATACCTTGTTGGTCAGCCTTAGAGGACCTAAAACAAAAAGATTTGGCACCACAGAGCTCAAGAGGGTGCTTGTAGCCAAGTTTTAGAGGGATGGAGAACTTCAGGGTTCTCCATCAAGGTTCTCCATCAAGGTCTCCATCAGGGTTCTCCTGCTGGTCTTCCAAAGACCAGCAGGACCAGAAGCTGTGGGAGGGCCCCAGCATGACCGGAAGCTGTGTTCCTGCCTCCATGATGCCTCTGCCCCGGGTTCCAGGGAAGGCACAGAGGAGAGCGCCTCTCTGTGTTTCTCCTTCTGGCTTCCTTTAGGGGGCCTTCTCTTGCTCCCTCCCTCTCAGACCCCACGCCTGCAGGAGGACTCTGAACGTCATTTGTGTTGCAGAAACTCCCTGCCCCCTGTTGCAACGTAGACCAAGCACATCTCGATCCTTCAGATGGCGTCACACCCACCTCTTCCGCCATGATGTTGTGCTGGGCTAGCCTGGGTCCTGCTGTTTCTCTGCTCTCTCTAGCGTCATTTTGAGGTCAGGCAGGGAAAATCCAGGGAGATTAAATTCTTGGTGACTCTTCTTGGGCAGTTCTGGTAAATAGGCAAGCTGGGGAGGAAGTGGAAAGTACTGAGTCAAAAGAGTGTTCTGGTTCATCTGATGTCCCCTCCCCCACTCCTGAGCCAGCCTCGCAGCAGCAGCTCTGTGTGGGGGCTGGGTTCCTACTCAAGGCTTGGAGGACAGAATGGGAGACTCCTTCCATGCTCATCTAGACTTCCAGGGTTCCAGCGTCATCAGCCAGGTGGTGTTCTTTTGACATTGGCACACACCTTCCAGAAAACTCACTTGTGGAGTTGGAGGCAACATGTTATTGATGTTAAAAACTCGTTAGGAAAAAAGTAGACACCTGCTCACCCAGCGATTCATTTGGAAAAAAACAAAGATGCATTAACATTCTGAGATTTCTGGGATTTAGAAAAAGATGTCTGCTAAGAGGAACAAAGCCCTTCAAAGGGTGGCCACTTTCTCTTTCCTCGTACTGGATGCTATGGTTTAACCAGGGGCAGCCAAACCCCAGCCCTCCACTTGCTTAGTTAGCCATTTATTTTAAGAAGTTGTGTCTGGCATGTGTCGCTGTGATTCCTGATTCACATCTGTTTAAGGGTCAGATTCCAAAGATGAGTTTTACCATGTTACATTTAAACTTAGTAAATGAATTGACTACCTGACATTATTAGTGCCAAGTTTGTATTTTTAGAGGTTAACACAATCTACATAAACCCTTTGTGCCTTACAAATTAAATGCATTATGAAAACATTTATCTGGAACCAATATCTTTAATTTTTCTTTATTTTACTTTGCATCTTCCACTGAGACAATGTGTGTGTGTGTGTGTGTGTGTGTGTGTGTGTGTGTGTGTGTGTGTGTGTGTATCACTTCACCCGATCCTTTGCCTGATGGGAAAAGATGGGGAGTAAGTCACAGGATGTGATTTTCCCCAGGACACACACCACTAACATGACCCTGACCCACATCATTCTAGGGATAACCCTACATTACACTTCTCTTTAAAATAAAAGGGTAGGATGGGATTTCCCTGCTGGTCTGGTGGTTAAGAGTCTGCCTTCCAATAGAGGGGACATGGGTTTGATCCTTGGTTGGGAAGCTAAGATCCCAGAAGTTGCCAGGCAACTAGACCCGCTCACCACAACTGCTGAACCTGAGTGCCACAACTGGAGAAGCCCATGTACCTCAACAAAGACACCGCACAACCAAAGTAATAATAATAAAATGGAGTAGGAGTTAATACTTACAGAACTTTAGAAGGGGGACCCCCACCGAGAAAGTGAATGGGAATGGTCTTCCTTTAAAATGATGAGAGTGGGACTTCCCTGGTGGTCCAGTGATTAACATTCTGTGCTTTCACTGCAGGGAGTGCAGATTCCATCCCTGGCTGGGGAACTGGCATCCTACAGGCAGTGCGGTCAAAGAAATAATAATAGTAAAATTGCAAGAGCAACTTTGAACTAGAAATTAGTGCTGTTGTTTGCCAGGGTCCAGCCCCGGTAGATCCAGGGAATTCGAAGCGGGGATGGAGTTGGTGTCCTAGGAAAAAACTTATTTAACTACAGATAAATAGAGAGATTAGAAACGAATAGTGTAGTAGGAAATATTGGTGGAGAAAAGAGGCTGAATTACTTGGTTTACGGGGAACACCAATAAAACTTCGAGACAAGAAGTTTGCACCATCTACGTTAGGCCACCGGCGCCCACTTGAATATCGAAGGGTGCCCCGCCTTAGGCTCCCTTTCACTTGGAACTTAGAAGCCAGGGCAAGTAAGTAGATGTGGTGAGCCTCCCCGCTCCAGATGGGAATTCAGCCAGAAAAGGGGAGAAAAGAACGACATGGGGGAGCCCAGCATCAGTGCAAGACTCAAGACTTTATTTTCAAAATCAGTTTATATACCCCAAGTTGTACATAAAGAAATAATGGAATATGCAGAGTTATGCAGGGGCAGCAGTCCTGACCCTCACTGAGACCAGGCTTTCTTTTTACATACCTTCCCTTATACAAAAGGTCTCAGGTGGTTTACATTATCTTCTAGCCAAGAGGCCTGTTAACATTTTTATGGCTCTCTTCCTAGATAAATGTCTATCAACCAGAAAACTCTTTTTCCCTAGAAGTGTTTTTTCTTTACTCTGCATCACCCTCAAAGTACTAAATAAAGTTACATTCTTGTAGAACAAAGGTGCAGTGGGTTATAACAAAGAAAGTACTTAACTCAAAGATCTAATGTTGCTAATNCTTTTTCCCTAGAAGTGTTTTTTCTTTACTCTGCATCACCCTCAAAGTACTAAATAAAGTTACATTCTTGTAGAACAAAGGTGCAGTGGGTTATAACAAAGAAAGTACTTAACTCAAAGATCTAATGTTGCTAATGCCAGGGCCACTATCTGTTTTTTCTATATACCAACTATATCGACAAATAAAAGATATGAAAATTTGGCAGCAAGTATTGGCTCAACAAATGAAACCTTTAATCAGTCCTATTCTAATGATTTTGACTCCTCAGAAGCCCCTACATTCCTAGGATGTTTTAAGCTTCCTGTGCCTCTCACTGTCGGGAGGCCGCAAACAATCACATGCACAGCTGTAAGAGTCCAGCAGGCAGGCTAGAAAGCCATCAGAGGGGTTTTTGTATTGAAACACTTTTATTATGCCCAGGAGATTTATTATCTAAAAGTTCTAAATTAACTTTTTCCAGAAAAAGGTGGTGAGGGGACAGCCCCCTGTCAATGTCAGAAGAGTAGGTGAAAAGCATAACACAGTAAAGCAGGCAGACTCTGGTTTTGGGGGTACATGCTCAGGAAATAACAGGGGGAAACCCTGAGGCCTGACTCGCCTTGCCCATCAGGCCTCTGTCGCATGACCTTGTCACGGGTGGGATTCCTCACGCTGGCTCCCGGCAGTTGTTCAGTCACTAAGTCATGTCTGAATCTATGACCTCACAGACTGCAGCACACCAGGCTCCCCTGTTCATCAACTCCCAGAGCTTGCCCCAGCTTATGTCCATTGAGTTGATGATGCCATCCAACCATCTCATCCTCTGTCGTCCCCTCCTTCTCCTTCCTCAGTCTTTCCCAGCATCAGGGTCTTTTCCAATGAGTCAGGTCTTCGAATCAGGTGGCCAAAGTATTGGAGCTTCAGCATCAGTCCTTCCAATGAATGTTCAGGGTTGACTTCCTTTAGGATTGACTGGCTATCAGTAGTTAAATTAGAAATTATCTGTATTAGAATTGTGACCCATAAAGACATTTTAACGGAGTACTAAAGAGGTCTGAAAAAATACAAGTGACCTGTCCTTGCCCAGGTGGCTGAAATACAGGCCTTGCCTGTATAAAATAAATAAAATAAATTCATTTATTTTAATTGGAGGTTAATTACTTTACAATATTGTTTTAGTTTTGCCATACATCAACATGAATCTGCCACAGGTATACATGTATTCCACATTCTGAACCCCCCTCCCTCCCCTCTCCCTGTACCATCCCTCTGGGTCATCCCCGTGCACCAGCCCCAAGCATCCAGTATCATGCATCGAACCTGGACCGGTGATTCGTTTCATATATGATATTATACATGTTTCAATGCCATTCTCCCAAATCATCCCACCTTCCCCCTCTCCCAGAGTCCAAAAGACTGTTCTATACATCTGTGTATCTTTTGTTGTCTCACATACAGGGTTATTGTTGCCATCTTTCTAAATTCCATATATTTGTGTTAGTATACTGTATTGGCGTTTTTCTTTCTGGCTTTCTTCAATCTGTGCAATAGGCTCCAGTTTCATCCACTTCATTAGAACTGATTCAAATGTATTCTTTTTAATGGCTGAGTAATACTCCATTGTGTATATGTACCACAGCTTTCTTATCCATTCATCTGCTGATGGACATCTAGATTGCTTCCATGTCCTGGCTATTATAAACAGTGCTGCAATGAACATTGGGGTACTCGTGTCTCTTTCAATTCTGGTTTCCTCGGTGTGTATGCCCAGCAGTGGGATTGCTGGGTCATAAGACAGTTCTATTTCCAATTTTTAAAGGAATCTCCACACTGTTCTCCATAGTGGCTGTACTAGTTTGCATTCCCACCAACAGTGTAAGAGGGTTCCCTTTTCTCCACACCCTCTCCAGCATTTATTGCTTATAGGCTTTTGGATCGCAGCCATTCTGACTGGTGTGAAATGGTACCTCATTGTGGTTTTGATTTTCATTCTGTGATAATGAGTGATGTTGAGCATCTTTTCATGTGTTTGTTAGCCATCTGTATGTCTTTTGGAGAAATGTCTATTTAGTTCTTTGGCCCATTTTTTGATTGGGTCGTTTATTTTTCTGGAATTGAGCTGCAGGAATTGCTTGCATATTTTTGAGGTTAGTTGTTTGTCAGTTGCTTCATTTGCTATTATTTTCTCCCATTCCAAAGGCTGTCTTTTCACCTTGCTTATAGTTTCCTTTGTTGTCCAGAAGCTTTTAATTTAATTAGGTCTCATTTGTTTATTTTTGCTTTTATTTCCAATATTCTGGGAGGTGGGTCATAGAGGATCCTGCTGTGATTATTTCGGAGAGTGTTTTGCCTATGTTCTCCTCTAGGAGTTTTATAGTTTCTGGTCTTACATTTATATCTTTAATCCATTTCCATTTTTAAGTGTAGTTGTAGGAAATCTGGTTCTTGGCACTCTCCCCTCTCAGGGACCCCACCCCCACACCCCCTTCGCAGGCCCCTCAAAAGCTGTTCATGTGCAGGCAGGTGAGAAATATTCCAGGGTTGTTCACCTGCCTTAAAGTCTTCTCCAGGCATGGTTTTTTTTAAAAAAACAAAATGCATTTGTTCTTCCAAACATACCATATGTGTGTGTTAGTCGCTCAGTCATGTCCAACTCTGTGACCCCTTGGACTATAGGCTGCCAGGCTCCTCTGTCCATGGAATTCTCCAGGCAAGAATACTGGCCTAGTCGCTTCAGTCGTGTCTGACTCTGCAACCCCATAGATGGCAGTCCACCAGGCTCTGCCGTCCCTGGAATTCTCCAGCCAAGAACACTGGAGTGGGTTGCCATTTTCTTCTCCAATGCGTGAAAGTGAAAAGTGAGATTGAAGTTGGTCAGTCTCATGGACAGCAGCCCACCAGGCTCCTCTGTCCTTGGGATTTTCCAGGCAAGAGTACTGGAGTGGGGTGCTTGGAGTGGGTTGCAATTCCCTTCTCCAGAGGATCTTCCCCACCCAAGGGTCAAACACAGGTCTTCTGCATTGCAGGCAGACTCTTTACCATCTGAGTGACCAGGGATGCAAATACAAGTCATGAGAACAGCCCTCCTTTGAGGGTAATCCTGAGAAGGTTCTTGGGCTAAGGAGATTCTATTCTTGCTTTTAGTTCCCCTAGAGGCTGGACAGTTCAGAAAAAATTAGCTTTACTTCTGAACACAGAATCTCCAAGTGTAGGCTGAAAAAGAATATGAGTGCCACAAAGATATATTTTCTGAGCATGGTTCACCAAACAGGGATGCAATGATAGATTTAGCCCAGGAATGAACCTTCTGCGACTAGAGGTCTCAACAGGTTACCTGTGAACTACGGGACTATCCCCAGAAATTGAGTGCATGCCCAAGCCCTGACAGACAGACACAAATGCATGTTCTACATACATGCACACTCAGGTACATACACACTCACACACATTCACACACAGACACATTGACAACATGGTCACAGAACTCTTTCACACATGTTCAAATGTTAGGAGAAACACTGACTGAAACCACCCACCTTGGCCAGGTACCACAGTAACCATCTGCTTGAGGTATTTTCACAGGAGGTCCTGGTGAGGAACACAGAACTAATAAGCCACCACCAATCGGAATAATTCAGGCAAGGTCAAAAGGAGACACCACATGTCTGACCACCTCCCGGAGTCCTTTTTGCTGGCGTCCATCTTAGCTGAACAATGTGTGCACCACGAGGAAGGACTCTGAGTGAGAATGATTGGCCAAAGACAACCCGGAAACTAATCCTATCACCATAAAATCCAAGACTGTGAGCCATGTGGCAGAGCAGTTTTCCTGGGTCCCCCTATCCTGCTGCTCTCCACTGGAGCACCCCTTCCCAATAAAATCTTGTGCTTAGTCAGCACGTGTGTTCTCTTTGGACAATTCATTTCTGAGTGTTAGACTCAGAAATGCAAACAACAGCCCACTCTCGGGCCCTGGAAGGGATCCTCCTTCCTGCAACACAAACACACTAACACATTCAGACACATCCCCACAGACACACACACAAGCATACTCATTCAATACAGTCACACACACTCACCCACTCATCTACCCACATATGTGCACGTGCACACACACACAACCTGTAAGGTGAGGTCCAGGCTCCTTCCTTTCCTCCTTCAATCACTGACCAGAAACACACTCTTGGCAACATTCCACCCATTTCTCCTTCCCCACCTCCAGTGGTTCACTATTAGTCTTTGGAAAAAAAAAAAAAATTTCTTCTACAGTTAAGAGAACCAAGGTGTGCATCGTCCTAAGAACATGTAATTCACAAAACCCTGGCTACTTAAGGTGGATCAGTTAGAAGATGTTTGTTCACGTTATAGTTCTGAATTCTTTCTGGAAGCCCATGAAACTGACACAAAAACTGAGTTTAGCTGCAGCTAACGCTTCCCTGGTAGCTCAGACTGTAAAGAATCTGCCTGCAATACCGGAGACCTGGGTTTGATCCCTGGGTTGGAATGATCCCTTGGAGAAGAGAATGACTACCCACTCTAATATTCTGGCCTGGAGAATTCCATGGACAGAGGAGCCTGAGAAGCTACAATCCATGGGGTCACAAAGAGTCGGATATGACTGAGTGAATTTCACACACACAAAATGCCCGGGGTTGGGGTTTGTGACCTTGGGGAGAGGCCCAGAGCCCAGACTTGCTGCTGAGCCCTGAACAGTGTGGTCCGATCTGGCTGTTTCTGGTCATGTGCATGTGTGCTGAGTCGATTCAGTTGTGTCCAACTCTGTGCGTCCCTAGGACTGCAGCTTGCCAGGCTCCTCTGTCTGTGGAATTCTCCAGGCAAGGATACTGGAGTGGGTTGCCATGCTCTCCTCCAGGGGATCTTCCCAACCCTGAGATCAAACCTGTATCTCTTACATCTCCTGCATTGGCAGGCAGGTTCTTTACCACTTGCACCACCTGGGAAGCCCTGTTTCTGGTCATATCATATGCCAAAGTATTTGAAAGGTACATAGGAGTCTCTGAGACACTTGGACATAATTTCCCTACAGTGTGGCTGCTGCTGCTGCTGCTAAGTCGCTTCAGTCGTGTCCGACTCTGTGCGACCCCACAGATGGCAGCCCACCGGGCTCCGCCATCCCTGGGATTCTCCAGGCAAGAACACTGGAGTGGGTTGCCATTTCCTTCTCCACCCTACAGTGTGGACTATACTTAAAAGAAGCAAAAGAATCACACAAGTTATTCTACCAAGGTTATTTGCTTCTTGTTTTTTAAACCTTGACAAGGCGGAGGTGTAGAGGCCTGTTTGTGGGGTTCCTTTTCCTACTGATCTTGGGATCGCTCAAGATTGGAGCCAAGAGGAAAGAGAAATGGATTAGGGAGGCGCCTAGAATTCTAGGAGAGACAGAGCAGCAGGATCTGTCTTGCCTTCATCACAATTGTTCAACTTTTATTTGTTTGCAGCTCACTGGTCCCAAAAGAGAATGCTGTTTGAAAGAAAATCTTAGGGTTATTTGGTGGTGGTTCGGGTGTTGAGCAGGCCATTTTGGTGCATATTTTGGCAATTTTTTTTTTCCTGACTAAAGCAAGGGAAAAAAGAATTAGTTGTGTTGGGTGTGATACAAGAATACACAAAATTTAAAAAGAAGTAAGAAAAACTGTGTCTTGCATTTATAAACTGTGCAGTGACAATGAAAAAATAGAACAGCACCAGAAAGATGCCTAAGAACACATATAATAGGAACCAAATGGGTGAGTGGGCAAAGTGCACACTTTTTCCAGGTTCCTGAGGCAATGCTACCACAAATGATGTAACAGAGTGACCGAGCACATTTGGGTAGCACTTTACAAAGCCTGGGCCAGTTTGTGGTTTCATAGGTCATGGGTGTGCTTCGGAAATTGAGGAGGAAATGGTGACCACAGCGAGGTGGCTTCCATCTTGCTTCATGGTCCTTGAGGGGCCTTACTGCCTTCTCTTCCAGGTGGCGCTAGTGGTAAAGAACCCACCTGCCAACACAGGAGATAAAAGAGATGTGAGCTCAATTCCTGGTTTGGGAAGATTCCCTGGAGGAGGGCATGGCAACTCACTCCAGTAGTCTTGCCTGGAGAATTCCATGGACAGAGGAGTCTGGCGGACTATAGTCCATAGGGTCGCAAAGAGTCTGACACGACTGTAGACACTTAGCATGCACACATGCACTTTCATAAGTGGGGCATGCTGGCCACCATGGTGACGTTATTCTGTCAACTCTGGGGGCCTTGTACCATCTGGATAGAGCGAGACATTCCAGTCAGAGAATCAGAACCTGGGTGGTGGCAATGAATGGATGGGAATGGGAAGCAGGGGGAGTGGCTAACATTTGTCTGCCTCAAGTTTCTCATCTGAAAACTAAGTGGTGGGCTTGACTGGTGGGTTTCAACCTTGACTGCATTTTAGAATCAACTGAGTAGCCTTGATCATTATAAATGCCCAAAGCATGCCTCAGATCAACCGAATCAGAATCTCTGGGTTTAGGCTTGGACATTGGTGTTTTCAAAACTCTCTTGGGAAGATTCTCTTAAGCAACAGGGATTAACAGCCATGGGTCAGATGCTCTCTGAAGTTATTTCCAGCATTAATTGTCAATGTTTGAGTCCTGGGTTACACAGTCCTGGGGGGTGGGCGGTGAGGGGGAGAAGGAATGGAGGGGGTTGCCCATACTCAATAGAGTAGCATATGCTCTACACTGAGGGCAGTTGGCTGAGCCAGCCACACGAAAAGTGAAACTGAAAGTTGCTCAGTGGTGTCCAATTCTTTGCAACCCCATGGACTATACAATCCATGGAATTCTCCAGGCCAGAACATTGGAGTGGGTAGCCTTTCCCTTCTCCAGGGGGTCTTCCCAACCCAGAAATTGAACCCAAGTCTCTTGTATTGCAGGTGGATTCTTTACCAGCTGAGCTACAAGGAAAGCCCAGTGTACTATTCACCCAGTGGTTAAATGGTGACCTCTCCAAACTGGTCCACTCAGGGTCTCAGAACTCGAACTTACTTGGAAATAGATTCCTTGTAGATGTAATTACTTACACTATGATGAGGTCATATTGGATTAGGAAGGCCCTAAAACCAAAGTGGCTAATGTTATTTTGAGAGGAGAAGAAGATGCAGAGATGTGCACAAAGGGAAGAGGCCATGTGAAGATGGAGGAAGATGCGGTAGAGGGTTTGCAACAAGCTGGGGGACATCAAAGATGGCTGGAGGCCCCCAGAAGCCAGAAGAGGCAAGGAGGTGTCTCCCCATAAAACCTTCAGACGGAACATGGCTCTGCCCACACCTTGATCTCAGATTTTCAGCCTCCAGAGCAGTAAGAGTAAGTTTCCATCTGCTCTTCTAAGCCACCCACTCATCAGTACTCTGACTGCAGCCACAGGAAACCTATCTACCTAGTGAGTTTTGGATCTCAGAATGGCTGAGCCATGTTGTCATGGCTTAGCGACTCTAGAGCTGATGGCACAGCTAAGCAGAGAGGCAGATGGGCTTCTCAGGAGAGCTGATGTCACTCTCCCAGCTGAGGGAGAGAGCCAGGTACAGACAGTGCAGTGCAGTTCAGCCGTTCAGTCGCGTCCGACTCTTTGTGACCCCATGGGCTGCAGCACTCCAGGCTTCTCTGTCCATCATCAACTCCTGGAGCTTGCACACACTCAGGTCCATCGAGTCGCTGATGGCACTCAATCTCAGCTTCTGTCGTCCCCTTCTCTTTTGGCCTTCAGTTTTTTTCCAGGGTCTTTTCCAATGAGTCAGCTCTTTGCATCATAGGGCCAAAGTATTGGAGCTTCAGCTTCAGCGTCAGTCCTTCCAATGAATATTCAGGACTGATTTCCTTTAGGATTCACTGGTTTGCTCTTCTTGCAGTCCAAGGGACTCTCAAGAGTCTTCTCCAACACCACAGTTCAAAAGCATCAATTCTTCGGCGCTCAGCTTTCTTTACGGTCCAACACTCACATCCATACATGACCACTGGAAAAACCATAGCTTTGACTAAATGGACCTTTGTGCAGACAGAGCTGGGTCTATTTGAGAGAGATGGTGATTTAACCAACAGGCAACACCATGGTCGTTTTGCTCTATAGCAGATGTGACAAGATGGGATATTGTTGAAAGTCCTGAGTTTTGGTCCTGCCCCTGCTGCTTCTGGATGCTGGACTTTGAGAAAGGCATTTAACCTCCCCGCACCTCTGTTTCCTCATCTATCAAAGGCAGGGATTGGATGATATAATCTTCCAGATCTCTTCCAACTATTGAGTTGTAAGCCCCAAGCCAGGAAGGCAGTTAAGTACCAGTCATAATGCTTGGGAACTGCCCCCCAGCTCAGACCAGTGTCATGCTCCCTACAGCCTTTGCTCCAAATCTGGGTTTCAAGTTCAGATCCATTTAGCTTCTTGCTTTATAGGGATTTTTGGTGAACAGTTGCTTTATGGTGGAGCCATTCCCCCAATTTAAGATTTCTGTGTGGTCTGACTAAATTAGCAATATCTCGCAATTGCATTTGGCTTCCCAAATAGCTCATCTGGTGAAGAATCTGCCTGCAATGCAGGAGATGTGGGTTCGATTCCTGGGTCAGGAAGATCCCCTACAGGAGAAAATGGTCATCTGCTCCAGTATTGTTGCCTGGAAAATCCCATGGACAGAGGAGCCTGGCAGGCTACAGTTCATGGGGTCGCAAAGAGTTGCATACGACTGGGAGACTGAACACAGCAATTGCAAGTATCTATTAGCAATCAGGGTTCCCTTGTGGCTCAGAAGGTAAAGAGTCTGCCTGCAATGTGGGAGACCTGGGTTCTATCCTTGGATCGGGAAGATCCCCTGGAGAAGGAAATGGCAACCTGCTCCAGCATTCTTGCCTGGAGAATCCCTATGGAGAGAGGAGCATGGTGGGCAACAATCCATAGGGTCACAAAGAGTTGGACATGACTGAGCAACTTCACTTTTTTTTTTTTTTTTTTTTTAGCAATCATATGCTCCTATAATATGAAGGAAAGATTAATCCCCACAAGGGGTCTGATAAGTTTCTTTTTCTTAGAATGCCTTCCACATGGTGCAGCAGACCTTCAATAACCCAGACAGTCAGGTAGAGACTGAAGGAGCACTCTCCAGCCCCCTCCCAGCCCCCAACATGCATCACTCTGCTTTGCTCGCATGTAAAACAAGCCCTGAATTTGAACACTCACCTCACCTTGACAGGGAAAAGTGGGAACAGGAAACATGGAAATGGAGGAATGATGGTGAAAACGTGAGCACAGGTTCTCTCTGCAGTTCCTTGGATGATATATACCCATCTTTTGGTATCTACGGGTGGGGCAGCGGATGGTTTCCAGAAACCCCACAGTTATGGAAATCTCAGATGTTCAAGTTCCTTATATAAAAAGGCATTGTAGAGTTGTCCCTCCATATCTGAAGGTTTCACATCAGTAGATTCAATCAACCATGGATTGAACCCACGAATATGGAGGGCCTGCTATATTAGTCTTTTGGCAACCTAACAATTAGCACAGTCTTCAGGGCTTAACTGATGGCTCAGTGGGTAGAGAATCTGCCTGTAAGGCAGGAGACACGGGAGATGTGGGTTCAACCCTTGGACTGGGAAGATCCCCTAGAGAAGGAAAATGGCAACTCATTCCAGCATTCTTGCTTGAAAAATTCCATGGACAGAGGAATCTGGTGGGCTACAGCCCAAAGGGTTGTAAAGAGTTGGACATGACTGAGCAACTAAGCACAGACACACAAGGGGTTTAACACAGCATACATTTAGCATCTCATTGGTTCCACGGATCAAGGATACAGGCAAAGCATAGCTGGATTCTTGGCTCAGGGTTTCACAGGTTGGAATCCAGGTGTCAGCTGGGGCTATGATTCTTCTCTGAGGCTCAGGGATCATGTCTAAGCTACTGACTGTTGGCAGAATTTGGTTCCTTGCAGTCACAAGAGTGAGTCCTTTAGTCACAATGCCCTCCCTTACGGTGCCAGTTTGCCTCACTGCCGATAGAAGAATGTCTCTGCTGTTTCATGTCTCTCTGACGTCTTCAATCCCTGACCTCCAGTCCCTTTTTAAAAGGCTCATCTGATTAGGTCAGGCCCACCCAGAATACTCTCCTTTGGAATTACAATCAACTGATGAAGTCAGGCCCACAGAGGATATGTCCCTAGTTAAAATGACCAGAAGCCCCAATGAAACATGCAAAATCGTTTTGTCATTGCCTTATAATGTAACCCAACTACAGGAGTGATATTCCATCATATCATAGGTCCTGTCTGGCCCTGGAGACCAGGGGGTTACACTGGGCAAGGACACCAAGGGCTGGGGATCCTCGGGGCCATCTTTGGATTCTCCAGTTCCAGATGAGTTTGGGGCCATCTGTAATGGCCATTGCATAGGAAGTCTGCCTCACCATACAAAACCCACGGGCTGAGGTCAGCTGAGACGGCCGGTATGGGTGTCACACCATAGCACCAAGCATCTGCTGCCTGTGTTCTTGGCAGGCTGCCCTGAGACACTTTCACTTCTAATTGTTAGTCTTCGGCACCCGGGGAACAAGGAGGTTTGGCATTTCCGTGAAGTGCTCTGACTTGATTCCCAGGTTCCTCTGACAAAGCAGGAGTTTGTTGACTTTCAGTCCTGGCAGCAAATGTGCCTATTTACTGAGGCTCTCGCCAAAGGGTGGGGAGACAGGGTGGAGCAGAAGGAAAAGAGTCCTCTGCTGCTTGTCAATGCAGGGCTTTGTTACAGCTTTGCTCCATGGTGTACAGGTGACCAAGCGTCCCACACACAAGGTAGAGAGCTTCCCTCCCCACCCCCAGCCTGCATTCAGTCCAAAAGTCAGTTGTAAAGATGACAAATAAGAAGGGGGGGGGGGGGGAAGGCCCCCTTTCTCCTGTGGTAGGAAAAGCTATCTTTAGAAAGAAGCAAAGGGTCTGAGAGAAGTTGCACAGAGTGTGGCAAAGCAGAACAGAAGATGCCCATTCTTCTCTGTTCTCCTGGGGTTTCATTCTGTGTTATTTGTCGGTGACTGCTGGATGGTTTTGCGTCTTGATGCAGATGTTATTGTCTGTGTGTCTCAGGGATTCTCCAAGACAGGCTAACTTTCCAGTGACCAGAGATGTGAGGAAATGGTTTGCTTTCTCTCATGCGTTTCGTAAGATATTTGGGGGTCATGGCCCATGGACTTGAAGCCCCAGGAAAGTGAAATCTCTGACAAGATAGGAATGCTGAGTTGGGCAGTGAGGTAAAAGTGTAACTCTGGGCTTGTGTGCACACAGAATTAAAGGAGCTCTGCTCACCCATTGGAAGGTCATGGACCAGAGCTCGTGGGGCCGGAACCCTGGTCCTCAGGTCTAGAGAGGAACCCAGCCTCTGTTTTCTCCAGGTGCTTTTAGCAGTAAAATGCTCAGATTCTCTACAGCACACAGTCATCATTCGGCCTGTGCAGCTATGACTTTCATAACAAAGAAAAGTGAAAGTGTTAGTCACTCAGGTGTGTCTGACTCTTTGTGACCCCATGGACTGTAGCCCACCAGTCTCCTCTGTCCATAGAATTTTCCAGGCAAGAGTACTGGAGTGGGTCGTCATGGCCTTCTACCAAGGGTCTTCCCAACCCAGGGATCGAACTTGGGTCTCCTGCATTCATAAGAAGCCACTGAATCATGACTATCTCACTGGGAAGAGCTGGAAGGTGACAGTTTCCAAGTTTGGGTTAGTTTGTTTGTTCGCCCTAGGGGATCGTCTCCTCAGAGAGGTGTCAAATAACACGGTGTCACAATTAAAAAAAAAAGCAAATTTAAAAGCTTTTAACTATTCATTCTTGTATTTTCATGTTCTAGGAGCAGAATGGTTTTTTTTTTTTTTTCTCCTTTGGAGAAAGATTCAGTACAAACCATCAAGACATGTTGATTCTGTTCTCAGCAGTTATCTGATTTAGTCGGATCAAATGAAATAAAAGCAGTTTCCCTGGTAAGAGATGAATATACAGTTTCAACAACAATGTGCCTGCATAGACAAAATGATTTCTATCTTTACTAACAAATGCATCTTTTGAGGGCTCTGGGCTTCCCTGAGAATGTGGTCTTTCAGGAGAAACATCTTCCCACTGTGTCGTCAGGACCAGACCTCAGAAATGCTCTCCATGAACACAGCAGAGATTTGCCTCCTCTGTGTCAAATGCTTCCAAGAATAACAATCTCTAGAAATGACAATGATTGCAATGGAGGGGGTGTGAGAGCTCGCCCAGGTGATCTCGACAAAGGAAGCATCTCACTTCTCAAAGACATCTTACGTGGCCTTGTCTGGCAGTGGATGGGTTATCACCTATCAAAGTCATCCCAAATTTCAGGGATACAACTTTCCTATTCAAGAGGTTCTACTTGGTATTTCTGAGACGTTTAAAGATCTGTTTCCATTTTTAAAGAAGAGACTTTTTGAAATGTGATGACACAGGTATAATTTGAAGTGCTGGGACTTGCAGGGACCACTAACTTAACAATACTGATGTAGAGGTCTTTGGGCTTCCCAGGTGGCACTTGTTGTAAAGAACCTGCCTGCCAATGCAGGAGACATAAGAGATGCAAGTTCGATCCCTGGATTGGGAAGAACCCCTGGAGAAGAAAATGGCAAACCACTCCAGTACTCTTGCCTGGAGAATTCTGTGGACAGAGGAGCCTGGCAGGCTACCATCCATGGGGTCACAGAGTCAGACACCACTGGAGTGACTTAGCACACACACACACATTGATATAGATCCATGTGTGCACCGCAAGATCACAAAGATGAGGATTTCAGATTCCCATCTTCATAAGTGGTATGGAAAGGGTAGTTGGAGTAGATGAGAGTCAAGGACCAGGAAAAGGGTTTAGAATGGGTGGGAGCGGCAAGATTACTCAACACTTGGGTTCTTAATCAAGGGATCTTAGGAAAGAACAATATATTCTTTGTTGTGCAGAAAACACAAATGCAAAACAGAAGCCAGTAGATATTTAGTAAACAGAGCAATCAACAGGGCACTTCCAGGAGAGCCTTGTCCCAGTGACTGCTTTAGCTCTGCAGAGGTGAACTGTGGTATCATTGTCAATGTTGGTCTCCTCTGGCAGAATCATAAAATTGCTGCAGAAGTCAACGCAGGAAGCTTTGGGTTAGACTGAACACTAATTATCACAATCAGTAGGCCCAAATATTCAATGACTTGAATGAATTTTCAAGATAATTGAAAGATTATACAGGGACATTGCTGCTGTTGTTCAGTCGCTTAGTTGTGTCCAAGTCTTTGATACCTCAAGGACTGCAGCATGCCAGGCTTCCCTGCCCTTCACCATCTCCTGGAGCTTGCTCAAACTCATGTCCATTGAGTCGGTGATGCCATCCAACCATCTCATCCTCTGTCACCCTCTTCTCTTCTTGCCCTTAATCTTCCCCATCTTCAGGGAAATCTTTCCAATGACTTGGCTCTTCATATCAGGTGGCCAAAGTATTGGAACTTCAGTTTCATAATCAGTCTTTCATATGAATATTCAGGCTTGATTTCCTTTAGGAGTCACTGGTTTGATCTCCTTGCAGTCTAAGGGACTCTCAAGAAGTCTACTCCAACACCACAGTTTTGAAAGCATCAGATTTTTCAACACTCAGCCTTCTTTATAGTCCAGCTCTCACATCCATACATGACTACTGGAAAAACCATAGCTTTGACTATACGAACATTTGTCAGTAAAGTAACGTCTCTACTTTTTAATAGACTGCCTAAGTTTGTCATAACTTTTCTTCCAAGGAGCAAGGGTCTTTTAATTTCATGACTGCAGGGACATAGCATTCTCCCTTTCTAAAATGCTTTCAGAAGGGACTCAGTTTACTTGGGTGATGAGCATAAGTGTGTCCAGAATGGGTACTGAGAACCTCAACCAATGGTAGATGTTTCATTTTTTTAAAATTCTTTATTTGTTTATTGATTTGTCTGCACTGGGTCTTAGTTTTGACACATGGGATCTTCGATCTTTAGTTTCTGCAAGCAAAATATTCAGTTGTGGCACACGGAATTTTTTAATTGTGGCAAGCAGAATCTTTTTTTTTTTTTTTCTAGTTGTGCACGCAAACTCTAAGTTGCAGCATGTGGGATCTAGCAGGGCAAAGATTAATAGAGTTTTGCCAAGAAAATGTACTGGTCATAGCAAACACTCTCTTCCAACAACACAAGAGAAGACTCTACACGTGGACATCACCAGATGGTCAACACCGAAATCAGATTGATTATATTCTTTGCAGCCAAAGATGGAGAAGCTCTATACAGTCAACAAAAACAAGACCAGGAACTGACTGTGGCTCAGATCATGAACTCCTTATTACCAAATTCAGACTGAAATTGAAGAAGGCAGGGAAAACCACTAGACCATTCAGGTATGACCTAAATCAAATCCCTTATGATTATACAGTGGAAGTGAGAAATAGATTTAAGGGCCTAGATCTGATAGACAGAGTGCCTGATGAACTATGGAATGAGGTTCGTGACATTGTACGGGAGACAGGGATCAAGACCATCCCCATGGAAAAGAAATGCAAAAAAGCAAAATGGCTGTCTGGGGAGGCCTTACAAATAGCTGTGAAAAGAAGAGA
>SJYT01080335.1:965279-1035156 GCA_006410635.1 Cephalophus harveyi | reverse complement strand
ACAGGGAGGCCTGGCGTGCTGCAATTCATGGGGTCGCAAAGAGTCGGACACGACTGAGCGACTGAACTGAACTGAACTACTCCTTGGAAGAAAAGTTATGATCAACCTAGATAGTATATTTAAAAGCAGAGACATTACTTTGCCGACTAAGGTCCGTCTAGTCAAGGCTATGGTTTTTCCTGTGGTCATGTATGGATGTGAGAGTTGGACTGTGAAGAAAGCTGAGTGCTGAAGAATTGATGCTTTTGAACTGTGGTGTTGGAGAAGACTCTTGAGAGTCCCTTGGACTGCAAGGAGATCCAATCAGTCCATTCTGAAGGAGATCAGCCCTGGGATTTCTTTGGAAGGAATGATGCTAAAGCTGAAACTCCAATACTTTGGCCACCTCATGCGAAGAGTTGACTCATTGGAAAAGACTCTGATGCTGGGAGGGATTGGGGGCAGGAGGAGAAGGGGACGACCGAGGATGAGATGGCTGGATGCCATCACGGACTCGATGGACATGAGTCTGAGTGAAGTCCAGGAGTTGGTGATGGACAGGGAGGCCTGGCGTGCTGCAATTCATGGGGTCGCAAAGAGTCGGGCACAACTGAGCGACTGAACTGAACTGACCAGGGATCGAACCCCAGGCCCCCTGTACTGGCAACTCGGAGTCTTAGCCACTGGACCACCAGGGAAGTCCTGGTAGGTGTTTCCTGAAGACAGGTCTCATACATTTTTGATTTCCCCATCAGCTCATCCTCAGCCTATAATTTCTATGCTGGCCCCTATGCCTTCTTTAACTGGTCTTACGGTAACTGGGCAAAGGCTATCTAAGGTGATCTGGCCCTGGGCAAGTCATTTAATTTTGCTGAATCACAGTTTGCTCATCTGGGAAAGATTTCCTACCTGGCTCTTGGAACTGTTAAGAGAAAGTATAGGAAAAGGCACAAAAATATGAAAAGTTGGGTAAAGGCAAAGATTGGCATGCTTTTTTTTTACCTGGTTAATGGGCAAGGCCTCACAAGGCAGGGTGACCTCAGCAGCAGGGAGCTGGAATGGGAGTCAAGTCACTCCTTCTCTCTAAGGCCAATAGGGATCACACACATCCTTTTGAGATTACAAGAAGAAATGGAAATTAAATCATTTTGGCAGTGTTGGTGTTAGTCTCTCAGTTGTGTCTGACTCTTTGTGGCCCCACGAATTGCAGCCCAGGCTCTTCTGTCCATGGGGTTCTCCAGGGAAGAATACTGGAGTGGGTTGCTGTACCCTTCTCCAGCAGATCTTCTCAACCCAGGGATCGAACCCAGGTCTCCTGCACTGCAGGCAGATTCTTAGCCATTTGAGCCACCTGGGGAGCCCTGGTTGGGGAGCTATATCGCTACAAAACCTGTTGAATGTGAACTGCCTAGCTCTGTTCCAGGAGCCCATCGTTCCTGAAGAACCTCCTCCAAAAGACTCCTTGACCTGGGAACCTGTGAGTAGGGCCCCCTCTGGGTCCAGATCACTTGCAAAGCCATAACAAACCCAGTGCCTCCTCATCCAGTCTGACTACTTCCTGAGATCAAAGAGGCAGGTGAAGGGCCTTGCAAAGTATTGATCATATTTCTGTCTGTTTCTTTTAGATGTTCCCATTTTGCATTGGGGGTTCCCAGGTGGCATGAGTGGTAAAGAATCCGCCTGCCAATGCAGGAGACACAAAAGGCATGGGTTTGATCCCTGGGCTGGGAAAAAATGGCAACCCACATCAGTATTCTTGCCTGGAGAATCCCATGGACAGAGGAGTCTGGTGGGCTATGGTCCATAGAGTTGCAAAGAGTCAGACACAACTGAAGCCACTTAGCATGCATTCATAACTACCAACTTTAATTTTTTTTTCTTTTTACTTTTTGACTGTACTGTGTGGCATGTAGGATCTTAATTACTTGAACAGCGATCAACCCTGGGTCCCCTGCACTGGATGTATAGAGTCCTAACCACTCAACTGTCAGGGAAGTCATGTCACTAACTTTTTAAATTACTTTAAATAAGAAAATTTTTAAAGAGCCAGAGACAAGATGAACAGTGTCTAAGAGAAGATGCTGAAGACCAAAGATCAAACATTCTACTTTTAACTTGCTGGTTGAGAATGACACCATGTTCACCTCCCAGGGATGGTCTTTTCAAAGATAAGCTTTTCCAAAAGTCTGTCAGCCCAACTCATGTAAGGGTTTCTGCCTCCTGGGGGGCTTACCCGTATCCCTGTCAGATTCATAAGTCTCTCTGATGCCTGGCCATTGTTTACTCCTCTTTAGGGTTTCTCAATGGAATCCAGCATCACTTGGGGTTGAACTCTTGTGGTCCAAGATCTGATAAACAGTCATTGTTCTGACTAATGCCTTTGTTAACTGAAATTTTGTGAAAATTATAGCATTGTCGATGACATAAGGAAGGGTAATTTATACCTTTGCACTCAGATAACATTAAAGCTGAAAATAACATTGCAATCATACAGGGAAAATTTCAGGTGAGTTTAGATTACTTGCCACATACCTTCAGCCACCTAGGGCAGAGCTGGAATTAATATCCAAACCTCTTGATTCATAGCTGAAGACCAAGAACCAAGAAGGTGCTCCTCAAGTGTGGTCCTCAGGCCAGCAGCATCCACATCCACTAGGAACTTGCCAGGAATGCAGGCTCTAGGGTCCCACTCTGGACCTACTGCACTAGAAGATCTGGGGTCTGTATTTTAGTAAGCCTTCTTAGGAATTTTGATGCTTTTGAACTGTGGTGCTGGAGAAGACTCTTGAGAATCCCTTGGACTGCAAAGAGATCAAACCAGTCAATCCTAAAGGAAATCAACTCTGATTAGCCATTGGAAGGACTGATGTTGAAGCTGAAGCTCCAATACTGTGGCCACCTGATGCGACAAACTGAATCATTGGAAAAGACCCCAATGCCAGGAAAGATTGAAGACAGGAGGAGAAGGGGGTGACAGAGGATGAGATGGTTGGATGTCCTCACTGGTTCAATGGACATGAATTTGAACAAACCCCAGGAGATAGTGAAGGACAAGTATGCCTGGCCTGCTGCAGTCCATGGGGTTGCAGAGTTGGACACGACTTACTGGCTGAACAATAAAAAGCTGGAGAAGCACTATTCTATGGTTAGGTAAATTTTAGGGGGTCAATTCAATACTTTTTATTATTTGTAGAAAAGTTGTGGTAAACAGTGATTTGTATAACACTTTCTTTTATTCATTTGTAAATTCATTTTTTTTTTTTTTTCTGGCTGCCCTGTTCTGCACATGGGATCTTAGTTCCCTGACCAAGAATCCATGCCCCATGCATTAGAAGCCAGAGTCTTAAACACTGGACCACCAGGGAAGTCCTCATATATTCATTCTTGAGTACCCATTCCCATATTAGGCACCAAGTGAATCGGAAAGACAATGGATAAATGTTCTTCCTTCAATTAGCTGATGGGAACGTGGCATTGACAAAACTTTTATATTGAGATGTAAGGAAGAATATGATTAAATCCTTGAATAATGCAGACATCAAAGGCAGTGTGAGTTTGGGAACACATTGGGCTGCCGAAGTGAGGTTAGACACGTCTGTTGGGAGAGAGGATTATTAGTCAGATGCCAGATTGGGCCTGAAAGTGAAAAGTGTTAGTTGCTCGGTCGTGTTCAACTCTTTGCAACCCCATGGACTGTAGCCCACCATGCTCCTCTGTCCGTGGAATTTGCCAGGTAACAATACTGGAATGGGTGGCCATTCCCTTCTCCAGGGGATCTTCCTGACTCAGAGATCGAACCCAAGTCTCCTGCATTGCAGGCGGACTCTTTACCATCTGAGCCACCAGGGAAGCCCAGAATTGGGCCTGGTGAGATCTAGAAACAACAACCATAACCAGAGGCTGGGCAGATTAAGGGAGACAGCTTGTGCCAGGAAAGTTCTAGACTGAACTCTCCACTCCTTTGAGGACCTTAGAGGTTCTGGCCTCAACAATAGAGGGCAGTGGATGGTTGGCCTTAGGTCCATGGCTCAGGGACGGACTCTGAAATTTTCTGTCCAGGAGGACAAGAAGAAATATTTTCCAACTCCACCACAGTACAAGCCTCAAGCAATCTGGCATCACTCAGGTGTTGGGAAACAACTGTAGCCTCACATATCCCTTGAGCAGTCTCCCTGGGCTGAGCTGCGTTTTTGTTTTTAAAGAGCCTTGGGCTGATTCTGAACTTGGAAGA
Organism: Cephalophus harveyi; assembly: GCA_006410635.1. Lineage (NCBI taxonomy): Eukaryota > Metazoa > Chordata > Mammalia > Artiodactyla > Bovidae > Cephalophus > Cephalophus harveyi. Next base: position 1,030,946 of record SJYT01080335.1, on the reverse strand, counting down.
GAGTCCAGCAAACAGCAAGTGGACACAAAAGGTTGAGTCATGAGTTCATGCCTCATCAAGGCCTGTCTTTTCTTCCAAGCATGAAGTGGCACTGACATGGGACTGGCTTCTTCAACCGTTTGCATTTTCAAATTGTAACTGGAAGTTCTCTGTGATCCATTTCTCTTCCCTGGACCACTCTATATACTTGCTCATCTGCGTGAAAATAAAATTGGCACTCATAACGAGGGCATTAGATTCCCAAAGACCTGCTGAATTGTCCAAGAAAACATCTGGTTGCTTCAGGAGGTATCATTGTGCTTTCATGTTTTTAGGCCTTGCTGCGTGCCGTGTAGGATCTTAGTTCCCCTACCAGGGGTTGAACCCACATCCTCTGCAGTGGAAACATGAAGTCCTAACCACTGGACCACCAGGGAATAGCCTGTGCTTTAATTTTTGAAGTATAATCATCCATTTGTGGTCTATATGATAAATCTAGTTATCAGAATTTTTATTAATCAGAAAATTTTGTTATCAACCAAATTTATTTGTTGCAATTACAGCCACTGATATTTTGGAAAATAACACTGGCTAGCATTAATTTAGTATAGGCTGCAAGGGGTCGCAAAGAGTCAGATACAACTTAGCACACATGCACACACGGACACACACACACACACACACACAGAAGCATTGTATTGGTGCTTTAAATTCATTATTTGGTCTCAGACTCAAAATTATCTTATGCAGCAAGCATTTTTATTGTCTCCAGCTTACAAGTGAGCAAACTAAGTCACAGAGAGAGTACACAAAATCGTCAACAACCTGTGGCAATGTGTGAAGTTTGCATCACACACACTCCTGCCCTGAGACTCTCAAATCCTGCTGAGAGAGGGTCTCCCATTTGGGAACATGGCAAGGATTTCAAGCTGATATCTGGTAATCAAGTTCTGACAGGTGGAGGACCTTAGGGAAGCCACTTTATTTATTTATTGGCCACACTGATCAGATATCAAATCTGCAGCCCTTGTATTGGAAGGTGAAGCTGTTTTTTTTTTTTTTAGTTTTGGTGATACAGAATTCTATCATTTTTCTGTTGCCAATCATAATACAGAGGTATTAAGTGAGTAACAGCTACATAATCACAGTGGTGAAAGATGTTGGTCAGGTTTCACAATCAATAGCCAGACAAAAAAACACAAAGATAGCTGAAGTCTTAACCACTGCACCATCAGGGAAGCCCCAGGGGAAGCCACCTTTTAAACTTTTAGAGTATGGATCATCCTTTCAATAACACTTCAATAAAGAATCCCTTCCTCACAGATTGGTTGCAAGTGAAAAAACTGAGAAAATACGTGGAAAAACTCTGCTCTATAAATTGCCTCTGCACCTCCCTTTCACTTGCCAACCACGTCCAGAAAGTAGGTTTCCCTGGGTTGGTCATGGACGTGGATGCAGCCTCAAGATCCCCTGATCCAACTCCCTTATCCCAAGTCGAATGGGCTGCTTCCATCCCTAATCTGTCATTCCACTACCTACATCATCATCTGTCTGTCCAGGTGACCTGAGGTGGAGTCTCAATCAACCACAGGTTGCACATGGAGCTTTTTGGAGAGTCAACGATGCTGACACAGACTTGGACTCACTCAGGGCTCTGACAGATGGATGGTGTAGATGGCGGCATCTCTAAAAATAAAAATGTCTTGTCTGCGGGCCTGTGTGTTTGGTTGCCCAGGCACTGTTCCACTCTGGGTAAGTCACATTTTCCTTTGCTTCACCCAGAAGCCCCTGTGGCTGGTGATTTAGGGCCCCAGGTGGCACGTAGACCTTTATATCCATCCTTCATTCCTTTGCCCTTAGGAACCTACTTATTAACCTTCCCCACCCTGTACCCTCCATCCCCTGGACCTCCCTCTCCCCCAGTGCTGCTCTTCACTAACTGGATGCTCTTGATGAATTAGTGAAACAAAGGTTTTTATGAGCTTGTGTCTCTCAAGAACTCATGGAAAAAGCTCTCTGCCCAGAACAGAAACAAACATTTGCACTCTAGCTTTCTAGAATGAGTGGGACTTTGGAAATATTTCTTGAATTAAAATGATCCCCCNAATTAGTGAAACAAAGGTTTTTATGAGCTTGTGTCTCTCAAGAACTCATGGAAAAAGCTCTCTGCCCAGAACAGAAACAAACATTTGCACTCTAGCTTTCTAGAATGAGTGGGACTTTGGAAATATTTCTTGAATTAAAATGATCCCCCATACACATATATGTGTGGATGAGTCATATACATATATATATATACACACACACACACACACACACACACACACACACACGCTGTTCACCTGAAACTACCACACCACAACATTGTTTATCAGCTATAAACCAATACAAAATAAAAAGTCAAAAGTTTGGGAAAAATAATAAAATAAGCCTTCCATTTTGCACAAAGAAAAGATCCCCAAATGAAGGCCTGTGAAACTGGAAAGGTAGCTATAATGATAGATAGGCTTTTTTATTGTGATGAAATAGACATCACATGAAATTTACTAGGATAGTAAGTATTGATATATTCACAGCATTGTGTAACCATCTCCTCTATTCTGGAACATCTTCATCACCCCAAGAGGAGACCCAGTACTCATTAAACAGTCCTATCCATTTTCCCCTCCCCTAGCCCCTGGAAACCACTAACCTGCTTTCTACTTCTATGTCTTTGTCCATTTTGGATATTTTCATACAGGACAGATGCCTGGTGCTTACTCAGTCCTGTCCGACTCTTCGTGACCCCATGGATGGTAGCGTGCCAGATTCTTCTGTCCATGGGATTTTCCAGGCAAGAATACTGGAGTGGGTTGCCATGCCCTCCTCCAAGGGATCTTGCCCACCCAGAGGTCAAACTCAATTCTCCTGCATTGCAGGTGGATTCTTTACCACTGAGCCAACGGAATTTGCTAATTAAAAAAAATTAGCATGCTATACATTGACATTCCAAATATAAAAGTCTAAAATAATTTCCTTTTTTGTGTCTCGACCCCCAGAAGCTCTTGTCCCCCTGCCCCTTTTTGTAGATTTTTAAGTATCCTTCTAGAAAATGCATATCCCTATACAAGCCAATATTTTATCCCCACCCTTTATCACACAAAAGGTACTATTCTATACACAACATTCTCTAACTTGTTTTTTAGTCACTTAATAATGAAATGTCCTGGCCTTTGTCCCTATCAGTTCACAGAGAGCTTCCTTGTTCCTTTTTGTAGCTGCATAGTTTGTTGTTCTGAGGTTCCACGCTTTATTTAGCTAAGTCTTTCTTGATCAACTTTTGGATTTGTTTCTGGTTGTTTGCCATCACCCATGAAGCAGCAGGGATTCATCTTGGACACATGTCATCTCTGAAGTGTCTCTGCAGCACAAATTCTCAGAAGACATGAAGCTGGGTAAAAGGGCATGTGAATTTACACTTCTGTTCACTATCATCAAGCTGCCCTCTGTAGGGCTATATTTGTTTACACTCACCCTGGCAACACAGCAGAGGCCTAGAGCCCCTACCGCCCACCAAGCGTCACCAAACCTCTATATGTCCTCATTCTCAAATTTTCATTTGCATGTCTATTCACATGTATAGGAAATAGGGTTTATTCCTTAAAAAGCTAAAAATAGAACTAGCATTCAATCTAACAATTCCACTGTGGGCTATATATCCAAAGAAAATGAAAACAGTAATTCTAAAAAAATACATGTACCCCAATGTTCATAGAAGCACTATTTACATTAGCCAAGATATGGAAGCAATGTAAATGTCTATCAGCAGATGAATGGATTAAAAAAAAAAAAAAAGATGTGAGAAATATACACAATGGAATATTACTTAGCCAAAAAAATGGAATTCTGCCATTTGCAACAATGTGGATGGACCTAGTATTATGCTTAGTGAAATAAGTCATACAGAGAAAGACAAATACTCTATGTTAACACTTTTCATGTGGAATCTAAAAAGTAAAACAAACAGATGCATATGAAAAAACATGAGCAGATTCACAGATATAGAGAACACACTAGTGGTTACTAGTGGGGAGAGGGGAGAGGCGAGGGGCAAGATAGGGGTATGAAGATTAAGAGATACGGACTAGTATGTATAAAAGAAATAAGCAACACGTATACATTGCATAGGACAGGGGGATTCAGTCATTTTTTGGTAATCACCCGCATCTCTTGTGTCCCCTGCATTGGCAGGTAGATTCTTTACCATTAGTGCCACCTTGGAAGTCTGATAAAAATATTGAATTACTATGTTGTACACCTAAAACTAACATCATATTGTAAATAAACTATACTTCAATTTTTTTAAAAAAGAAATAGGATTTAAAGAACAACTCTTCTGCTTTGGTCTCCCTTAAAGGAAAGAAATGTATTGGGCACCTCCCTGTTGCCTGTCATCTCCAGTGAGAACCATGAAGGCAGCGTCTTGCCCAAGCCTGAAGACCTCTGATCTACCTGGAAAGAATTCCCAGGAAGGTCTCCACTTCCCTGGGCCACTGGTCATCGGAGCCCATCTTTGTTCCAAAATGATTGGGCATTTTTACTACAGACATCTCCCTTTTCCGGCTTGAGTGTGCTGCCCACAAGCTGAGTGTTGAGCTTCAGCCAGTCCCATCACTGCTCTGTTGCTACCAACTGCTTTTCCCATTGGTCAGCTGCTTTCTGAGTACCAAGCCGGCTCTCCAGGAACTTATTTAAAGATGTGATGAGAATGTTCGTTATGGAAAGGAAGCCTTGTGGGAGGCAGAATAGGGCTCTGATGAAGGGGTCCTCTCTTGGCTCTTTTGCATCCCAGTAGAGTAATGGTGTATGGATGTGAGAGTTGGACCATAAAGAAGTTGAGCATCAAAGAACTGAGGCTTTTGAATTGTAGTGCTGGAGAAGACTCTTGAGAGTCCCTTGGACTGCAAGGAGATCAAAGCAGTCAATCCTAAAGGAAATCAGTCCTGAATATTCATTGGAAGGACTGATGCTAAAGCTGAAGCTCCAGTCCTTTGGCCACCTGATGCGAAGAGCCTACTCATTGGAAAAGACCCTGATGCTGGGAAAGATTGAGGGAAGGAGGAGAAGGGGACAATGGAAGATGAGGAGGTTAGATGGCAACACTGACCCAATGGACATGAGTTTGAGCAAGCTCTGGGAGATGGTGAAGGACAGGGAAGCCTGGCATGCAGCAGTCCATGGGGTTGAACACAACTGAGTGACTGGACAAGAGTGAGGGGAGGTGGCTGGGGGCACCTCGAGTTTAAACCTTGGGGTAACATGACAGTGAATGACAAGTGCTCATAACCTTCGATGGTTCCTCAAAATTATTTAAAAGTGTCTGGGGAAAGTGACTTTCAACTTGTTTCAGTCTCTGAAGTTTTATTTCTCCTTAGTTGGGAAGTCAGAGAATCCACTGAGCACATGTGGCTTTCCCAGGTCCCAGCCTCGGCGTGGCCATCTCTGTGCTCGGATGAAGGAAGTGGAAGACAATCACTTCCTGTTGCGTTTGCTTCCTGTTTCCTTCTGTGTCCAGGAGCTGCACGCTGACCCTGCCCTGCAGGCATGTTTACATTCCATTGCCTGGGTGGGGAAGTGGGGGAGACACCTGAAGGGGCGGTTTGCTTCCAACCTTCATTCCAAATGTAGCGAAATACATTCAGCCCAAGCAAAGAGCGACCTCAGGTGGATTCCTGCATGGCTTCCCAACACACCGCACCTCAGAGCACCTCTCCCTGCAACGTTCCGCCCAGTGCTGAATGCCCCTTAATTAAGTGTTGAATCAGGAGCCAACTGGAGGCTTTACCCCCACAGACTGTGAGGCATGTACCCCTCTGCTCCCTACATCTGCTGGTAGGTATATCAACTCAGTCCACTGACCCCTGTTTCCCATAATACCTTCTGCTTCTTCTCCCCCAAACCCAATACCCCAACCCCGCTTCCCTCATCCTTTCCAAGCTGCAGGAAGGCCTTGGGAGTCAATGACAGAGGGTCAAGTCCTGCCTTGGTCATTGACAGTCCTGGAGTACTTTGTGTGTGTGCTCATTCGCTTAGTTGTTTCCTACTCTTTGCAGCCCCATGGTCTGTAGCCCTCCAGACTCCTCTGTCCAGGGGATTTTTCCAGGCAAGAATACTGGAGTGGGTTGCCATTTCCTCCTCCAGGAAATCTTCCCAACCCAGGGATCAAACCTGTGACTCTGGCGCCTCCTGCCTTGGCGGGTGGATACTTTACCACTAATGCCACCTGGGAAGCACCTGGGAGTACTTGCCTAAATCAGTGTTTCCATCTGTAAAATGGGCTGACAATTCTGCACTCCAACAGCAAGGGCTGAGGATTAAAAGAGGCATTTAAAAAGTGCCCAGCTCCATTGAAAGCACAGTGGCAGCCATGAAAACATGTCCTTCATTGTTATCCCCCAGGGCTGTCCTTGACATCCACCAGCAAGTCTACCAGCTTAGCAGACTTGCACAGGTCAAGTCACAAAAATCTTTGAATGTCCGGACTTTAACCTGTAAAGCAGGGATCCATAGCAATTCCTGCATGACCCCATTGTAGGGATACTATAAGACACAGCGACTGCCAACAAAGGTCCGTCTAGTCAAAGCTACGGTTTTTCCAATAGTCATGTACAGATGTGAGAGTTGGACCATAAAGAAAGCTGAGCACCAAAGAATTAATGCTTTTGAACTGTGGTGCTGAAGAAGACTCTTGAGAGTCCCTTGGACTGCAAGATCAAACCAGTCAATCCTAAAGGAAATCAATCCCGAATATTCATTGGAAGGACTGATGCTGAAGCTGAAACTCCAGTACTTTGGCCACCTGATGCGAAGAACTGATGCCTTGGAAAAGCCCTTGATACTGAGAAAGATTGAAGACAGGAGGAGAAGGGGATGACAAAGGATGAGATGGTTGGATGGCATCACTGACTCAATGCTCATAAGTTTGAGCAAGCTCCAGGAGTTTGTGATGGACACGGAAGCCTGGAGTGAGGCAGTCCATGGGGCTGCAAAGAATCCGACACGACTGAGTGACTGAAGACACAGAGAAACTTGTTATGAGTATCACCAGTCAAGGTGGCCCTTGGCATGTTGTCACAAAACCACAACCACCACCACCCTCAGCTACCAAAATGCAGTTGGTACTTCCCTGTTTATAATGGTCTTTGGGGGACGAGCTGCTTTCAGAAAAATGATGCTTAGCCCCTCTTCAGGTTTCAGGATGTGAAAGGCTCCCCTCAAAAATATGCACACACACACTTAAGCACACATGAACCCCTGAAAGTGCCACCAAGGACGCAGGTTAAGAAGCTCTGCCTTAAAGGCAGGAATGCAGCAGCCACAGAACCTTTCCAGGCTGGCTTACGTGGGCTAGGCCCCTACGTCGAGCTGGTGCCCTGGGGTCTGGCCTGCCCTAAGCTGTGATATCCAGACCTTTCAAGATTTGGGGGTCACTTCTGATTTCAAATCTGTAAAGGTCTCAATCTATGGTTGAAATGTGAAAAAAAAAAAAAAATCTTGGGACCATGAGCTACTGGCAGCTCTGAATTCTGCTTGAATTTGTTCCCAACAGAGAAGAGAGAGCAAGGTGAATCCTTGTGTGTTTGCTGATTACGGCCCAGCTCCAACGGTGCATGGAGGGTAAACAGAGAAAACACGGCTCCTCTGGAATTTATCATCTTTCACCTCTTTCTCTTTTACCCATGCATGCACACAGCTCCCTTGAATCCGTGACTCAGAATGGCTATATCTGTGTTACAGATAATGATGAAGAAGGCAAGCATCCTGGGCAGGAACTCAGGGTCCCAAAGGAGGAGCTTCTCATCTGTCTGCCTCTCCTAAAATCATTGCCACTCTTCTTTGCCATTTGGTCAGGGGCTGGATGTTGGGGGTGGGGTGGGGTGGGCAAGTATTGGATCCAGGATGAGAGTTGGGAGAGCTGGGCCCACCCCCCAGCTTTGCCCTTCACCTTCTGCATGACTTCAGGCAAAACCCTTCCTTGGCCTGGGGCCCAAGTTTCTCTACATTCCGGTAGGAGCAGAATTGGCTGATCCCTGGGTAATACCCATCATGAGGCTTGAGGACAACTCCTACAGCCTCTGAGCACTCTAGAGGTGTAAAGCATGGACATCAGGAGAGACAGATGCCAAGATGGTGTTGGCCGTCCTGCATCTCCTGACTCAAAGGGTTCCCCAAGCTATCTCGTGAAAACATGCTGTGCCCTCTGGTACACTGGCCAAGCAAGATCCTGGCTCTCGCCAACATTCCCGTGTCAACAGCCTGTTTCCAGCAGTGGGTGTGCCCCAGCATGAGCCCACAGACCCCGGGGGAGGTTGCAGAGTTTGTGCTTACTTAGGATTGGGCTGGGGACCCAGGCACAGCAGAAGGCTGTTGGCCCTGGAGCCCCGATCCCCACATGCAGGAAACTGCAGACGTACATAACTGCCCTCTCCCACCCCCACCTCCAGCCTTATCTCCCCTCTTAATCCTCCAGCCTCCAAAAACACGGTGATCACTGATGTCCTTCAATTATCTGCCAAGAGATCTCAGCAAGTCACTGAGGAGACTCAGTTTTCTAATTGGAAAAGCAAAGCTCACAGTCACACAGACGTCACAGGGTAGTTATGTCGACGGCAGAAGGTCATTTCTGTGGAAGTGATTCATTGAGAGTTTTACGCACACTCATTATCTTTATGATGACAGAGTGTCGTTAGGACAACTCCCTAGGAGAGTGAGCAAACAGTGAAAGTGGATTCCGGGGTTTTCTGTTCCAGGGATAGAGAGGCACGATGCTTCCCTGGGGGCCCACACCAAGAAGATGCTAAGCCTACCATCCCATGTCTCAGCCTGGAACGTGGAGGGGGAGCCCTGGGAACTGACCTACCCTGTGAACACCTGCTCACCCAGTATCATCTGCAACTGATGTGTCTTCTCTCGTCTAGTCCTCTCCACACCCCTGGGCATGGGTCTGTGGGAATCCTTGTCTTACAGAGGAAGAAACTGGAAAGGACTTGTCCCAGTGACGCAGCGGAGTTGGTACAGCAAGAATTTGAACCTGGCTGGTGGTCCTTGCCCAGCTCTGAGCCACCGTCAGTTGGAACTGTTGGGTGCTGGAAGGGGCCTGGAGAACAGCCCGAGGAGCCTGCCCTGCTGGCTTGTTCCCCAGAGAGAATACCCAGTGCTGGGCTCATCCCCACCTGTAACATCCCGCAAGCTTTCGGAAGGGACAAGCTGAGGGCTCACTGGCCCCTGCCCTCTGCTCAGGCAGCACCCACTCCCAGCTCTGGCATTTCCCCCAGGCCCCATGTCTGAGTCTGGGCATCTCGGATAAATTAGTGGCCAGCTGCCTTAGTCCATCCTAAAGGAAATCAATCCTGAATATTTATCAGAAGGACTGATACTGAAGCTGAAACTTCAATACTTTGGCCACCTGATGCGAAGAACTGACTCCTTGGAAAAGACCCTGATTCCGGGAAAGACTGAAGGTGGGAGGAGAAGGGGGCAGCAGAGGATGAGATGGTTGGATGGGCATCACCAACTCAATAGTCACGAGTTTGAGTACACTTCGGGAGTTAGCGAAAGACAGGAAGGCCTGGGGTGCTGCAGTCCATGGGATCGCAGAGTCCCACATGACTGAGCGACTGAGCTAACGTCCCTAGTTTGCCCTAGTAACACAGAGGGTAGAAAACAACAGAAATTCTCCCTCTCCCAGTTCTGGGAACTTGCATCTGACCTTGAGGTGTCCTGAGGGCTGGTTCCGCCTCCCCTGAAGGCTATAAGAAAGAATCTGGTCCAGGTCTCCCTCCCAGCTTCAGGGGATGGTCAGCAGTCCTGGGTGGTCCTTGGCTGTAGGCAGCCCCGTGCCTATCCCTGCTTCCATCTTCACATGGACTTTTACTGTCTCTGAGTCTTTACGTGGTATTGTAAAAAATAAGGGCATGAGTCATGTTAGGTTAGGGGTGCTCTCTATTTCAGTAGGATCTCATCTTCACTAATTACATCTGCAGCCACTCTGCTTCCAAATAAGCTCACATTTGAGGTCCTGGTTGTTAGGACTGCAGTGCATCTTTTTAAGGAGGGAGTGGCAGATGAGACTCAACCTATCACATCAGTTTTGGATAAAAGTAGCCAAAATAGCCATTTTATTTAGGTAAAATAATGGGTGAGGATCTTGCATCTTGTCTAAATTTCCTGGGACTGAGTCAGTGTGCAGAGTTGTTGCAAGGTTACTTGCCTGTGCGTGCTCGGTCATGTCTGACTCTTTGTGACCCCATGGACTGTAGCCTGCCAGGTTCCTCTATCTGTGGGATTCTCCAGACAAGAATAGTGGAGTGCCCTCCTCCAGGGATCTTCCTGACTCAGGGATCGAACCTGCGTCTCCCGTGCCTCCTGCGTCTTAGGTGAATTCTTTTCCACTGAGCCAGTGGGGAAGCTCGTTTCAAGCTGACTCTGGCCTCAAATACGCAGGAGCACCAGATAGGGAACTCAGAGATGTGACCCGTGAGGCTCTAACCTGACAGGTGAAAATTTCTCAGAGGGTGGTCTTTCTCAGAACCACTTTGGGGGGAATGGTTGGGGGGGGGGGCATGGAACCTTGTTAAAAACACAAATGAGATAATACGTAGTGTCTTAAACTTCACGAGGTCACGCTAGCATGTAGACAGAAATTCTCATGTTGATTTACATATGGAACCTTCCTGAGAAGAATTTTCCCTGGTAGCTCAGATGGTAAAGAATGTGCCTGCAATGTGAAGGCCCCGGTTCAATAGACTCCACTCCAGTATTTTTGTCTGGAGAATTCCATGGCCAGGGGAGACTGGCGGTCTACAGTCCACGGGGTCACGAAGAGTCGGACACGATTGAACAGCTAACAGCATCCCCAGAGATGTACTGCAATCAGAATGTATCTGACTCTCTACTGGCTTCTTTGGGGAAAAGGAAATAAAAACGTGCTATTTCTAAAATTCATTGATTGTTGCCTTCCTCGTTTGGATGGGTCTGCATTTTGCTAAAAACAAATGATGGGAATCTTTTGTCAATAACTCAAAAAACCAAAAAGAAACCCACAGATGAGAACCAGGAATCTGTTTTTCTGGGCAGGGGTTGTGGGTTGAATTGTGCTCTTAAAAATATATATATATATATATATGTGTATATATATATATGTGTATATATATATATGTGTATATATATATATGTGTATATATATATATGTGTGTATATATATATATATATATTCACACACACACATATGCAAATCCTAATCCCCAGTATCTCATAATAAAATAGGTTTGTTGCAGATGTAATTGGCTAAGACCAGGTCGTGCTGGAGTACCATGGGCCACAGTCTGGTGCTACTGATGTCCTTATGAGAAAAGGAGAAAGGACAGACCCACAGGCAAGATGACTGCATGAAAACAGAGAGATGCAGGGAGAAGACCATGCAATGCACAGGCAGAGATGGGAGGGATGCTTCCACAAGCAAAGGGATGCCAAGGAGAGCCAGTCACTCTGGGAAGATGGGAAGAGGCAAGGAAGGATTCCCCATGGAGTCTCAGAGGAGCCCACCCTGCTGACACCTTGGTCTTTGATGTCTGGCCTCCAAGACTGTGAGAAAACACATTTCTGCTATTTTGAGTCACCCAGCTTGTGTGACTTCGAGACTACAGCCCTAGGAAATGAATACAGGAAGTGTCTCAGGTGATTAGTGTGTCAAAATAGTTGAAAACCACTGAGCTGAAGAGTCTCGTGCGCCCTTGCAGACCATGAGGCTGCGAAGGGTGCCTCTAGGTCCGGATGCTTCCTCTTCCCCAAACAACTGTCTGTCCATCCAGGGTCCTGATGCCAGGGCTCTCCGGAAGAGAACAAAGCCAGTGAGGAACTTCTGAAGAAGATATTCATAACCTCGTCCCTACTTTGCAGATGAGAAGTGAGGAAACTGGCCTGAAGTTTCAAGGCTGGTAGGTGTCCAAGCAAGGCTTCTACTTGGGACTGGGGGATGCTCCACTCTCTGCTATGTCCGGCCTTCTTGTTGTCTCTGGGTCTGATCTGTTGCTGTTGTTCAGTTGCTAAGTCATGTCTGACTCTTTGCGATCCCATGGACTGCAGCACGCCAGGCTTCCCTGTCCTTCACCAACTCCCGGAGCTTGTGCAAACTCATGTCCGTCGAGTCAATGATGCCATCCAACCATCTCATCCTCTGCCCTCCCCTTCTCCTCCTGCCTTCAATCTTTCCCAGCGTCAGGGGCTTTTCCAATTAGTTGGCTCTTGGCATCAGGTGGCCCGAGTATTGAGCTTTAGCACAATTCAGCAAATACTACGAGCATCAGCCACCGAGGTGGGTGCCCAAGAGGCAGAAGTGGACCATCCATCCACTTGGTTCACACTGCTGCGTAGACTTTCAGGGGCACCTCTGGGCCCAAGCTTTAGGACAGCCGGGCTCTGCCAGCTGTCCCCTTCTAATGCTGCAAGAATGACACATTCCCCAAAGCTCACTCTCTCCCTGAAACCCAGAGGCAGCCCCAACTCAGACCCCAGGACAGACGTCCCCATCTACCCTGCAGGGGACTCTGACCCCCTCAGTGGTCCGAGGCTGGCTAGTGCAGCAGGGGGAAGCCGGATGGCCCTGGTGTCGTCTAATCCTCAAGGGCTTGTAGAGGTTATGGCTTCTGCCTGTGCTCCCAGAAACGTTCCAGACTTGGGCCTCATCATGCGGCCTGTGGCAGTGACTGTGAGTCACACAGAGGGGCTCTTGTCCTGGTCCTGGGGCCCAGCAAGGGCTCTTCCTTAGAAGAGCGTGACATGTTGGTCAGCTGACCATACTGAGGATGGCTTTACAGCCCCTAGGCCCTGGTCCTCCCATGCTTTCTGTTTACGGGACTTAATCTTTCTGCAGAACTGCGTGTCAACCTCAGTTCTGTTTCTGTTCTCTGGTAGCCAAATCTGACTTTTCTCTGGGTCTTACCTCCCTCCAGGAAAACTGTAAAAATCAGCTGAGCTCAGCTGGCCCAGGTCAGGGCTCTCTGCAAAACCAATGCTTTAAAAGCTTTTGGGTTCACCACTTCCTTTTTTTAGGGCACAGGGCCAGGCTACCTGCCACAACCCAGGGTACCTTCCCTCCCATTTAGCCAGACCCAGCAAGCTCCAGGCTGTCAGGCTAGCCTCTTACAAAGATTTGCTAATGTTGTCCTGACAACCATCCAGTTAGCTAAGCACTGTTACGCTTCCAATTTTACAGATGCATACAACGAAAAAAGAGGCACAGAGACGTCAAGTAACTTAGCCAGATCACATAGCTAGGCATTTTCAGAAACTGGACTCTGACCCAGATGCTACTGAGAGCTCATAGTCAAAATGTCACAGAGCAGCTTGAAGGCCTGCAACTGTGAGCATGTGGGTATACAGATGGATGACAGACAGATGTTATATCAACAGAAAGATGATAGCTAATAGGTAGATAACAGATGACATAAATAGATGATAGATAGATAGATAATATAGATCCCATGGACAGAGGAGCCAGGCAGGCTACAGTCCATGGGATCGCCAAGAGTCAGACATGATTGTGTGACTTTCACTTTTTATTTTCAGATAATATAGACAGCTTGATGGAAAGAAGGGTAAAAAGGTAGATAAATGGATAGAGAATAGATGACTGAATAGGTAGATGATAGAAGATATAGAAAGATAAATAATAGATGATAAAGAGATGATAGATGATTGATTAATAAATAGGTAACACAGAGTGATAGAAAGAAGGAAAGATAGATCAATGATGGATGATAATAGGTAGATAGGAGATAGACAGATAGATATTCTGTAGATGAAAGAGGCCGGTAAATCTCTCAGGTGGTGGTTTAGTCACTAAATCGTGCCACTTTGCGACTCCTCTGTCCATGGAATTCTCCAGGCCAGAATACTGGAGTGGGCTGCCTTTCCCTTCTCCAGGGGATCTTCCCCACCCAGGGATCGAACCCAGGTCTTCCACATTGCGGGCAGATTCTTTACCAGCTGAGCCACCAGGGAAGCCCCAAATCTCACAGGAAACAGATATAATTTGCTATATGTGTGTTATTACGTTTTTTTTTTAATCTTTTATTTTTTTTTAAATTCCACACAGGCACCCAGACTCACGAGGGCCTCCTCCAGAGGATGAAATAAATGCTCAGAAGAAGCAAGCATCTCACACAAGCACTTCCACCCAGAGGCTGAGAGCTGACCTGTCCCCGAGACGCCCCCTGAGGAAGGGGTGGCTTCCTCGGGCAGTGAGCCGGGGGTCGGGTGGGCATGGGGGAACGTGAGTCTCCCTGTTGGAAGTGAGCCTCAGAAAACGGACATGAGTCACCCTCGAGACGCCACCTCAAGTCTTCAGCACCCGGATGCTGGGAGTGAGGCCTCACCCTCAGGAACCTGTGGGCTGCGGCCGTCCTAATCTCTGAGGAGACATGGGGACTTGAGGCCTCTCTGGTGCCAAGTTCCCACTCGCCCCGGCCCCCACCCTGGGGGTCTGGAGCTGGGGGAGGGTGCCCCAGCGGGGGGCAGGGGACCCCCTGCCCCAGGAGGCTAGTCTGGAGCCTGACCCAGGAGTTCAGCTCTGCCCATCCTCCCCCACTAGAGGCAACCTCTTGTGCCTCAGTTTCCCTGGCCTGTACAACGAGGACCTTAACAGCAATCATGTCACCAAGTGGCTGTGCAGGTTAGCGAGTTTCCATATGAAAGGCGGTGGGTGGAAGCCGACCTTTGACCCTCCCTCCCCCTCCCCGTATGACAATGGCTTTGCCAAGGCAGTTACTAAAGTCAGACCCTGGGTTTATCTTGGCCTGACCTGTTTCCATTTTCAATTGAAAAATTGAATTTGGATAGACTTCAGCCTGACCGGCCTGCTCCCTGGACCTCGGCTGGCCAGCTCTGAGTAACTGCAGACAGTTACTGCAGTAACTGCAGACAGGGTGGGGTCACCAGGGTTGGGCTGTTGGATATTTCCCCCCTTCCTGTGGTTTTGGGCAGCCGTGACAGTGACGGGCAGTGGCCTTGAGACTGGACTTTGCCAGAGGGTGTTTGGGTCACTCTATGTGTTGCTGGAAAGGCCTGCTCTCAGACACACTGGGAGTCATCAGCCGTGCAGGAGCTGCCTTCTTCTGACTGGTGGCCCCTCAGCCATCCCAAGCCCGGGGGACCACCAGACCCCGGTGACTGTTGCTCTGTGGCGTGGGGTTCCCCTTTCCATGCAGGCAAGGTCTGGTGGCTGAGATGGTAAAAAAATTTGCCTGCAATGCTGGAAACCCGGGCTCGATCCCTTAGCCAGGAAGATCCCCTGCAGAAGGAAAGGACAATCCACTCCAGTATTCCTGCCTGGAGAATCCCATGGACGCAGGACCTTGGTGGGCTACAGTCCATGGGGTTGCAAAGAGTCGGACACGATTGAGTGACTTTGATTTTTCCATCCGGACGTCATGGACTTCTCCTTCGTGACTGTCTCTGTGCTTCCCTGGCCACAAGGCCCCCTGACACCACTCATCAGAGCGCTGGGGAATGCAGAGGTGGGGAACCCCAGCCAGCCATGCCCCTGCCCCAACCAGGTTTCTACCCCTCACCTTGAGGTATCTTCCCCTGGCGGAATTCAGTCAGCAGTGAAAGTGAAAGCCACTCAGTCGTATCCGACCCTTTACAACCCCATGGAGTATACAGTTTATGGAATTTTCCAGGTCAGAATACTGGAGTGGGTAGCCTTGCCTTTCTCTGGGAGATCTTCCCAATCCAGAGATCAAACCCAGGTCTCCTGCATTGTGGGCAGATTCTTTATCAGCTGAGCCACCAGGGAAGCCCAAGAATATTGGAGTGGGTAGCCTATCCTTTCTCCAGAGGATCTTCCCAACTCAGGAATCAAACCGGGGTCTCCTGCATTGCAGGTGGATTCTTTATCAACTGTCTTTATCAGCTGTCTTCCCTGACAGCTCATGTCAGGGAAGCCCAGGACTGCTATCACAAACTGTCCCAAAGTAGGCTGACTGGGGATTCATCTCTTCATGACCTCTGCAGATGGTTCTCTCTGCCTATGACACCAGGCCATGTGGAACACTGAAAATTCTGTGAATCTAAAATTTGAATAAGGGGACTTCCCTGCTGGTCTAGTGATTAAGAATCCGTCTTCCAAAGCAGAAGACATGAGCTTGATCAATCCCTGGTTGGGGACCTAAAATCCCACATGCCTAGGGACAACGAAGCCTGCATATAGCAACTTCTGAGCCTGGACTTCAGAGCCTGCGTGTAGCAACCAGAGAGAAGCCCTGGAGCCACAGCGGAAGATCTCGTATGCCGTAACTAAGACCTGATGCAGCCAAATAAATATATATATATAAAAAAAAAAAACACTTGAATAAGAGCATTTAGCTTGGGGCACAAGGTTGTGCATACATGTTGGGGGCTTTTTTATTGTTTTTTTCTATTTTTCCTTTTCCATTATAGTTTATCACGGGCTATTGAATATAGTTCCCCATGCTGTACAGTAGGAGCTTGTTTATCCATCCTATATATAGAAGTTTACATCTATGAATCCCAGACTCCTAGTCCTTCCCACCCCCACCACCGCCCCTTCCCCTTGGCAACCAAACGTTTATTCTCTGTGTCTGTCTGTGAGTATATTTCTGTTTTGTTCAGTTCAGTTCAGTCCAGTCACTCAGTCGTGTCCCACTCTTTGCAACCCCATGAATTGCAGCACACCAGGCCTCCTTGTCCATCACCAACTCCCGGAGTTCACCCAAAGTCATGTCCATTGAGTCGGTGATGCTTCCAGCCATCTCATCCTCTGTCGTCCCCTTCTCCTCCTGCCCCCAACCCCACCCAGCATCAGGGTCTTTTCCAATGAGTCAACTCTTTGCATGAGGTGGCCAAAGTATTGGAGTTTTAGCTTTAGCATCAGTCCTTTCAGTGAACACCCAGGACTGGTCTCCTTTAGGATGGACTGGTTGGATCTCCTTGCAGTCCCAGGGACTCTCAAGAGTCTTCTCCAACACCACAGCTCAAAAGCATCAATTCTTTGGCACTCAGCTTTCTTCACAGTCCAACTCTCACATCCATACACGACCACAGGAAAAACCATAGCCTTGACTAGACGGACCTTAGTCGGCAAAGTAATGTCTCTGCTTTTGAATATGCTATCTAGGTTGGTCATAACTTTTCTTCCAACGAGTAAGTGTCTTTTAATTTCATGGCTGCAGTCACCATCTGCAGTGATTTTGGAGCCCCCCCAAAAAAAGTCTGACACTGTTTCCACTGTTTCCCCATCTATTTCCCATGAAGTGATGGGACCAGACGCCATGATCTTCGTTTTCTGAATGTTGAGCTTTAAGCCAACTTTATCGCTCTCCTCTTTCACTTCTGTTTTGTAGATAGGTTCATTTGTGCCATATTTGAGATCCTCTGTGTAAGTGGTATCATACGGTATTTGTCTTTCTCTTTCTGACTCACTTCACTTAGCATGGTAATCTCTGGTTGCACCCATGTTGCTGCAAGTGGATAGATATTAGACAGATGGATAGTGGATGTTTTGTTCTTTTTTGGCTGAGCAGTATTCCATTCTATATACGTACCACATCTTCTTTATCCATTCATCTGTTGGTGGACATTTAGGTGGCGTCCACATCTTGGCTGTTGTGAATAGTGTTGCTGTGAACATAGAGTTGCATGTATATTTTAGAACTATAGTTTTGTCTGGATATATATCCAGGAGTGGGATTGCTGGATCATATAGTAATTCTATTTTTAGCTTTCTGAGGAACTTTCATACTGTTTTCCACAGTAGCTGCACCAACTTACATTCTCACCAACAGTGTAGGAGGGTTCCCTTTGCTCCACACCCTCTCGGGCATTTGTTACTTGTAAACTTTTTAATGTCTGACCAGTGTGGGATGATACCTCACGTCATTCTGATTTGCATTTCAAAGGAGATCAGCCCTGGGTGTTCTTTGGAAGGAATGATGCTAACGCTGAAACTCCAGTACTTTGGCCGCCTCATGCGAAGAGTTGACTCATTCTGGGAGGGATTGCGGGCAGGAGGAAAAGGGGACAACAGAGGATGAGATGGCTGGATGGCATCACTGACTCGATGGACGTGAGTTTGAGTGAACTCCGGGTGTTGGTGATGGACAAGGAGGCCTGGAGTGCTGCAATTCATGGGGTTGCAAAGAATCGGACACGACTGAGTGACTGAACTGAACTAACCCTCAGAGACTATGTCTAATGGTGCATGAATAACTTAGATTTTATATCTAAGCATTCAAGCTCACAAACCGTTCAGTCTATACCTCAAGATTCAAGTGCACATTCGAACTAATGTTTCATCCACAAAGGATAAGGATCCATATTCTTGTTCTACAACAATCTCAGAGCCTTTGTTTTAAAGACTTAGGGTCAAGAACAAAGCCACCCTCTTCCCAGACTTGCAACATTTAAAGGTAGCTTGAGTCTAGTCAAGGCTATGGTTTTTCAGTGATCATGTATGGATGTGAGAGTTGGACTGTGAAGAAAGCTGAGTGCCAAAGAATTGATGCTTTTGAGCTGTGGTGTTGGAGAAGACTCTTGAGAGTCCCTTGGACTGCAAGGAGATCCAACCAGTCCATCCTAAAGGAGACCAGTACTGGGTGTTCATTGGAAGGACTGATGCTGAAGCTGAAACTCCAATACTTTGACCACTTCATGCTAAGAGTTGACTCATTGGAAAAGACCCTGATGCTGGGAGAGGTTGGGGGCAGGAGGAGAAAGGGACGACAGAGGATGAGATGGCTGGATGGCATCACCGACTGGATGGACATGAGTTTGGGTGAACTCTGGGAGTTAGTGATGGATAGGAAGGCCTGGTGTGTTGCGATTCATGGGGTCGCAAAGAGTGGGACACGACTGAGCGACTGAACTGAACTGAATAATTAGTGATGAGCATCTTTTCATGTGCCTACTGGCCATCTGTTTGAGCAAGCTCTGGGAGTTGGTGATGGACAAGGAAGCCTGTCGTGCTGCAGTCCACGGGCTTGCAAAGAGCCGGACCCAACCTAGCGACTGGACTGAACTGAACTGGCCATCTGTATGTCTTCTGTGGAGATATGTCTATTATGGTCTTCTGCCCATTTTTCAATTGGGTTGTTGTTTTTTGATGTTGATGAGTTATATGAGCTGGTGTTATATTTTGGAGATTGCATCTCAGCCCTTGTCAGTTGCATCATTTGCAAATATTTTCTCCCATTGGGTAGGTTGTCTTTTTGTTTGGTTTTGGTTTTAATGATTTCCTTGCTGTGCAAAAGGGGACTTTCTATTTATTTAAAAATTTGTAGCTAGGGCAAGAAGCCCTTAGACATACCAGCCCAGAGTCCTGAATGATGAGAAGCTAGACAGCCTTCAGAACATACAGAGACCGAAGACTTTTCCAGGACTAAACCAGTCACTGGTTTTCTAGTGGACTGAGCTGCAGCAGCCCCCTGAGGTGACCGGGTTATGATCCGTGCTGGGGGGGGCGGGGGGAGTTGGCAGTTCCAAAGCCTCCTGCACTCTACATCTTGTCAGTGATGTGGGAATGATGCTCTTTCCTGAGCGCTTTGAGGTTTTATGCCATGCTGGGCCATTGGCATCAGATGCAAACAGAGTTAATAACTCTGCAAAAAGTCACCAGACGGTTTATCCCATTGGCACCAAGCCTAGAATTATAAGCAGTTCCTGACTTCTTCAAAGCCTTCTTGCTTTGAATTTTCCAAATCGAAAATAAGTATTGAGGGCAGTTAACATCCCTTGGCCCTCTCATGTGTGAAGGATCCGTAAGTTCAAGAAACCTCTCGTTTCGTTCCATGTTGGCCCGTGGAACTTGTTAATTCAGTATCAACACAGTTCTTCCAGATTTTGAATAAAAAGAGAGAGCACGCACTGGGCTCTGGGTTAATATTTTCCTGTCTTAAAGAAGACTTGAGCATGCCAATATTCCCTCTCAGAGGAAAACAGCTGTTGGTCTTTTCTTCCCGTCCTGGATGCCTTGTTCCACTCGCCCGCTATCCTCAGAGCATCCTCGAGGGGGCAGCAAACTCCAACGGTCCGGCGGCGTTTCCGGGGCCCTGGCAGCCCCTGAGCCCAAGAGCCCATTTCAAGCTGGTCTCCAGAGCGGGGGGATGGTTACAGCATTCCTGGTCGCTTTCTCAGGCGTTTCTCGGGGCTTGACAGGAAAGCGCATCTCCTGGAGGGGAAAGCCAGAGCTCCCCTCGTCTCATTTTTAGAGCACGGTGAACATGACCAGACCTATTAATTACTTAATTGCGGTTCTGGGGCTTTGAAGATGAAAAAGCTGTGTAAGTGGCGAGTTCTGCTGTCTCCAGCCTGGGCAACTCTTTCAAGTTAGTAGCTTCACTCCGGTGACCTTGTCCGGTGACCAGGACCACCTGCCCCAGCCCCTGTGGGTCAAGGACGTGCCTCCTGGGTGAAGCCACTTGCAAACACTTCCTTGAGCTCAGAGCCACGCACAGGCTGCCCACGGAGTCCCAGCGAAGAGCTTAGTCACACCCTGCCCTGCTGGAGTCCCCGGCCCCCAGCGGTGGCTGAGAAGCTGCAGGGGGTGCTGGCTCCTGGCTGACTCTGCTGGGCTGGAGCCTTGGTGACTCTGTGGCCCTGCCTGCAGGCGCCGGGTCCAGCTCAGCCTGAGGCCATCCACCAGGGGCAGGAGGGCATAGGAGGAGGGAAGAGGGGAACCAGGGCGTCACCTACACAGGTGCAACCAAGACACAGGTAACGATGGAACCCCTCGAACGTGGAGCTGATGCTTAGTTTACAAAGAACTGTCTCGGCTGGCCTTATCTCGTGGGAGTCAGGGGAAGATTCTGGGAAGGCTCTGTGAAGTTGAGGATGTGCGTGGGAGAAGCACAGAGGTCCGGAAGGAGCAGAGATGCGGTGGGAGGTGAGGCCGACGAGCAGAACCTCTTCTTTGAAAGCCCTGCTACGCCCCCCTCCCACTTCCCCTTTCCAGTTAGATGGGACCACTGATGTGGTTAGAAAGGTGAAACCCTACTTCTAAGAGGTGCCTAGAATAGTCAAATTCATAGAGTCAGAAAGTACATTGGTAGATGCTTCAGGCTAGGGCTGGGGCTGGGGCTGGGGCTGGGGCTGGGAGGGGGAATGGGGACGTAGTGGGGACCGAGTTTCAGTTGAGTAAGGAGATGCTGAGAGTTGCACAACCGTGCGAATGTACTTCGTGTCACTGAAACGTACAGTTAACTATGGCTAAAATAGTATGTTTGGTATTATGTGACTTTTATCACAATACAGAAAAAAAAAAAAAGGCGAAATCCTAAAGGCAACTAACTATTCCCAAATTCTGACCTCAGCTAAGATGGGAGCCTTTGTGGGAACAGAATTAAAATTAATCCCTCTAAAGTGGGGCCTCTGACGCACTCTGCTGCTCTTAATAAAGTAATTCTTGTGCATGTTGTAAATAGTCCTCCTTTGCATCTACACTGAAGGGCAGGAGAAACCAGTGAAGAAACTAAAAAGTCCAGAATCACTGCCCAGGACTGGAGGGGAAAGAAGCACCGGTTCCAGGGCGTGGTCCTCCAGCCGCGGGGCGAGCGTGCTTTCTTCCCTAGCGGGGTGTCCTTGTTTTCTTCCGCAGTGCAGGTGGCCTTTCATTGCAGCCCAGGGCCTCGAATGGCGCTGCTTCACTTAATTTTGGGGGAACCCTAACTTGGCGGCCTCAAGGGCAAGGCCTGGACCTGCTTTACTTGGCAAGTGCGGGAAGCACGCAGCACAGGTCCCCCTGCCCGGGTCTTCCACGCATGCGTGCTGTGGGTGCAGAGGTGCACCTGGGGGGCGGGGAGGGGACACCGGAGGAGAAGGGCCAGTTCATCAACACATCCCTGTGGTCCTTGAGGTCCTTTGGGTTACCGGGATCACAGAAGTGGCTCTTGGCTGATCAGCTTCATCAAAATGTAATTAAAACTGGGGGTGTGCTGGAGGAAGACTGCGCTGTCATGGCTCAGGGAGTGTTAGCTGTGCTAAGTTGCCCCTTCCTTGTCCAGCTGTCTCTTCCCAGGAGAGCACAGTGATGCCCTTGACACTTGATCTGCTTAGATCAGTGGCGTGTGTGGCTAGTGGGTCAGTGTGTGTGTGTGTGTGTGTGTGTGTGTGTGCAGGGGGTGAGCATATGTGTGTAGGCGTGTGGGTATATGTGTGCATGTGTGAGACCTTAGGGAACCAGTAGCTTCTCCAGGTTCTGTATTTCATGTCATATATTTTCATGCATTATTTTGTGTGAAACCCTTGCCATAACCCTAGTGGGGTGGGGAGTGGGAAGGATCATTTTTCATATCCAACATTAAACTTGGCAGGAAAGAGCACTAATCTCTAGAATTTTCTTCACTTAGTTCTGTACATATTTACTACAAGATAGCATATTTTCTTTAGGGGTTATCAAGTTTTCTGCTGATAGAAAGTTTAGAGAGCAGAGCAAAGTACCAAGAAAAAAATTGACGTAGCTCATGATCCCGTAAAGGTCTTAAATGGCCTGGATAACCACGATGTGTGGTCACTCACATAGAGCCAGACATCCTGGAGTATGAAGTTAAGTGGGCCTTAGGAAGCATTACTATGGACAAAGTTAGTGGAGGTGATAGAACTCCCACTGAGCTATTTCTAATCCAAAAAGATAATGCTGTGAAAGTGCTGCACTCAATAGGTCGGCAAATTTGGAAAACTCAGCAGTGGCCACAGGACTGCGAGAGGTCAATTTTCATTTCAACTGCAAAGAAAAGCAATTGGCAAAGAATGTTCAAACTACCATACAATTGGATTCATTTCACATGCTAGCAAGGTAATGCTCAAAATCTTTTCACCTAGGCTTCAGTAGTGCCTGAATCAAGAACTTCCAGATGTACAAGTTGGATTTAGAAAAGGCAGAGGAACCAGAAAGCAATTTGCCAACTTCAAGGGAATTACAGAAAAACATCTACTTCTGCTTCATTGACTACACTAAAGTCTTTGACTGTGTGGATCACAACAAGCTGTGAAAAATTCTTAAAGTGATGGGCATACCAGACCACCTTACTTGTCTTCTGAGAAACTGTATGTAGGTCAAGAAGCAACAGTCAGAACTGGACATGGAACAACTGACTGGTTCAAAATTGGAAAAGGAGTATGTCAAGGCTGTATATTATCACCTTGCTTATTTAACTTATATGCAGAGTACATCACAAGAAATGCTGGGCTGGATGAATCACAAGGTGGAATCAAGATTGCCAAGAGAAATATCAACAGCCTTAGATATGCAGATGATGCTACCTTTATGGCAGAAAGTGAAGAGGAACTAAAGACCTCTTGATGAAAGTGAAAGAGGAGAGTGAAAAAACTGGCTTAAAGCTAAAAATTCAAAAAACTAAGATCACGGCATCCAGTCCCATCACTTCATGGCAAATAGAACGGGAAAAAGTGGAAGTAGTGACAGATTCTTTTTTCCTTGGGCTCCAAAATCACTGAGGACAGTGATTGCAGCCATGAAATTAAAAGACACTTGCTCCTTGGAAGAAACACTATGGCAAACCTAGACAACATATTAAAAATTAGAGACATCACTTTGCTGACAAAGGTCCATATGGTCCAAGCTATGGTATTTCTAGTAGTCATGTACTGATGTGAGATTTGGGCCATAAAGGCCAAGTGCTAAAGAATTGATGTTTTCAAACTGTGGTGCTGGAGAAGCTCTTGAGAGTCGCTTAGACAGCAAGGACATCAAACCAGTCAATCCCATAGGAAATCAGCCCTGAATATTCACTGGAAGGACTGATGCTAAAGCTCCAATATTTTGGCCACCTGATGTGAAGAGCCGACTCATTGGAAAAGACCCTGATAATGGGAAAGATTAAGGGCAAGAAGAGAAGGGGATGACAGAGGATGAGATGGTTGGATGGCATCATTGGCATCAATGGACATGAGTTTGAGCAAACTCTGGGAGACAGTAAAGGACAGGGAAGCCTGGCATGCTGCAGTCCATGGGGATGCAAAGAGTCAAACACAACTTAGCACCTGAACAACAGCAACAGCAACAACAACAACAACAACAACAACAATGATCCTGCCATTCACAGAGAACAATTGTTTCCTTTGGTAGATATCATATATAACATATATAATAAAAATGGACATGTATTATAATGTGTATGCATATAATAAGGACAATTTTAGGTGATCTTTCTTTTCATTTGCTGAATTTCCCACTCCATTAAATAGCCTGTTTCATTATTTTAAGTGGGTGTAACTATCACACACATGTAGTTAATTTACTTCTCCATTTTTGGACATTAAGGTGCTTCCAGTTCTTTCCTGTTATAAACAATGAAGTAATAAATGACATTGAAGAAGGGTCTTTGTACACCCTCTGATTATTTCCTTAGGATAAGTTTCTGTGAGTACAAATGTTGTGTTAAGGATATTTTAAAGGTATTTTGATAAGTAGGATCAAATGCCCTCCTGAAGCGTTACACCAAGTCCTCCCTCTGTGCTAAATAAGATAGTGACTCTGAGTGTCATTCATTTGCAAAATAGTTTCCTATTTTACAGGTGTGTGCTCACTCAGTCGTGTCTGACTCTCTGTGACCCCGTGGACTGTAGCCCGCCAGGCTCCTCTGTCCATGGGATTATCCTGGCAAGAATAGTAAAGTGAGTTGCCATTTCCCTCTGCAGGGGATCTTCTCGATCCAGGGATGGAGCCCGCGTCTCCTGCGTTGGCAGGTGCGTTCTTCACTACTGTAGCACTGAGCCATTTTACAGAAGACAGTGACATTTCATTGTGTCTTCATTTTCTAATAGTTTATAAATAATTAGTTTTGAGGTGTAACATGTGAATGCACACTTCTTAAGAGGACAATGCAATGAATTTTTCTGTGTAGAAACATCCATGTCTCCACTGTCCAGACCAGGGTGTAGACATTTGCACCACTCCAGGAGGCCCTCTGTGCCCCCTCCCAGACAACTCTCACCTCCACCCCACCCCACCTCAACCTTGGCTAGAAGATAACCACTATTTTGCCTTTTCCACTTTAGAACAGTGTGTCTGTTTGTGACTCTCATATAAATTGAAATATAAGTTAACTACTCTGTCCCTGAAATTCACCCATGTCAATTTCTGCACCTGTAGCTGGCTTTTTCTCACTGCTGAGTCTATTTCATTATATGAATAAACCACACTTTACTTATCCATTTCTCCATAGAAGTACATTTTGGTTGTTTTCAGTTTTGACTTACAATGAGTAAAACATTCTTTTTTTTTTTTTCTTAAAAAAAGTTTTATTGATATACAGTTGACATAAAATAAACCACATATTTAAAATGCATGAATTTTGATATATGTAAACACACTCATGAAACCATCTCTGCAATTAAGATGGGGCCATATCTACCATCCTTGGAGGTTTCCTTCTAATGCTTTGCATTCCCTTGCCTTCCCACTCTTATTACTATTATAGTTGACCCTTGAATTACACATGTTTGGACTGTGGAGGTCCACTTATAGGAGGATTTTTTTTTTCAGTAAATGCATACTGAGAGTACTTCATAATCCACAGTTAGTTAAACCTGAGGATGCAGAACTTTGGATAACCGAGGTTGGGTTGTTAATATGATACTCAACTGTGTAGGGGGGTTGGCATCCCTAAACTCTGAGTTTTTGAAGGGTCAGCTGTACCTTGTCCTTTCTAGAAGTTTATAGAATCACACAGTATGGATTCTTAGTGATCTGGCTTCTTTGACTCTGCTGTGAACATTCTTATAATGTCTTTTGAACCTAAGCACTCACATCCCTGGAGTGTATGCCCAGGAGTGAAATGTCAAGTCAGACAGCATTCATATATTTAGTTTTAGTAGATCCAAAGATTTCTAGGTGGTTATATCAATTTAATTTCCCACCAGACATGCACGAGAATTCCAGTTGCTCCCCATCCTTGCCAACACGCAGTATTTTTGTCCTTTTAATTTCAGACATTCTGGTTTAACCTATATTTTTATTATTAGAGATGAGGTTGATTATTTTGGTGTGTGTGTATTGATGATTCAGATTTCTTGCTTTTGAATTGCTTGTTCAAGAAGGTTTCTACTCTTCTTTTGTATTAGAGAGACTGTTTCTTATTGATTTTGAGTCCTTTGTTTATTATTATTAATATTATTGTCACACTTGGTAGTATATGTTGCCAAGAGATATGTGCTTTTGTTTAAATAAAATGGGGCTGGAAGAAAACATGTTTTGAAGCCTTACTATGGACCAGGCACTGCTCTCAGTGTTTTATAAATAATCTCATCAATTCTTATGGTTTCCCTGATGGCGCAACTGGTAAAAAAAAATCTGCCTGCAATGTAGGAGATACAGGAGACTTGGGTTCAATCCCTAGGTCAGAAAGATCCCCTGGAGGAGGAAACGGCAACCTACTCCAGTATTCTTGCCTGGAAAATCCCATGGGCAGAGGAGCCTAGTGGGCTACAGTCCAAAGGGTGGCAAAGAGTCAGATACGACTGAGCGTGCATGTACATATCAATCCTTATAGTTTACAGAAGAAGAAATGGAAGACACAGAAAGGTTAAAGAGCTTGCCTAAAATCATACTGTGAATAATCGCTGGGGTGGGATTCATAGTACACCATTGCACACCAGATCGTGATAGTCTACCATCTCATGAGTTTTCAGCTGGAGCACTGACTGTCAAAGTTACTGGCAGGAACTGTGGAGTCTTCCTTTATAATCGTCTTGGAGTCATGATTTCATTCCATGACGTGACTGATTCTGTTTTATTCTCTTTGTGTGCTCGTCCTGATTCACATTGGAAGAGATGTAGTGTGATCAGGATTTCTGACACCATTGGGCAATAAGCAGCTGAGATCCCTTTGGTGGTCATCCATTAGTCTGGGACCCTGTCTCCCCAACCCTCCTCCCTGCTGGTACCCTTGGTCCCTGGCAGACCATGCTTCTTGGTGTTTCCTGCCCACTACTGGGGTTCAGGGCTCTCTAGTTCAATCCTGTACATGCAGGGCTAAATTGTTATTAGAGACAGAGGTGCAGTTAATTCTTTCAGTATCATTCTCCTCTCACACCCGAGACACCTATAGTCCCACATTGAGAAGTGATTCTTGAAATAATAGTGGCAGCCAACTCTGATTCTGTTCATTCCAAGTACTTTGTGTACAGCACAGATAGGTAGGTTGTTTAATCCTCGAATGTTTTCTTGGAATAACAGTCATACCTACCACTTACCTGCCCACAGGGATATAAAGTGGAAATATGAATTATTAAAATGTGGTATTCAAAATTAAAATATTTTTAAAGTTCAACAATCCAAAAAGAAAATTATGATGGAACATGAAGCAGTGGGAGTTTGCAAGAACACTTCCTTGTGTTGGGAACTATAGTGGCCTGGGGGGTAGTGCTTGGGCTGGGCATTGGACACCCCAATTCTGCCTTGGGCACTGGCTACTAAATTCCTTGCAGTTGTGGAATTCTCGTCTCTGATGATCTAGACCCTGTGAAGCAGGTCCTCTTCCTCTAAGAGGGGCTGGTGGCCACTCATCCCACCCCGGCTATCATCACTCTCGTCTCAGGCTTCCCGTCTTCAATGACTCTGATGGCCTCCCCTCTCAGTCACTCCCTGCCAGACACTCTCCCCCAAACCAATCCTCAAAGCATTTCTGGATTCATCTTAAACTATCTATACCAACAGGTCATTTCTCAAAAGTCCACAGTAGAGAAATACATTTTAGAATGTGACCCCCCAGCTACGTGTGTGGGCATATACACATTTGTATGCATACATATGGGCTTCCCTTGTGGCTCAGCTGGTAAAGAATCTGCCTGCCAGGTCAGGGAGACCTGGGTTCGATCCCTGGGTTGGGAAGATCCCCTGGAGAAGGGAAAGACTACCCCACTCCAGTGTTCTGGTCTGGAGAATTCCATGGAGTCCATGGGGTTGCAAAGAGTCGGACACAACCGAGTGACTTTCACTTTCACTTTTCATGCATACATATATACAAATAGGTAAAAAAAAAACACGAGACAAGATTCATGAGGAACCTCCCTGGTGGCCCAGTGGTAAAAAATCCATCTTGCAATGCAGGGGATGCTGGTTTGATCCCTGGTTGGGAAAATAAGATTCCACATGTTGTGGGACAATGAAGCCTACGTGCCACAACTCTGAGCTCATGCACCACAACTGGAGAGCCCTCGAACTGCCCTGAAAAGGTCCCAGATGAAGCGAGGAAGCTTCTGAGAGTGCCTCAACTCAAACCTGAAGAAGCCTAATTAACTAATTAATTTTTAAAAAGGTTCATGAAATGTGAATTTCCTATGTGATAACCTCTCTGACATCTTCTATTCCATTCCATTCCATTTTATTCTATTCCATTCATTTAATTTGATTCCACTTTATTAAAATTAATGTTGCTGGTGCCCCAGTGCCTTTATTTCATGACCCCTTAATGGGTTGTCCCCATACTTTGACTCAGAGGGAAAGGTCAAAATTTTTAGACTTCTTTGCAAGGTTTTTGTGAACTGGCTAGCCCCAGATTCTCCACTCCTGCCACCCACCGACTATCATCCTACCAGCTTTTTTTTTAGGATTCCATGTAGAACTCTTGGCTTTATTTTCAGACTGGCCCATTGTAGCAGCTCCTGATGCTCAAGGCTCTTGTCTGGCTGTCTTGGTGGGTCTCATTCTCTTCTTTATCCTGTTGGTCCTATAAGCAAGCCCAGCTCAGTTTCTGCCTCCTTCCTGAAGGGTCCCTGACCACAGTCCTCTCTGGTTTTCTGCCTGATACACCTGGCACCTAGACCAGAGAATGGGCTCTGCTTTCACGATGCTTTATTTATGAATCACCCACCATATCTAGGTTGCTTTCCCAGTTCAAACCATGGAGAAATGCTTGCCCAGGATTAGAACACTTAGCACGTCAGCACGTTGCTGAAAGTAAAAGTGTTAGTCACTCAGTCGTGTCCGACTCTTTGTGACCCCATGGACTGTAGCCCACCAGGCTCTTCTGTCCTTGGGATTCTTCAGACAAGAATACTGGAGTGGGTTGCCATCCCCCCTCCTCCGGGGGATCTTCCCGACCCAGGGATCAAACTCGGGTCTCCTGCATGGCAGGCAGATTCTTTACCGTCTGAGCCACCAGGGAAGCCCCACCTCCCGACCCCAGCAAGTTACTGGTGGCCCAGAATACCCAACAGTTCCTTTCCCACAGCCTCTACTTTCAGACTGCCTGTGGTAATGGTGAGGAAATCAGAATGTTTTGGTAACATGTTGGAACCAGAAACTGATTTTCCTGTTGAGGTAAACAATGCTATATAGGCAGGTACACCTGAACAAATGTTTAGTGTGCTACGCTTAAAGACGGTGACATAGACTTTCATAAGGCTAACCAAACAACCTAGCTTCCACTCAGAATATTATTTTTACAGGAAAATACATTACATCGCATAAGACTCTACACCACTGACCGACAAACAACTTTTGGAACTCTGCCTGGCCTTGGATTAGCACCTCCGGTGCTGCCCTGGCTCACCCCGTTTCTATGTGAGTATATCTTTATCTCCCCAACTCGATGCCAAGCCTTGGAGCACAGACCTGTGTCCCCAGCTTCCCTCTATTTGCTCCCAGGCTGAGCAGGGCGGCTCCTCTCTCTGTAACCACTTGTGGGTGACACCTCCCTCCCCAGCCTCCTCTGGCCGCCCAGCCTCCTCGGCTCTGCCTCCCTCTTGGTTTATCCCAGAGTAAGTTGTTTGGAACATCTTAGGGATTCTTAGCAGAAAAGTGAAAACAAAGAGAGGGGACAGGAGAATAGGGGAGGAGAGGAAAGGCAGAGGCACGGAAGGAAAACGAGATGAGAGAGGTGAGAAGGCAGACGGAGAAATGTAGAGAGGAAGACAGATGGCAAAGAGGGAGAGGGGGAGAAAAAAAGAAAAATGTAAACAGGGGGAGAAAGAGGTGAGAAGAGGAAAAATAAGAAGAGGAGAAAATAGATAAAAGGGCAGTAAAAGAAAAAGAAAGAAATTCCACCAATTTGACCAGAAATTGTTTTCCTGAGGGGGGCGGCAGAAACAAAACAGAATGAGATTAGGTGAAGGCAAGAGAATGAGAACTATGATTCAGGATTCCTGTCTTAGATGAAGAGACCGAGGTGCGCAGAGTTTCGACTCTACAAGATGAGAAGAATCATGGAGGTGGGTGGTGGTGATGGTTGCACAATATTAAACGTGCATTTAATACCACTGGGCTGTGCACCTGCAAGTGGTTACTGTTAGCTGCTCGGTTCAGTCGCTCAGTCGTGTCCAAATCTTCTGCGACCCCATGGACTGTAGCCCACCACCCTCCTCTGTCCAGAGGATTCTCCAGGCAAGAATAACGGAGTGGCTTGCTATTTCCTACTCCAGGGGATCTTCCCAACCCAGGGATCCAACCCAGGTCTCCTGCATGGCAGGCAGATTCTTTACCCTCTGAGCCACCAGGGACCCTGCAAGTGGTTAAGATGATCAATTTTGTGTCATCTGTATCTTGCCACAATCAAAAGCTATTTAAAAAGCTCCCATATATCCCCATTTGATCAAGCTCCCATTTGACATTCAACTAGTAGTTTGTGTTTGGTTTATATACTAAATTTTATTGCATATTTTTAAAAAATGTGTATTTATTTACTTATTTGGCTGCACTGGGCCTTAGTGACAGCACCAGGGATCTTTAAACTTTGTTGCAGCATGCAGGATTTTTAGTTGAAGCATGCAGGATCTAATTCCTTGATCAGGGATGGAATCTGGGTCCCCCTCCATTGGGAGGTTAGAGTCTTAGCCCCTGGGCCACCAAAGAGGTCCCTTATTGCATATTTTTAAAGTATAAAATGAATTCCAAGCTTCATACTAGACATCCAATAGCATTGCTTATTCAAAATAAATAAGAGAAATGCTCCAGAGGGCAAAGATTGGCTGAGAAGGGAAATGAGGGAAATTTATGGAGTTTTGATAATGTTCAGTTCTGTATCTTGATAAGCAGTTAGGTTACATGGATGTGTACAAACACTTATGATCACAAATGTACATTTAAGGATTGTACATTTCCTTGCATGTAAATCTTACACCAAAAGAAAAAATTGTAAATAAATATTTAACTCAAAAAAGAAGAGGGTTTGGGCAGGTGTTTTTAATGAATGAGGAGCTATATTCCTAACAGCATCACCAGCTGTTTGCTGACCCAACTAAGCTGGTAAGGACAAGGGCACTCATTCTCTGTGGCTTTGGGGTGCAGGTGACCCTCCAGGGCTGGGATCAAGTCACGGCCTCCCAGGCTGAGGTATTGCTCTGCAGTTGAGTGGGCATCGTCCCCTCACATTCCCTAGAGCTATGGTCCAGCCCATCCTTGGAGTGGGAGGAGGCAGATGTCAAGCAAGACATGGAAGGTTTTGGAGGCTTTCAAATCCCTAAGTGCCATTGGGGTGTGGCCCTGAACACCTACATCAGGGTCTGGTGCATACCTGCCTCGGACACACCAGGCTCTGAAAAGCAAAGAGAGGTTAAGAATACAAAACCAGATGCAAAGGTCCACCAGAAGGCCTTTCCCTCAGTTTCTTCAACTGGCTTGTTGTGTCATTGACAATAAGACTTTGGAGGATGAAGTGAAATGAACTCTCTGTGCTCCAGTTCCAAATGCCCTCTCTTGACTTATAACATGTTTCTCCTAAGGAGGGTCCTTGAACTACCAGGAGGAAAAAAAAAAAAATCACTTGTGGGCTACATAATAGAAAACAATTTAATAATGGGTTTTATTTTGAGAGAAGGAATACATACAATGTCATCTACTCTTTTAGTAAACAATGTAGGACAGAGAACTCTCTTTGATTTTAGCAAAAATAATACATACATACATTGGCTTAATGTTGAAGCTAGTTAACAGAAGGGGACAGAAAGAGGAGGAAAGTGAGGGTAGATGGAAATCAGAAAGATGGAGGGACTTCCTGGGGGTCCAGTGGGTAAGAATCCAACTCCACCTTCCAGTGCAGAGGACAGAGGTTTGATCCCTGGTCGGGGAACTAGGATCCCACGTACTGTGGGGCAACTAAACCCGTGCCCCAACCAGAGAGTCCCTGTGCCGCAACATAGATCTGCCCCACAAGATGCAATGAAGATCCTGTGTGTCGCACCTAAGACTCAAAGCAGCCAATAAATATTTTCTTTAAAAAGAAAGAAAGATGCAGAGAGGCAGAAAAGAATGAGGAAGAGAAGGAAAATGAAGGAAGAGAGAAAGAGAAAGATGATTGACTGAGAGGGAAAACGAGACAAATATTCTGTATAAAACACATAGACGCACACAGAGCGAGACCCCCAGAGATGAAAGGAAAAAGATACCCATGTTGGTGGGGGGTGCCTCTACATACACAGGCAAGCGCAAGGCTGGACCAGGAAGAAATGGTTTCAAACTGGGGTCTTTACAGTGGCCCCTAAAACACACAAAAAATCATGCTGCTTTTTCACATCTGCAACACAGGTGAAGATTGCTTCCACCATGACCAGATGGCATTAAGCTAGAGGTCAGACAGCAGAGAAACCATCGCTACTCCTGAGTGACTCAGATGACATATGGGTCCCATTTTGGTGATGAGCTTTTCTCTAGTTTCCCTCTTCAGTGAAGACAGATTTTCAAGCAGCGTTTATGCCCTTAGAATAATTTGTCATCAATTCATTTGGACATAAGATGGGGGTTCAGTTCAGTTCAGTCGCTCAGTCGTGTCCGACTCTCTGCGACCCCATGAATCACAGCACGCCAAGCCTCCCTGTCCATCACCATCTCCCGGAGTTCACTCAGACTCACGTCCATCGAGTCAGTGATGCCATCCAGCCATCTCATCCTCTGTCGTCCCCTTCTCCTCCTGCCCCCAATCCCTCCCAGCATCAGAGTCTTTTCCAGTGAGTCAACTCTTCGCATGAGGTGGCCAAAGTACTGGAGTTTCAGCTTTAGCATCATTCCTTCCAAAGAAATCCCAGGGTTGATCTCCTTCAGAATGGACTGGCTGGATCTCCTTGCAGTCCAAGGGACTCTCAAGAGTCTTCTCCAACACCACAGTTCAAAAGCATCAATTCTTTGGCGCTCAGCCTTCTTCACAGTCCAACTCTCACATCCATACATGACCACAGGAAAAACCATAGCTTTCATGGCTGCAGTCACCATCTGCAGTGATTTTGGAGCCCCCCAAAATAAAGTCTGACACTGTTTCCACTGTTTCCCCATCTATTTCCCATGAAGTGATGGGACCAGATGCCATGATCTTCGTTTTCTGAATGTTAATGGCCCCTTAAAGGTGTCCAGGTCTTAATCTTCAGAAACTGTAACTAGATTATGTTACACATTAAAGGGAAATTAAGGTTACAGATTGAACCAAGGTTACTAATTAGTTGTTGTTGAAATAAAGACATAGTCCAGGATTGTATGGGGGACCTGGTGTAAACACATAGTTCCTGAATGGGGACACAGAAGAGTTAGGAGTAGAGAGACAGCATCGGGAGAAAGACTCCAACTGCCATTGCTAGAGTTAGGATGGAGGAAGGGGCCGTGAGTCGTGGAATGTGGGTGCCTCTAGAAGCTAGAAAAAGCCAGCAAATGGATTTCCCCCTGAAACCTCCAGAAAGGCACGCAGCCCTGCTGATACCTTGATTTGAGCCCAATGAGACCCGTTCAGACTTCTGACTGACAGAACTGTAAGAGAATAAATTTATGTTTTCTAAAACCTCTAAGTCTGTGATCGTTTGTTACAGTAGCCTTACAAACCAAACATAGACAGCTCTTGAAAATCTATTCAAAAGACTTAAAACTCTTCAGTATACATGCAATGAATACTTCATTTTCAGGCAGCCTCTGTATTACATGTATATTTGAAAACATCAACCCTGATAATCTGTCTTGTGGGTCAACAAGATGACTATTATGGTCTTTTTTATATAAATTTATTTATTTTAATTGGAGGCTAATTACTTTACAATACTGTATTGGTTTTGCCATACATCAACATGAATCCACCACGGGTATACACGTGTTAAATAGCTATTCTTTGAACTCAGTTGAGGAGTTTTCATTATTTTACAATTAGTTTGGAATGTTTGTGTGAGTGTATCACCACAAAACCCACATTACACAGGAAAACTTGAAGTTGCCTAAGCTTCAGTTGCTATTGTTGTTCGGCTGCTAAGTCATGTCAGACTCTTTGCAGCCCCATGGACTGCAGCACACCAGGCTTCCCTGTCCTTCACCATCTCCTGGAGTTTGCTCAGACTCATGTCCATTGAGTTGGTGATGCCATCCAACTGTCTCATCCTCTGTCATCCCCTTCTCCTCCTGCCCTCAATTTTGCCCAGCATGAGGGTCTTTTCTAATGAGTTGGCTCTTCACATCAGATGGCCAAAATAGTGGAGCTTCAGCTTCAGCATCAGTCCTTCCAGTGAATATTCAGGACTGATTTCCTTTAGGATTGACTCGTTTGATCTCCTTGCAGTCCAAGGGACTCTCAAATGTCTTCTCCAGCACCACAGTTCAAAAGCATCAATTCTTCAGCACTCAGCCTTTTTTATGGGTCAGTTCTCACATCTGTACATGACTACTGGAAAAGCCAAAGCTTTGACTAGACACGTCTTTGTCAGCAAAGTGATGTCTCTGATTTTTAATATGCTGCCTAGGTTTGTCATAGCTTTTTTTTCAAGGAGTATGTGTCTTTTAATTTCATGGCTGCAGTTACCATCCACAGTAATTTTGGAGCCCAAGAAGATAAAATCTACCACTGTTTCCACTAGATCAAACCTGGGTCTCCTGCATTATAGGCGGACTATTTACCATCTGGGCTACTGGGAAAGCCTCCTAAGCTCTAGAGAGCTATGAAAATTGGTGACCATCTGGAGAGCTGCAAGTATAGATACCTCTTCCCTATTTGTTCAGACAGTAAAGAACCTGCCTGCAATGTGGAGACCTAAGTTTAATACCTAGGTAGGGAAGATCCTCTGGAGAAAGGCACGGCAGCCCATTTGTTGCCTGGAGAATTCCAGGGACACAGGAACCTAGTGGACTACAGTCCACAGGGTCACAAAGAGTTGAGCATGACTGAGCAACGAATACTTTCACATCAAGAAAAGTTTAACTATTCCCTTTATGTGGAGCTGGAGCCTCCAAAATCATAAGTCTTTGTGTCAGAGAAGGTTTAGATCTTGGCTGCCTGTTGGCACCACTGGGAAACTTCTAGAAGTCCTGATGGGCAGACTGCATGTAAGTGAGAATTTGGGGGAGGGCCAGTAGGTATTAGTATTCTGTGCAGCTTCCCCGGTGGTTCCAGTGCAGCCAAGATTAAGAACTAATGCTTTCAAGGGACCCAAGGAGCAGACCCGAGGACCCTCTGGGGGCATCAAGCAGGCCTGCCTTCTGCACATGGGCTGCACAGGTAGACACAGAAGTGGGGAAAGTAAGATGTGGGGGTGATTCAAGACTCCACAGCATGAAAAGGAATGGAATTATGCCATTTGCAACAACGTGGATGGACCTAGAGATTATTGTATTAAGTGAAATGAGACAGAGAAAGACAAATATCATATATCACTTATAAATAACCTCAGATATGCAGATGACACCACCCTTATAGCAGAAAGTAAAGAAGAACTAAAGAGCCTCTTGATGAAAGTGAAAGAGGAGAGTGAAAATGTTGGCTTAGAGCTCAACATTCAGAAAACGAAGATCATGGCATCTGGTCCCATCACTTCATGGCAAATAGACGGGGAAACAGTGGAAACAGTGGCTGGCTTTATTTTTCTGGGCTCCAAAATCACTGCAGATGGTGATTGCAGCCATGAAATTAAAAGACACTTACTCCTTGGAAGGAAAGTTATGACCAACCTAGAGAGCATATTAAAAAGCAGAAACATTACTTTGCGAACAAAGGTCTGTCTAGTCAAGGCTATGGTTGCTGGCTTTATTTTTCTGGGCTCCAAAATCACTGCAGATGGTGATTGCAGCCATGAAATTAAAAGACACTTACTCCTTGGAAGGAAAGTTATGACCAACCTAGAGAGCATATTAAAAAGCAGAAACATTACTTTGCGAACAAAGGTCTGTCTAGTCAAGGCTATGGTTTTTCCAGTGGTCATGTATGGATGTGAGAGTTGGACTATAAAGAAAGCTGAGCACTGAAGAACTGATGCTTTTGAACTGTGGTGTTGGAGAAAACTCCTGAGAGTCCCTTGGACTGCAAGGAGATCCAACCAGTCCATCCTAAAGGAGATCAGTCCTGGGTGTTCATTGGAAGGACTGATGTTGAAGCTGAAACTCCAATACTTTGGCCACTTGATGCAAAGAGCTGACTCATTGGAAAAGACCCTGATGCTGAGAAAGATTGAGGGCAGGAGGAGAAGGGGATGACAGAAGATGAGATGGTTAGATGGCATCACTGACTCAATGGACATGAGTTTGGGTAAACTCTCGGAGTTGGTAATGGACAGTGAGGCCTGACGTGCTGTGAATCATGGGGTTGCAAAGAGTGGGACACGACTGAGTGACTGAACTGAACTGATATATGGATTCTAAAAATAATGACACAAATGAATTTATTTGTGAAACAGAAATAGACATGGAAAACAATCTTATGGGGATAGTGGCAGGGTAGGGGGTGGGAGAGATGAACTAGAAGTTTGGGATCAAGAGATAACACACTATTATATATAAAATAGATAAAAAATCTACTGTACATGTATTGCACTGGGAACTATACACAATATCTTGTAATAACCTATAAGGAAAAAAAATCTAAAAAAAAGTATAACTGAATCACTCAGCTATACACTTGAAACTAATACAACTTTATAAATTAACTATGAAAAGTATTCATCACTCAGTGGGGTCTGACTCTTTGTGACCTCATGGACTATAGCCTTTCAGGCTCCTCTGTCCATGGGATTCTTCAAGCAAGAATACTGGAGTGAGTAGCCATTCCTTTCTCCGGGGATCTTCCAGACCCAGGGATCAAACCCGGGTCTCTTGCATTGCAAGCAGATCCTTTACTGTCTGAGCCACCAGGGAAGCCTTATTTCAATTAAAAAAAAAAAAAGACTCAGAATACAGATGTGGGTCTATTTTAAAATAATGTTTGCAATAAAACTAAGATGCCTTGGGAAGTGGTTCCAACAACTGCCTCACACATATCAGCATCTGAGACCATGGTCTTCAGTTGTCAGTCCTCTGGAAAGGGCTTGGCATTAATGGAAACCTGTGGACAGGCATCGGTCACAGAAGTCAAAGTCTTAGAGAGATTCAAGCTGCTTTGACAATTTCTGAGCAGGTCAACCTCCTGTCCCCTAAGTTGCTGCCTTCACGATAGGGGCTCTACCAATCTCCTCCCTTCTCGGCTTGATAGGGTCATGGGAGATGAGAAAATGAAAGATATCCATGGGAGAGCAGTGCTTCCAACACTCAGCTGTCTGGGGAATGAATGAACAGCCCAATGTGGGAATGGAATTTCTATCTGCCCACAGGGTATCAAGGGGAATTAATTGAGTCCAGGGGCTGTTCTTCCTTCTAACGTAATTGTCAAAAGAAATCTAGCTGTAAAATTCTACTTTGCTTGTATAAATAAATAGGAACCTCATAACCCTGAGCAAGTAGAAAGTTGGAAAGTTCTCTTAATAAAAATTTGTAGGGACCAGGAGCTTTTAAAGAACTATTATTTCTCATGCACCAGTCACTGATACAATAGTAATGTCATTAATTTGGATCCTGTGAATTTGCAATCTGCAGTAATATACTTGTCCATCTAAATCTCCATGAAAAAATGTTCAAAATAATTTGTTCTCTCATGGAAAAAATTTGTACTTACCAGCTAAGCTTTTGACTGAATCCAAAGTTTGAAAACCTAGGATAAAATCTTAGATCGGCAACTTATTAGCTAAGTAATACTGGAAAAGGGTGTGGGTCTCTTCTGTAAAACCAGTAATAATCCCCAGTTAGTTGTGAGCTTGAACATGATGAAACAATATGGCAAATTATAGAGTGCTTCATAACTTGTCTAGTCTTTTTTATCATGCAAATCTAGTTGTTCATGAGTAGCTTTCTTAAACTCAAGAGATGCCAGATTCCTTCATGAAGCTTTAACTTCTTGGCTTAGCAAT
Source organism: Cephalophus harveyi (assembly GCA_006410635.1). NCBI lineage: Eukaryota > Metazoa > Chordata > Mammalia > Artiodactyla > Bovidae > Cephalophus > Cephalophus harveyi. Next base: position 992,786 of record SJYT01080335.1, on the reverse strand, counting down.
AATTTACAAATATGTTTACCAATAGGCTTCCCAAGTGGTGCTAGTTGTAAAGAACCTGTCTACGATGCAGGAGATGTAAGAGATGTAGGTTCCATCCCTGGGTGGGAAGATCCCTTGGAGAAGGTCATGGCAACCCACTTCAGTATTCTTGGCGGAGAATCCCATGGGCAGAGGAACCTGGTTGGCTACAGTCCATGGGGTCGCAAAGAGTCAGACAAGACTGAGCAACTGAGCATGCAGGCACGCATGCTTACCTTTAGGTTGCATGAAATACAGAATTTGTAGGCATCCCTTTGTTATCACAAAAGCATATCAGTTCAGTTCAGTCACTCAGTCGTGTCCGACTCTTTGCGACCCTATGGACTGCAGTACACCAGGTTTCCCTGTTCATCACCAGCTCCCGGAGGTTACTCATGTTCATAACGTCGGTGAGGCCATCCAACCATCTCATCCTCTGTCATACCCTTCTCCTCCCACCTTCAGTCTTTCCTAGCATTGGGGTCTTTTCAAATGAGTCAGTTCTTCCCATCAGGTAGCCAAAGTATTGGAGTTTCAGCTTCAGCATCAGCCTTCCAAATGAATATTCAGGACTGATTTCCTTTAGGATTGACTGGTTGGATCTCCTTGCAGTCCAAGAGACTCTCAAGAGTCTTCTCCAACACCATAGTTCAAAAGCATCAATTCCTCAGCATTCAGCTTTCTTGATAGTCCAACTCTCACATCCATACATGACTATTGGAAAAACCATCGTTTTCACTAGACGGACAAGAACACATCAGTTCAGTTCAGTCACTCAGTCGTGTCTGATTCCTTGTGACCCTATGGACTGCAGCACACCAGGCCTCCCTGTCCATCACCAACTCCCGTAGTTTACTCAAACTCATGTCCATTGAGTCGGTGATGCCATCCAACCATCTCATCCTCCGTTGTCCCCTTCTCCTCCCACTTTCAATCTTTCCCAGCGTCAGGGGAAATCTTTCCCACACCCCTTTTCAAAAACACATAGTATGTCTTTAAAATGTGTTTAATCATCAAAATCACCAAGGGGACATGGACACACATGACATGTAGTTTTGTGTGTATGTATGTGTGTGTACACTTGTATATGTGTATGTGCACACACATGCATACATATAGAGGCACATATATATTCACAAAATATAGGAATATATATAAAAATCTGTACAGTACATAAGAACATACATAGTGCATAGTATACACGTATATGGCTTCCCTAGTGGTTCAGCAGTAAAGATTGCAAAGCAGGAGACTGGGGTTTGGTCTCTGAGCCAGAAAGATCCCCTGGAGAAGGAAATGGCAACTCACTCCAGTGTTCTTGCCTGGGAAATCCCATGGACAGAGAAGCCTGGGGTCACAAAAGAGTTGGAAACAACTTAGCAAGTAAACAACAGCATCGACCATATATTTATATACATACATATGCATATATGTAAAGACACATGCACATATACACATTCAGATGCATATATAATATATAAAATGTTTAAATATATATATGTATGGTGGTGGTTTAGTCGCTAAGTCGTGTCTGATGTATAGATACTATATATATATTAATGTGTATACATTAATACAAATGTGTCTATGAATACAAACTCACAGTCTTCTACCTTCTGATTCTAAATCTTGGTGGAGCCCAGGAATCTATTTTAAGTACTACCTTAATGAGAGGTAATACTTAAAGAGTGGGAGGTAGAACTTAAAGATGAAGGATGACCTCCCTCTCACTTTTCACTCACGAAGAACCTGGAGATGGGGCTAAGGTCTCTGTGGTTAGAGATGGAGCAGAAAACCAGGCCTGGCTATCCCAATGCAGCCATGGGGGACACTGTGCTTAGCACCCTACTCATAACTGAGCCCCCCAAAAGATCACAACAGGCAGATATTTGGGTCACCAGACTGGTTCTCTCTATGACTCCTCCATGCCTCCCCGAGGACCCGATGGAGCTATGCTGCCCAGAGACATGTCCTCTCTCTGCAGTGTCCCACCCTCGGGCTCTCCCAGGCCTATCCTCTGGGTCCCACTCTGAGCTTCCCCAAGGCAAGGTTGGGGGTATCATATTGCTGGAGACTGTCCTTCTCCCAGGAGGCTTGAGGTCTGAACCAGAGTCCGACATCCCAGCCAAAATGGCCATGGAGGGTGATGGGAGGTCCGAAGCAGAGGGGTAATGATCCAAGGCTTTATATACCTCTGCCTGTTGCTATGGGGGACAGACTGTCGGGAGCAAGAATGGACACAGGAGAAGTGTAAGTCCTGAGGGAGGCTGTTCTGGTACCTTGATGAGATGCCTCATGGAGAGTAGAAATCTGCTAACTGCAGCCAAAGACCAAGTCTGGCTGGCCTCTGTTTTTTCGTGTCCTGTAAATAAGACTGGCCAATGTCCTCAACTGATCTGATAATAAAGAGCACTAGCTTTGAATCCCAATGAAGGGGAAAGTTCTCCCCTTCAAGGAAAGAGTTCAGTGAATAAATACAATAAAAATTTTTAGAAAGAAAGAAATTTCTTTCTTCTCATTGGTTGGCGTCTATTTTTAGAACTGTGCTCAGTGATTCATATTGGTCTACTTTAAACTTTATCAATAAAAATGTGTGGGCTTCCCTGGTGGCTCAGACAGTCAAGAATCTGCCTGCAATGTGGGAGACTCAGGTTCAGTTTCTGGGTTGGGAGGCTCCCTTGGAGAAGGGCATGGCAGCCCACTCCAGTATTCTTGCCTGGAGAATCCCATGGACGGAGGAGCCTGGTGGGCTACAGTCCATGGAATGGAAAAAGACTGGGACACCACTGAGCGACTAACACATTCCATAAAAATGTGTAGAAATATGTTTTCTCCCTTGCTATATGAAAACCTGCATAAAGGTGTCCATTTGGCCTTTTTGTTTCCAGCCTCTAAAATCTTTACAATCTGGCTCTTTATAGAAAAGGTTTGCTGACCCCTGATGTAGCTGTTGGCACCGAGGGGCAGAAAATGGGTGGATTCAGATCAGTTTTGGAGGAACAGCTTTAATGTTGGCAGGGCGTAGAATATGAGGCAGGGGCATGGGGCTGTCTATTTCTGAGAACTTTCTAAGACAGTGGGGGGCCAGTGGGCCAATAGCCAGTAGGATCAAGGGGGCTGCCATCTTGGCTACAAGGCGGCCCTGCCCGCAGACCCCTTCTGGGCAGGACCTCTGGGCTCCTGCATGGCTGAGGCTCTAGTGTGCAGACCGCACTGCTGACCAGAATGGGCAGTGCCTGAGGCGGGTCCTGGGTGCTTCAAGGTACAGCCAGTGAACAATGATGTATTGATCCATCAGGTATTACCACTGTCAAGTTTCCAGCCATCTCCCCCATCTTCCATATGACCGACCGGCTGGTTCACAGTTGGCACAGAGAATGAACAGCTTAAAATTTAATCAGGTTCAGGTAACAGGTAAGGACTGGTTCCCCAGCAAGGGGAAAAACACAGCAAATATTTTGGATTCAGCTATGTGTGCCGTGTCTTGCTGGAGCTTGCAGGCCCTTTGGAGGCTCCCAGACGGCTCTTAATTAATTGCTGGAGCCAAGTGGGGCAATCTTGTGAGGGCTGTTACTTTTGCTAATCTGATCCAGCCAAGCTCAGGGGAGGGGGTGGGTCTGGCCTTGGATTGGGGAGGGGGGATGCGTGGGCATGGGAGGAGCTCACCCCAAGTGGTTGGGTTGAAGCTTGGATGGCTTGGATGGCCCACCCGCTGGGCAAGCGAAGGGACAGACAGACCTTCCCTTCTAGGCCGAGTTCCCTGGCTTGGAAATAAAGGCCCTGGAACTGAACCCTGGCCCTGCCATTCAGTGTCCCTGAGACCAGGAGCCAGTAACCCTTTCAAGTTTCAGTGTCTCATCTGTGCAAAGAATAGAGGGTGATGACCTTGCAGATTGTGGGATTCAAATGAGATGAAAAGGACGCCATATATCACAAGCTCAGGGGCTGTTCCTACAAGTTCGCTGAGCAGCCGGTTGTGCAGGCGGCTACAAGGGGATGGGGAGAGGGACGAGATCTAGGGTGGGCACATTTCCCACGGGCACCGAGGAGGGGAGGCTCTGGGGGTGGGAGTCTGCAGATGCCAGTGACCATCTCCCTAACCCCTCTCTGCAGCAGGGCCCGCAGTTCCCAGGGAGCTTGGCAGAGCTGCTGGGCCTGGGGTTGAGGGGTGCCTGCCTACCTGGTCTAGGCTCCTACTGGGTGCAAGGGGACCTTTCCTTGGCCCTGGTCCTGGTGGAGCCCTGTTTTGCTTTCACTGCCCCTGACTTGGCCTGGGCCCTGATCACCAAGGTTGAGGATATCTTCCCTACGGTCCCCTGGAGGGCCACGGCCTCCCGGAGCATCAGCGTGGGTGGGACCCCAGGAAGGACACGGGTCCACCCGCCACTCCTCCCTGAGCTATGTGCCTGCTCTCCAGCTCCTCTGGGTGGGGCCTTGGATGGGGGGGGGGGGATGCGTGGGCATGGGAGGAGCTCACCCCAAGTGGTTGGGTTGAAGCTTGGATGGCTTGGATGGCCCACCCGCTGGGCAAGCGAAGGGACAGACAGACCTTCCCTTCTAGGCCGAGTTCCCTGGCTTGGAAATAAAGGCCCTGGAACTGAACCCTGGCCCTGCCATTCAGTGTCCCTGAGACCAGGAGCCAGTAACCCTTTCAAGTTTCAGTGTCTCATCTGTGCAAAGAATAGAGGGTGATGACCTTGCAGATTGTGGGATTCAAATGAGATGAAAAGGACGCCATATATCACAAGCTCAGGGGCTGTTCCTACAAGTTCGCTGAGCAGCCGGTTGTGCAGGCGGCTACAAGGGGATGGGGAGAGGGACGAGATCTAGGGTGGGCACATTTCCCACGGGCACCGAGGAGGGGAGGCTCTGGGGGTGGGAGTCTGCAGATGCCAGTGACCATCTCCCTAACCCCTCTCTGCAGCAGGGCCCGCAGTTCCCAGGGAGCTTGGCAGAGCTGCTGGGCCTGGGGTTGAGGGGTGCCTGCCTACCTGGTCTAGGCTCCTACTGGGTGCAAGGGGACCTTTCCTTGGCCCTGGTCCTGGTGGAGCCCTGTTTTGCTTTCACTGCCCCTGACTTGGCCTGGGCCCTGATCACCAAGGTTGAGGATATCTTCCCTACGGTCCCCTGGAGGGCCACGGCCTCCCGGAGCATCAGCGTGGGTGGGACCCCAGGAAGGACACGGGTCCACCCGCCACTCCTCCCTGAGCTATGTGCCTGCTCTCCAGCTCCTCTCTGCCTGGGTCCTCTTCCCCCATTACCCATCTCCTGCAAGAAGTCTTCCCTAGACACTCCAGAGAAGGACAGCCCTCTTCTGGGCCCCTGAACACCATGCTCTCTTGCCACACTGTTGCCCCTTTCCTTGTCTTGGCTGCTTCGTTCAAGCAGTCTGCAAGGCTCCCAAGGGCCTCGATGGAAGAATGTCATGCTCATGACTCAGAAGATCAGAATTAGTCAATCAGAAAACACTCCCTGAGCATCTCAATGTGGAGGACACAGGTTGAGGAGGTAGGAATTTTTAACAAGCCTCAAACTCAGGTGTGCAGAAATGCAGCTGTATTTTTTTTCTTCTTTTTCAATAGAGAATGTGATAATAATATAGCAAAGCAAAAAATATCTTCACAACCCCATAGACTGTAGCCCACCAGGCTCCTCTGTCCATGGCTTTTCCAGGCAAGAATACTGGTGGTGGTGGTGGTTTAGTCATTAAGTCGTGTCCGATTCTTGCGACCCCACGGACTATAACCTGCCAGGCACCTCTGTCCATGGGATTCTCCAGGCAAGAATACTGAAGTGCATTGCTATTTCCTCCTTTGGGAATCTTCCTGGCCCAGGGATTGAACTCATGTCTCCTGCACCTGCTTGCACTGCAGGCAGATTCTTTTATCCGAGCCATCAGGGAAGGCGTTATGGCCCACTTTGGGGGGTAAGTTATTTCTAATAATGATTAAAATGATTAGTCATTTTATGAGTCTGTGGCCCCACTCAGGTCTCTAGATGTCAGCACATCTGTTTCCTCTTGTCCTGACTGAGGCCCTGTGACACTCCTCTGATGCCCTCTGAGCCTCTTGGCTGCTGTCGCAGCTACCCCCACCCCACCCCCTGCATTGGCTCTGCTGCCTCTCCTACTCAACTGCTTCTGAGGGTGGTGGGAGCCTGTGAGGTTGCAGGCTCCACTGTGTTGGTAAATGTCTAAAAATTGGCTCTGATCTGGGGGTGGGGGACGGGGAAGGGTGTGCATAGAGGAACGCATTTGTAGCATTTCTTGTTTTCAGGGGTGTGAAAACTCCCACCCTGACCAGTTTCAAGCTACTAAGATCAAGCAGTTCACAAAATTCCTGAAAATGAAACAGTTGGCTGCTGGAATAAGCAGATTCCAGGCTCACCATGGGTAGGCCACAGGAGACCTCCCTAAACACCCACAACATTCTCCCGTACATTATCATTTCCTAGCTGGGGCAGCCCCTCGCCAGCCTCTAGGGAAATGGTCATCTAGCTCTTACCTGTGCTCTTCTCAACCCATCATGCCTGACTTGGGCTTGGCCTTCTTTGGGGATTACCTTAGGACATTGGACTCTGATCTCTGTACTCTGTGTAATGCCTCTCCATTTAGTTTCCGTGGGAACAAAAGAAGAGAGTCATGGGGAAGACAAGGCAGCAATGGGGAAGAGTGCATCCACCATGGAAGGGATTTTTGGTCTGTTTTGTCTCAGTTGTCTTTTTGGTTGGCATATTGTCAATGTGCCAACAATGCATCTCTAAAAATTAATACATATCTAAAATCTTTATCTTGTAATTCAAAGACATAGAGGACGTAGTTTTTGCCCTCTTGGAGCTTACACTTGGTATAAAATATGAGATGGACAAAGAGAGGGCTTCCCAGGTGGTTCAGTGGTTAAAAAAAAATCCGCCCACCAGTGCAGGAGATGTATGTTCCATCCCTGGGTTGGAAAGATCCTTTGGAGAAGGGAATGGCAACCCACCCCAGTATGCTTGCCTGGAGAACTCTGTGGACAGAGGGGCCTGATGGTCTACAGTCTATGCGGCCACAAAAAGACACGATTGAAGTGACTGAGCCCACAGGGACGCATGAATGAATATAACCTTGCCCTTGGATCAGAGAAGTTACGGTGCCCCTTTGTGGTGAGTGCCCATCCCCTTACCAAAAATGTGTGTGTGCATGTGTGTGTGCCCCTTTTAATTTAATAACCCATGGGCAATAGTGTCCACTGGGTAGACCTGAGCCTTGAAGGGAAAATGTGAGCCCTGCTTATCACTTCCCTGTAGATCCATTCGTGGAAAGCCTCTACCTGAATCCTTCCCACTGCAGTGAATGGAGCCTCAACATCTACCTCAAATGGCCCTGTGATCGTGGGCGGCCCTAAGCCACAGCTGGGTGGACTTCAGCTGCTTTTGTGCTTCAGCAGGTGCCCCCAGACTCTCTCCCAGTGGTAGGATGCCAGAAGATGGCTCCAGATGCCCTCTAAAAACATCCACCTTTTGCTGAAGAGCAAGGACACAGACATGCACTGGACAGAGAAGCAATCGTGAAGCCCAGGACTAGGCAGAGTGGAGCTGATTGCTTGGCCCCAGGCTCTGTGGCAGAGACTGGGAAGACAATGCCACACAAACCACAGAACAGGCCGCGTGCAGCAAATGTGCACAGCCATGATGGCGTCATCATAACAGGCAGACTGACTCAACTGCGAGGCTGGAAGATGCCTGGACGACATGGCTGTGTTCAGTGGCAGAACCTGAGTGAGCTGACTACTCACCCAACACACACTGACACCTGTGGGGAGAGATGGAGGCATCTGAGCAGAGTCTCCAAGGAACAGATGACCTGGGAGGAAACTGAGTGGGAGGAGGAGGAAGGTCTGAGAAGACAAACAGGAAATGAAGTTCAAGGGCTTTGAGGTTAAATCAACCCCTCGGGTCTCATTTTCCTTGTGACTTACACAAGGGTCAAGTTCATTGGGAAGGGTCCTGGTCCCCAACCCCACATACTCTTCACCTTCCTTCCCTTAGCCAAGGAACATGCCTCCAGTAATCCCATGGGATACTTGAAATGTATATCCCACACCACTGCAGGAAAAATAAAACCAGAGTGACTTCTAACACACTAGCAGGTAAATCACTGGCCTTGGGCCTTTTCCTGAGAGTGAGATAGGATAAGAGAACACTGGAAAATGGAAAAAGTACTGCCCAACCTGGGAGCTGCAGTGGAGTGAGACAGGCAGTGGGAGGAGAAAGACAGGGTAGCAGGGAAAGAGGCTGGAGTGTTTAAAGAGAAACCTTGCTTCCTTTGCCCCCAAATTAATTTACGTTCCTTTCTCCCTCCCTCTATTCCTTCCTGCACTTCCCTCCCTCCCTTCCTTCTTTCCTTCCTTCTTCCTATAATTTTTTTTTTTTTTTTGAGGCTTACTATGTGTTTTTGGCAGTAAGCCTGTAAAAATAAATACCACACAGAACTTGTCCTCTCTCAGTTCCCAAGAAAACTGTGCATGCTCAGTGGTTCAGTCGTGTCTAACTCTTTGACCCCATGGACTGTAGCCCACCAGGCTCCTCTGTCCATGGGATTCTCCAGGCAAGAGTACCAGAGTGGGGTTGCCATTTTGTCCTCCAGGAGATCTTCCCAACCCAGGTTGAACCCGCATCTCCTGTGTCTACTGCAGGGGCAGGCGGATTCTTTTACCACTGAACCACCTGGGACGCCCTCCCAAGAGAAGACAGCGAGTAAACTAGCAAGTGCTCACAGTGACGTGCGATTGTGCACACAGAAAGATTAAAGCTAGGAGGCGATGGAAGAAAAGAGGAGGGAGGGATTGCTTCTGCCTGGGATTGACCCTCTATTCCCACAGGCTGATCTGGAGGGATTTCTATAGAGGTTGCATATCTCACCCTTGCCTTCAGCTGGGGTTAAAAGCAGAAACAGAGGGAAAAAAAAGGTTGGTCATAATGGTGGGGGTGGGGTGGGAATAGATTTATCTGAGTTTGGGGAGCCTTGGTAGCTTTTAGACTTAGCTGTTAAGGCGAGCTTGTGCCTGACTAAGTAATGGCCTTGAATAAGCTGGTTTATCTGCAAGGGCTTCTGCGGGATTAGATAAACTCGGGTGTCCCTCTATGCCTTATCCCACAATTGTTTAAAAGCTTTTTGGGTTGATCTCCTTGAGGCAGATGATTCAATTCCCTTACGAAGCTGGCGGTGGGGAGGGAGGCGAAGAAAGAACCTGACTGTGCACCAGTTGCATTCAGGCACATGCTGGGCAATTTTCCGTGTCATCTAATTGCTGAAGCTGAAGCTCGATACTTTGGCCACTTAAGGCAAAGAGCAGACTCATTGAAAAAGACTCTGACACTGGGAAAGCTTGAGGGCAGGAAGAGAAGGGGAAGACAGAGGATGAGACAGTTGAATGGCATCACCAACTCAATGGACATGAGTTTGAGCAAACTCCAGGAGAGAGTGAAGGATAAGGAAGCCTGACTTGCTATAGTCCATGTGGTCACAAAGAGTCTGACATGACAGAGTGACTGAACAACAGCAACAAATTTACTCTTCCACCAAATCCTATTGAGAGGCATATTATTAATTCCATTTTGTAGATTAGGAAAGCAGTGCCTTGGACAATGAAGTTTACACAGTTAATTTATAATAGGGTACTAAAAATCTATATACTCCATCCATGATTCCACACAGGATGATCCAGCTTTTAAAAGCAATGGGATCTGTGTAGCCATGTTCACGAATATCATTAAATAAGTTTAGTTAAATTAGACTCCAAGGGGAAAATATGGTCAATTTTGGATGGCTCTGCTATCATTAGATGACTTGGCATTGTGACTGCAGCTGTTTCATTTTGGATGAGTCACTGAGCTTTTCAATATTTCAGTTTCCTCATCTGTCTACTGAGGATAATAGTAATATCCTCTTCTATACCCTATACTACCTCTGATGACTAAATTCAGTGAAGATCAACTTAAGTATAAACACATGTTTTTGAATTGTAAACTGTTATGCAATTTTGGTTTGGTCTAACTTGGTTTATTAGGTTTGAGGTATCCAAATGTTAGCTTTTGGTTCTGGCATTCCAATCCATTGAGACTTTTTTAAAAAATTGAAGTCTAAGCTTCCTGGGTGGCTCAAGTGGTAAAGAACCTGCCTGCCAATGCAGGAGACATAAGAGACATGGGTTTGATCCCTAGGTCTGGAAGATCCCCTGGAGGAGGACATGGCAACCCACTCCAGTATTCTTGCCTGGAGAATCCCCATGGACAGAGGAGCCTGGCAGGCTACAGTCCATGGGGTTACAAGGAGTTGGGATGACTGAGGACACACACACACAGATATAGAAAAAGACACACAAATCATAATTTAACTTGATGCATTATTACAAAATGAAACATTTTTATGTAATTATCCACATCAGAAATTGAACATTATTCAATATTCAATATTCAAGATGCCTCTCCTATGCCCCCACCCACTCACCACATCCTTCTTTTTTCCTAGAGGTAGTCATGAAAAAGATCCAGACGCTATGGTCCTCCTTCCTACCCCTGAGGACATGGTGGGCCATGTCCTCAGCCTTTCTTTTGTCTGTGCAAAACCTTTAGCTAAAGAATAAGTTTAATCAGAGAAGTGAGAAAATGCAGAAGCAAAGGAAAGCAGTCAAACAGAAAAAAAAAAAGTTTAGTCATTAAGCAAAGTCAAGGACTGTTAGCTCCTTCTCAAGGGCTATAGATAATATTCGGAGCCATAACCCATGGGCTGTTTTGTAGATACTAAAACCTTTGCCAGGTGGAAGCAGTTAGTTATGTAGTGACAAGATGGTAGCCATAATGTAAGCTGCCACAGTTCTGAGAACTGGACTCAAAGATATGGGAACAAATTGACAGTAAGACTGAAGGTTAACTGTACAAAAAACAATCAAGACGATGCTGGTTGGACCACCAATGACCAATTTCAAGAAGACTGTCGGAGCTGACTGTGCTGTTTCTGCACGTAGCTCCTTCCCTCCAACAATTACCCCAGAAATTCCCATTTTAAAGCTCTTGCCCACTGATTGTCTGAGGAGATTTGTTGGCCTTTGAATGAGAGTTTGCTCCCACCCATCTCTTAACCCCTCATTGCTAGGCTCCAAAATAAAGCGAACTTTCCTTTCCACCAACCTTGCTCTTCATTGGCTTTTGGGCAGCAAACAGCTGGACCCCACTCTTGGTAACAGTTATCCTGACCTTTTTACTTATTTTTGGACGTTATGTAGATGAAATCATCCAGTATGTTTTTTAGCTTCTTAACCTTATGTTTGTGAGGAAGAAGCAGATGTTTATTGATTTTCACTGCTGCATAGTATGAAGTGAAGTGAAGTGAAATCGCTCACTCATGTTTGACTCTTTGCAACCCCATGGACAGTAGCCTGCACCAGGCTCCTCCATCCATGGGATTCTCTAGGCAAGAGTACTGGATTGGGTTGCCATTTCCTTCTCCAGGGAATCTTCCTGACCCAGGGATAAAACCCAGGTTTCCCGCATTGATAGACAGGCAAGTCTAGTCTAGTATCATCAGTTCAGTTCAGTTCAGTCGCTCAGTCGTGTCTGACTCTTTGCGACCCCATGAATCGCAGCACGCCAGGCCTCCCTGTCCATCACCAACTCCTGGAGTTCACCCAGGCTTGCATCCATCGAGTCCGTGATGCCATTCAGCCATCTCATCCTCGGTTGTCCACTTCTCCTCCTGCCCCCATTCCCTCCCAGCATCAAAGTCTTTTCCAATGAGTCCACTCTTCGCCTGAGGTGGCCAAAATACTGGAGTTTCAGCTTTAGCATCATTCCTTCCAGAGAAATCCCAGGGCTGATCTCCTTCAGAATGGACTGCTTGGATCTCCTTATAGTCCAAGGGACTCTCAAGAGTCTTCTTGAACACCACAGTTCTATGTTTTTCTGGAACTCTCTTGCTTTTTCCATGATCCAGCAGATGTTGGCAATTTGATTTCTGGTTCCTCTGCCTTTTCTAAAACCAGCTTGGACCAGCTTGAACCAGGAAGTTCACGGTTCACGTACTCCTGAAGCCTGGCTTGGAGAATTTTGAGCATTACTTTACTAGCATGTGAGATGAGTGCAATTGTACGGTATTTTGAGCATTCTTTGGCATTGCCTTTCTTTGGGAGTGGAATGAAAACTGACCTTTTCCAGTCCTGTGGCCACTGCTGAGTTTTCCCAATTTGCTGGCAGATTGAGTACAGCACTTTCACAGCATCATCTTTCAGGATTTGAAACAGCTCAACTGGAATCCCATCACCTCCACTAGCTTTGTTTGTAGTGATGCTTTCTAAGGCCCACTTGACTTCACATTCCAGGATGTCTGGCTCTAGATGAGTGATCACACCATTGTGATTATCCAGGTCATGATGATTCTTTTTGTACAGTTCTTCTGTGTATTCTTGCCATCTCTTCTTAATATCTTCTGCTTCTGTTAGGTCCATACCATTTCTATCCTTTATCGAGCCCATCTTTGCATGAAATGTTCCCTTGGTATCTCTAATTTTCTTGAAGAGATCTCTAGTCTTTCCCATTCTGTTGTTTTCCTCTATTTCTTTGCACTGATTGCTGAAGAAGGCTTTCTTATCTCTTCTTGCTATTCTTCAGAACTCTGCATTCAGATGCTTATATCTTTCCTTTTCTCCTTGGCTTTTCACTTCTCTTCTTTTCACAGCTATTTGTAAGCCCTCCCCAGACAGCCATTTTGCTTTATTGGATTTCTTTTCCCTGGGGATGGTCTTGATCCCTGTCTCCTGTACAATGTCACAACCTCCATCCATAGTTCATCAGGCACTCTATCTATCCGATCTAGGCCCTTAAATCTATTTCTCACTTCCACTGTACAGTCACAAGGGATTTGATTTAGGTCATACCTGAATGGTCTAGTGGTTTTCCCTGCTTTCTTCAATTTGAGTCTTAATTTGGCATAAGGAGTTCATGATCTGAGCCAAAGTCAGCTCCTGGTCTTGTTTTTGTTGACTGTATAGAGCTTCTCCATCTTTGGGTGCAAAGAATATAATCAATCTGATTTCAGTGTTGACCATCTGGTGATGTCCATGTGTAGAGTCTTCTCTTGTGTTGTTGGAAGAGGGTGTTTGCTATGACCAGTGCATTTTCTTGGCAAAACTCTATTAGTCTTTGCCCTGCTTCATTCTGTATTCCAAGGCCAAATTTGCCTGTTACTCCAGGTGTTTCTTGACTTCCTACTTGAACATTCCAGTCCCCTATAATGAAAAGGACATCTTTTTTGGTTGTTAGTTCTAAAAGGTCTTGCAGGTCTTCATAGAACCGCTCAACTTCAGCTTCTTCAGTGTTACTGGTTGGGGCATAGACTTGGATTACTGTGATATTGAATGGTTTGCCTTGGAAATGAAGAGAGATCATTCTGTCGTTTTGAGATTGCATCCAAGTACTATTGTATAAATAAGCCATGCTTCATACTAATAGATTGACTGATTATTGAATGGTAAGCCAGATTGAATTTTTGGAGCAAACCCAACTTTATCTGATGTATTATCCTTTTCTATATTGCTGAATTCAATTTTATACTACTTGCTCAACTTTTCTGCCTCTGGGCTTGTGAGTGAAATTGGTTTGTACTTTGCCTTTTTTTTTTTTTTTTGCGATGTTCTTGTCGGGTTTTGGTGTCAAGATCATGCTGGTTTCATAAAATGATGTGGGAAACGTGTTTTCTTTTCTCCTCTGAAAAAGTCTGTGTACAATTGGTGCTATTAATCTTAAGGAATTAACAGCACCATTGTGCACAAATTTTTTACCAATGAAATATATGGGCTTGGAGTTTTGTTTATGGGAAGGTTTTAAATCATGGAGCCAATTGCTTAATTAGACATGAGATCTATTTAGGGTTTTCATTTATTCTTATGTCAGTTTTGGTAGGCTGTATTTTTCTAGGAATTTTTTCATTCATTGAAATTTTCACATTAATTAGTATAGATTTGTTCTTAATATCATTCATCTACTTAATATCCCAGGTGTAAAAGAACCTACCTGCAGTAGATGTGGGAAATGCTGGTTTGATCCCTGGATTGGGAAGATTTCCTAGAGGAGGAAATGGCAACCCACTCCTGTATTTTCTTGCCTGGAGAATCCCATGGACAGAGGAGCCTGGCAGGCTATATTCCAAGGGGTTGCAAAGAGCTGGACACAACTGAGCCACTAACCTCACACATGCATGTGTTTCTTGGAGGATAAACCCTTTCACTACAGAATGCTAGTATCAATATGAAATGCTCCTTTTTATCTGGTAATGCTTCTTGCCTTCAAACAGATTTTGATGTTAACATGGCCACATATTCTTCCTTTTGGTTAGTGTTTTCATGCAGCGTATCTACTTCTATCCTTTTAAAGAACTGAGGCCTCCTGCCAATAGCCTCAGGCACGAGTTACCTTGAAGCATCTCTGGCTGATATCCTGATGGCAACCTCATGAGAGGTTCTGAACTAGAGCCATTTTGCTAAGCTGCTTCCAAATTCCTGACCCACAGCAACTATGAAACATCAAATGTTTTGTTGTTTTAAGCTGCTAAGTTTTCCTTAAGCAGCTATGTTTCTTACTTTATTTGGAATAATTATTTCTTATTATTCTTTTACTCTGTTGGTTATACCTTTCTTCCGTCTTTTTACTCTGGTTATTTGCACCTGACTCAGCTTATGGATGGGCTTCCCAGGTGGCTCAGAGGGTAAAGAAACTGCGTGCAATGCAGGAGATGACAGAGATATGGAGTTGATCTCTGGGTCAAGAAGATCCCCTGGAGGAGGGCATGGCAACCCACTCCAGTATTCTTGCTTAGAGAGTCCCATGGACAGAGGAGGGCTTGAGGGCTACAGTCCATGGGGTTGGAAAGAGTCTGACATAATTGAGACTACTGAGCACAGCAAGGCTTATGATAGTGATGCTATCAGCTAGAAATTCCTGAGGACACTCGCCTGGGTCCACGTCCAGACCCCTGCAGACATCTTCCCTCTCAGAACCAATGATATAGCTGGACCAGTCCTTCTCATTATGACTGCAAGATGCCCTCAGCAGCAACCATTTGGAAATTTTAAAAAAAGAGATAAGATCTATCAGTCCCAACTTTTGGAGAGTACACGGCATGCCTGGGGCCACACAGCGAGGTGGGTTTGAGGGAGGAGGAGAGAGAATGAGCAAGCAGGCCTGGCTTTTATTGGAGTCAAGAATGGGGGCTTAGGATTTTGCAGGTTAATTCCTTATTGGTGAATTCAAAACCTAAGAGTGAGAATTAAAGCATAGGAGGAGAAAAACAATTAGAACAAATAGTTATCCAAGTGAACCAGAGATCTTGAAGACAAAAGGAACTTCCAGGGCAGGGCAGCCTGGCTCTTTATCTAGTCCCTGGCTGGCAATTTGTTTATTTGAGATAGCTATCTCTGAAGTAGATGCCTCAACAATCAAAAACTTAAGTAGGACACTTGCATGACAGTAGTGGAAAAATAAAACCCCACCTGTCAGGCACTTCTATTATGTGGTTGTTTGCAGGCACACTGAGTCGCTCAGTCCGGTCAGCCCTTTGCTACCCTTTGAACTGTAGCCCTCCAGGCTCCTCTGTCCATGGACCTCTCCAGGCGAGAATACTGGAGTGGGTTGCCAAGCCGGCCTCCAGGGGATCTTCCCAACCCAGGGATCGAACCTGTGTCTCTTGCATTGCAGGTGGATTCTTTGCCTGCTGAGTCATTGGGGAATCCTAGCTTACAACATGCATCTTTGACATTCAGTTCAGTTCACTCGCTCAGTTGTACCCGACTCTTTGCCACCCAAGGAACCGCAACATGCCAGGCCTCCCTGTCCATCACCAACTCCCAGGGTTTACCCAAACTCATGTCCATTGAATTGGTGATGCCATCCAACCATCTCATCCTCTGTTGTCCCCTTCTCCTCCTGCCCTCAATCTTTCCCAGCATCAGGGTATTTTCAAATGAGTCAGTTCTTCACTTCAGGTGGCCAAAATATTGGAGTTTCAGCTCCAACATCAGTCCTTCCAATGAACACCCAGGACTGATCTCCTTTAGGATGAACTGGCTGGATCTCCTTGCAGTCCATGAAGAAGGCTGAGCACTGAGGAATTGATGCTTTTAAACTGTGGTGTTGGAGAAGACTCTTGAGAGTCCCTTGGACTGCAAGGAGATCCAACCAGTCCATTCTGAAGGAGATCAGCCCTCGGATTACTTTGGAAGGAATGATGCTAAAGCTGAAAATCCAGTACTTTGGCCACTTCATGCAAAGAGTTGACTCATTGGAAAAGACTCTGATGCTGGGAGGGATTGGGGGCAGGAGGAGAAGGGGATGACCGAGGATGAGATGGCTGGATGGCATCATGGACTCGATGGATGTGAGTCTGAGTGACCTCCGGGAGATGGTGATGGACAGGGAGGCCTGGCGTGCTGCAATTCATGGGGTCGCAAAGAGTCAGACACGACTGAGCGACTGAACTGAACTGAACTGAAGCCAAACTTTTCACTCTCCTCTTTCACTTTCATCAAGAGGCTGTTTAGTTCTTCTTTACTTTCTGCCGTAAGGGTGGTGTCATCTGCATCTCTGAGGTTATTGATATTTCTCCCAGCAATCTTGATTCCAGCTCATGCTTCTTTGAGCCCAGTGTTTCTCATGATGTACTCTGCATATAAGTTAAATAAGCTGGGTGACAATATACAGCCTTGATGTACTCCTTTTCCTATTTCAAACCAGTGTCATTAAAACTTACTTTAAATTAGAATTTTTACTCACTCACGAATGATGCAAGGATTCTTAGTTCAGTTCAGTCACTTAGTCATGTCCAGCTCTTTGTGACCCCATGGATTGCAGCATGCCAGGCTTCTCTGTCCATCACTAACTCTCGGGGCTGGCTCAAACTCATGTCCATCCAGTCAGTAATGCCATCCAACCATCTCATCCTCTGTCTTCTCCTTCTCCTCCTGACTTCAATCTTACCCAGCATCAGGGTCTTTTCTAAGAGGTCAGTTCTTTGCATCAGGTGTCGAAAGTATTGCTTTCAGCTTCAGCGTCAGTCCTTTCATTGAATATTCAGGACTGATCTTCTTTAGAATGGACTGGTTGGATCTCCTTGCAGTCCAAGGGACTCTCAAGAGTCTTCTCCAACACCACAGTTCAAAGGCATCAATTCATCGGTGCTCAGCTTTCTTCATAGTCCAACTCTCACATCCATACATGACTACTGGAGAAACAATAGCTTTGACTAGACATAACTTTGTTGGCAAAATAATGTCTCTGCTTTTAAATATGCTGTCTAGGTTGGTCATAGCTTTTCTTCCAAGGAGCAAGAGTCTTTTAATTTCATTGCTGCAGTCACCATATGTGTGATTTTGGAGCCCAAGAAAATAAAGTCTCTCACTGTTTCCATTGTTTCCCCATCTATTTGCCATGAAGTTTTGGGACTGGATGCCATGATCTTAGTTTTCTGAATGTTGAGTTTTAAGCCAGCTTTTTCACTCTCCTCTTTCACTTTCATCAAGAGGCTCTTTAGTTCCTCTTTGCTTTCTGCCATTAGGGTGGTGTCATCTGCATATCTGAGGCTATTGATATTTCTCCCAGTAATCTTGATTTCAGCTGTGCTTCATCCAGCCTGGCATTTCTCATGATGTGCTCTGCATTAAGTAAAATAAGCAGGGTGAAAATATATAGCCTTGACATACTACTTTCCCAGTTTGGAACCAGTCTGTTGTTCCATGTCCAGTTCTAACTGTTGCTTCTTGCCCTGCATACAGACTTCTCAGGAGGCAGGTAAGGTGGTCTGGTATTCCCATCTCTTTCAGAATTTTCTGCATTTTGTTGTGATCCACACAAGGATCCTAAGACACCTTAAGTTTCTTTCTGTATTTATTGTTATCACAACATATTTTAAACTTCTCTATATTTTTTAAGCCTCACAAGACATTATTATTACAAGTCGTTTCACACCCACATGTTTTACGATTTCCATTGCTTTGCATTGCATTGTATGCTTCCATATGGAATCATTTTCATTCTCCCCAGAGAATTCTATTTGTGCTTACTTTGTATTGTAGTGTTATTTAGTGACAAATTTTCTGTTTTTGTTTGTCTGAAACTGTCTTTATTCTATCATGTAGAATAATATTTTGACATATTTGAGTCAGGAGTGTTAAGAGTAAGGCGCTCTAAGCTTGTATATTTTCTCTCAGCACTTGCCACTTTCAGCACTTGGAACACCATTCCATTATTCCCTATCATTTGTTTATCTGTTTAAACGTTATCTGTCAGACTTATAGTTGCTCTTTTTAAAGTAATATGTCTTTACTTCTCTCTCTGGCTGATAGTAAGTTTCTTACCTTTTGTTTTTGGTTTTCAAGAATTTTATTAGGATGTACCTAAGTGTATTTTTCTTAGTATTTACACTGCTTGTAAGCTTTTTTAAAAAAAAAAAAAAAAAACACTTTAAAATCTGTGGTTTGATGCCATTAGTTGTGGAAATTTCTTGGGTGTCATCTCTTTGAATATTGTATCTACCTATTTCCTTTTTTTCCCCCTGGAATTAAAGAAAAATTAAAACTTAGTTGGAGTATAATTGCTTTACAATGTTGTGTTAGTTTCTGCTATAGTTCCCCTGAAATTTTGGTTACACATGTGTCAGGCCTGTTACCATGTACCTTATACCTCCTGTCCTCTGTTCTGTACATACTGCTTTTTTTCTTAACTCTGCATTTAAGCCTGGGTATTGCTTTTGACTTGTGTTCCAGTTCACTAATCCTCTCTTCAGCTGTCTCTCATTTACTATTATACTTGTTGGTTACCTTCTTAATTTCAGTTCAAGTATTTTCAGTTGTAGAATGTCCACTTCTTCTTTTGCTAATGATCAATGTTGTAGGCATCTAACTTTTTTGCATTTATTAATCACATGTTTTGAAGTTCAGAGCTGATAATTCCTGTGGGACTATTTCTTTTATTGGTGATTTCTCCTGGTTTTCGTTATTTGGTCACATCTTTTGGTGCACCAAGTGATATCCAGTTGAACCCTAAGCCTCATGTATAAACATTTTATGAGATAATTTGAGGCTCTGTATGCTTTTAATATATTGGTTCCTTAAGTCTCTTTTCCCTTGGTTTAATGTTCTCAGACACACACATACACCCTTTGAAGTCTTTTTTAGTTCTTATCTATAAGAGTGTTTGCAACACACTAGTCTGTCATTACTGGAGGCAGGAATCTTTCAAAATCTACTCTTCACCTACCAGATGCATAAATCAAGACAGGCAGCTTGGTACATGTCTGAGAATCAAGTCTTTGAAAACCTAAATTATATTTATGATGTCATGAAATGCGTAAAACTCAAAAGTTTCTGGTATTTGGTTATCCTTCAGTTTTGGCCGACCATCTTTTAGTCTGTGCAAGAAATACTTCAGCAGTCCCAAAGTTCAGACCTGAACTCAGTGTTGATTGTAAAACTGTTGCCAATAAAGCGCAAGGTAAAGGTGTAGGACCAGGACTGTTAAGCAAGCGACCAGGTCCCCAGGCTGTACATGACTATGGAGCCATTCTCACACTTCAAGTTCTGGCAGCACCTAGTGAAATGGTGTTTTGTAAGTTTTCTCTTTTTCCTGACTTTGTGATGGTTTCTGTTGTCAGTGTGACCAGCTAATTTTGAGTCAGCATCATGGCATCTTCAGAATGATATACATGGAGGCTCAGACCTGCACTTTTAAAAATTCAGCTTCATTAAAGGGAGGTGCTGGGCACATTTTAGCACATTGGGAATAATGTTGGATTGTCCATTAAAGGCATTTCTTTACACAAACTGTAGGACTCAGTGTTAAGACAAGATGGGAAGAGCCTAATGGGCCATTCTGAAAGAACCAGCCGTTGAAAGGTAAAGTATGTTTTAAAGTGACAAGCCCAAGAGCCGAAAATGACTCTTTGATCTTTAAAAGGCTCATAAACAGGGGCAGTGCACTTGCAGACCTATATTTATGTATTCAAATATTGGGAGAAAATCCAAGCAGAGTCTCAGGACTGCAGGAGTTTGCAGTTTAGACAAAAAAAAGGCCAGGAGGAGGGCAATTACATCAAACTTCTTACAGCATGGAACAAGCTTTCTTCCTTCCTTGTTAACCAATGAACTGGAATCTTGCTAAGGGCTTATTTTTTAAGTGAGGCTTGAACCAATCATTACACAGATGTGAGGTATTTGTGAAGAAAGAAAGAAGCAATTAAAGCCAAAAGAAAGGATGTTTTGTTTCTGAATTAAATCTGTTTTTGCCACCTTCTTTTACTTCAGTGAAGGGTCTCCAAGTACCTCCTAACCCTCAGTACCACACCTATATGTGTGTATGTATGTATATATATTTATATATATAAATATATGTATACAGCTTCTTTAGTATTGAACTTATTAACCACATCTGGAGAGTTAATCTGTGGACAACAGGCCTATTTCCTCTGTTTCATGGAAGCACTAGAGAGGGCTCATAAATAACTGCAGGGCCATTGTCAGGGTGTTGAGGTTGGTGATTGTTGGGAGACATTCAAAGGAAGTCAAATAACTACGTAACTCAACACTCATGACTACTCTCAGTCCCAACAGCATGCTGGATTTTCTCTTCCCTTGACTGGGATGGTTCATCCCTGAGAAGCAATAAATTCTACCTTGCGTATAAGAGCCACAGGCACTGGAAAGAGGAATGTGAGTTGTGGTACGCTTTTACCTGGTTTCCATGGTGACCACAGGTAGGTATTCGTCACATGACAGTTTGGTTCTTGAGATCCAAGGGGACTTTGGGCTAGAGCAAACTCTATTGAATGAGTTTTGATCTCATTAACTGTCTACTTGAACCAAGTTCTATGAATAATATTAAAATAAATACACATATTTACCACCTAAGCAAAGAAAGAGAACACAGCTGTATCCTAGAATCTCCCAAGTGTCCCTGCTGCTGCTGCTGCTGCTAAGTCGCTTCAGTCGTGCCCGACACTGTGCGACCCCATAGGCGACAGCCCACCAGGCTCCCCTGTCCCTGGGATTCTCCAGGCAAGAACACTGGAGTGGGTTGCCATTTCCTTCTCCAATGCACAAAAGTGAACAGTGAAAGTGAAGTCGCTCAGTTGTGTCTGACTCTTAGCGACCCCATGGACTGCAGCCTTCCAGGCTCCTCCGTCCATGGGATTTTCCAGGCAAGAGTACTGGAGTGGGGTGCCATTGCCTTCTGTGAGTGTCCCTCCTTTACTCACCAAATGTAACAGTATCCTGAATTGTGTACTCATCAGTTCCTAAGTTTCTTATAGGGTTTCCCTGGTGGCTCAGCTGGTAAAGAATCTGCCTGCCAGTGCAGGAGACGTAGGAGACCTGGGTTTGATCCCTGATCTGGGAAGATCCCCTGGAGAAGGGAAATGGCAGCTCACTCCAGTATTCTTGCCTAGAAATCCTCATGGCCAGAGGAGCCTGATGCGCTACTTTCTTAGGGGTCACAAAGAGTCAGACGCAACTGAGTGACTGAGCAACATTTTTTCTTACAACACCTATGTTTGAGTCTCTAAAAAAGTTATTTAGTTTTTCTTGTTTTGAAGCTTTATGTAAATGGAATTATGCTGCTGCTCCTAAGTCACTTCAGTCGTGTCCGACTCTGTGCAACTCCATAGACAGCAGCTCACCAGGCTCCTCTATTCCTGGGATTCTCCAGGCAAGAACACTGGAGTGGTTGCTTATTCTTTCTTCAATGCATGCTAAGTCACTTCAGTTGTGTCTGACTTTGTGCGACCCTATGGACAGCAGCCCACCAGGCTCCTCTGTCCACAGGATTCTCTAGGCAAGAATACTGGAGTGGGTTGCCATTTCCTCCTCCAAAATGGAATTATACTCTATATATTCTTTTGGTTTTTTCCCCTATGGTTTACCTTGTTATATACAATGACAGTTCATTCACTTCCATATCCAAATATCCCATTGTAAGAATAAAACATAACTTATTTATCCAATTTATCCATTCTTCTTGGGGTGTTTCCAGTTTTTGCTATCACAGTTGGTGCTGGTATTAGCATTTGTACACATCTCCTGTTGTGTGTGAGGGGATTTATGGAGTTTTTTTTTTTTTTTTTTTAGTAGTAGAAATATTAGGATTTTGGGTAAGCATGCATTCAGGTTTTTGAGAGTTAACATCAACTTGTTTTCCAAAAGCGATAAAATTAATTTATATTCCCAATGGTGAAGTGTCAGAGTTGTGGTTGCTCCTCATCCCCTCCAGTATTTTCTATCGTCTTCCTTTTGATTTTTTGTCAAACATGTTTATTATTCAAAATAGTTAAATGGACACTTTTATCTGTATCTCATCTTTGTGGAAGCTGTGGCTTGGAGGTTTCAAGTCATTTGATTAGGTTTAAGGAGCATAGATTCTGAAAATGTGTTACATACAGGAAGGTAAACATTATCCATAAAACACGGCAAATTTGCACAGTGCTTATCAAAGATGAAAAAAAAGTCAGAATTGTTGTTACACATATTCAAGAGTTTAAAAACCAAGATGGCAAATGAGGATGGGACATCTGGAAAAATGCCAAAACCTTTGAAATTGGGTTGAATTTTAAGGTGAGTTCACTCTCTCAGGCAAATGGATCACAGGCCAAGTAGTTTTTAATTAAATGACATAGACAGAGGATGAGATGTTTGAATGGCATCACTGACTCAAAGGACATGAGTTTGAGTAAGCTCCAGGAGTTGGTGATGGACAGGGAGGCCTGGCTTGCTGCAGTCCATGGGGTCACAAAGAGTCGGACATGACTGGGCAACTGAACTGAACTGAAGACATTTTTGAGTTTTCCAAACCCAAAGGCAGAGTTAGGGTTGAGCTATCCATGAGGACACAAGGCTGCCCGTCTTATGTAGATTCTGGAACCACCATACCACCCTCTCTCATTTCCTCATTAATTTGTAGACCCTGAGTAACCTAGAAGGAACCAGAATTTGGGAGAAAAGAAAACACTTCTCTTATCCAGTGCTCCTGCCAGAGGTGACCCCATGAAAACCATTCATGTGTGTGTTAATTAGGAATAAGTTTGCCTCCAGTGACAGAAACCCCCACAGATGAGTAGCTTAAGTGAGAGATAAATATTCAGTGTTTTTTTTTTCACGTCAGTGCAATCAGAGGTAGGCACCCTGGGGCTGGGATGAGGGTTCCACAAAGGCATTAAGCTCCTTCCAATGCGATGTGGGTGTCTCCCTCTGAGCATCACCTCCTTATTCTAGGCAGCAAGGCTGGGGAAGGGATAAAGAAGGGTCACGGTACATACACCAGTTCTTCTTTAAGAAGATTTTCTAGAAGCTGCCACATCCAACCTCCATTTACATAACCTTGGCCCAAAATTCATCACGTGGGCCACCAAACAGCAAGGGAGGCTGGGAGATGTGGTCTTTCATCCAGGCAGTCATGTGCCCAGGGGAATCTATTGCTAAGGAAAATGGATACTAGCGTGGGCAACTAGCAGGTTTCCACTCTCTTGAATTCATTAATGGAGGGAAGATACAGGTATATTTCAGCTCTGTTGTTGTTTAGTCACTAAGTCATGTCTAACTCTTTTGCGAACCCATGGACCGCAGCCCATCAGGTTCCTCTGTCCACAGGATTTCCCAGGTGAGAATACTGGAGTGGGTCGCCATTTCCTTCTCCAGGGGATCTTCCTGGCCCAGGGACTGAACCTGTATCTCCTGCATCACAGGCAGATTCTTTACCACCAGGGAGCCACCAGGGAAGCCCCAGGGAAGACACTATCAGAAGCCAAAGGTTCATGCCACTTTGCCAGAGCCCAGGCTTAAAACCTACCATGGAAGGAAACAGAACCAAGCTGTTGCCCCTATACTCAGCCATATCAGTTGACCTGACCCCACTCTAGAGGCAAGAACAGGGTGAACCTTTCCTTCCTTCCTTCTCTCTTTTTTTGAAAAGCATCTTATATCGTGGTTTGGGGTTTTTTCAATATCACAAGAAAGGTTCAGAGAATTTCAGCTCTGTGAATCCTATTTTTGCGGGCTTTAATGTGTAGGCCATTCTGTTCGGCCACCAAAATCAAGGTACACACAGATTTCATGAAATCTTCCTCCATCCTTGGGTGCCAGCTGGTTGGTATAAGAGGAAGGTGAGCTAACACTTAGGGCCCTGCAGTGGGGCTGCCTGCCCATGGACAGTAAGGCCAAAGGCAGAGGAAATTCCTCACTTATCAAAGTGAACCATGAGAACGCGCAGAGGAGAGTTCAAGGATTTGCAAAGAGTCAGATCTAGATCACGGAGTGCATATCAGAAAACGGAATTCTGCTTTCTTATCACACCTGTGTGTGACACTCAAGCGGCATTCCTAACAAGCGAGGTTGGTCAACTTTTTTCATAGCTTTTGTTTCCACCTGGACGGATGCTTCATTGTGGGGAGAAATCGTGAAGAGCACACTGTCCAGTCTCTCCTTCCCCTGCTCCACCATGAGACTGGGGTCCTAGACAAACTCAACTCTCCCTAAATTTCCATCTCAAGGCACGTCTACTCCATTCTCCTAGTTTCTCAAGCCCACATCCCTGAAGGTGTCCTCAAATCCTTACTTTCTCACACACTGGATCCAATTCATCGTCATATCCTATTGGCTCTCCTTTGAAAACGGATCCAGAAACCAACCATTCCCTGCCACCTCTGCTGCAGTCAATCTCCTGCCTGGAGTGCCTGGCCGAACAGGTGAACAGGAGCTGAAATCCAGCCCAGCTTCACTCACTGAAAGGCATGCTTTGCTCCAAGGCTACATCATTTGGACAAAGGGCACCCTTTTCAATTTGTACCAAGATGTGCCTGCAGATAGGCAGCCACCTCATGTGTTAGCTCACTCCACTCCTCTGCTCCAAACCCTCTCATTCAGAAGAAAGCCAAAATCCCACAATGAGGGCTGTGCGTGCCGTGGCCCTGCTACTTCTGTGATGCTGCCTCCTCTTACTTGGGCCCCACTGGCCTTCTTGATGAATCTCAAATGCCCCCAGCAAGGTCCTGCATTAAGGCCTTTGCACTTCGTGTCCTATTTGCTTAAAGTCCCTAAAATGGCCCATTCCCTTCTCATCCTTCACGTCTCTTCACAGTGACTCCTTCCCTGACGCCTAGTGTTCCATCCTTGGGGTGCCCTATCTTTCTCGCCCTCAGTAGCCATCTCCCCATTTGTTGTGGGCTGCACTCTGCTCCCCCAGAAGATATGTTCAAGTGCTAACCCTCATCACCTGTGAATGTGATCTTATTTGGAAATTGGGTCTTTGGAGATGAGGTCAAGTTGGATCATACTGGATGAGGTCATACTGGATCACAGTGGATCCATATACAAGAAGAGAGATATCTATATAAGAAGAGGGAACTTGGTCCTACACAGTTGGTGGGAATGTAAATTGGTACAGCCACTATGGAAAACAGTGTAGAGATTCCCTAAAAAAACTAAAAATAGAGCTATCATATGACCCTGCAACCCCACTCCTGGACATATATCTGGAGAAAAACATGATCAGAAAGGAGGTATGCACCCCAGTGTTCATCAAAGCACTGTTTACAACACCCAAGACATGGAAGCAACCTAAATGTCCATTGACAGAGGAATGGATAAAGAAGATGTGGTACACACATACAATGGAATATTACTCAGCCATTAAAAAGAATGAAATCATGCCATTCATTTGCAGTAACACGAATGGACCTAGAGATTGTCATACTGAGTGAAGTAAGTCAGACAGAGAAGGAGAAATATTGTATGACATCCCTTATATGAGGAATCTAGAAAGAAATGATACGAATGAACATGCTTACAAAAGAAAGAGACACAGACAAAAGAAAGAGACACAGACTTCGAGAGTGAACTTACGGTTGCCAGGGGAGAACAGCTGGGGAAGGGATAGTTAGGGAGTTTGGGATGGACCTGTACCCACTGCTATGTTTAAAATGGATAACCAACACGGACCTACTGTATAGCACGGGGAACTCTGCTCCATGTTTGTTATGTGGCAGCCTGGATGGGAGGGGAGTTGGGGGGAGAATGGACACACATATTTGTATGGCTGAGTCCCTTCTCTGTGCACCTGAAACTATCACAACGTTGTGAATTGACTGTATACCCCAGTACAAAATAAGAAATTTGCAAAAGAAAGAGAATTTTGCACACAGAACAGACGGCAGAGAACGCCTAATGCCTAATGAAGGAGGCAGAGAGGGTAGTGATATAGGTACAGCAAGAACAACCAAGGGTGAGTGAGCATCAGATTCTCCCTCTGAGTCTAGAGACAGATCAACCTCGCCAACATCTTGATCTTGGACTCCTGGCTTCCTGAACTGTGGAGTCCTGAACAATAAAAGTCTGCACTGTCCCACAGCAGTGCCCTAAGTGTTAGCTCAAACAAATGTCTGTTGTTTGAAGCCATCCAGTTTGCAGTACTTGGTTACAGTAACTCTAGGAAATGGTTATGCCTTCTAACACATAGTATGTTACTCCTTCCTTGGTTTGGGATCGGCCGCCCCCTCTCACTTGATAGCAAGATGCAGTTACAAATCGACCACAGAACAAACAATATAGAGAACATACAGCAAAGAAACAGCAGCTTCTAAACCAGCGCAAGAGGAAAATAGTACACTGCGTATCAATTCAGTTCGGTTCAGTCGCTCAGCTCAGTCATGTCCGACTCTTTGCGACCCCATGCAGTGCAGCAAGCAAGGAAGGAAAGGACTCTGTGCTTCACTAGAATAGAATACATCTTTGATGAAGGAAGCTGTCCTTCTAAAAATTTTTATTTATTTATTCTGGAGGTGTTGGGTCTTCACTGTCACTCTCAGGCTCTCTTTAGTTTCGGTGAGTTGAGAGCTCAGCTTCTTTTAGGAGTGCGGACTTCTCATTGCAGTGTTTTTTTTTTTTTTTTTGCTGTGGAGCATGGGGCTCTACAGTTGTGGCACCTGGGTGTAATTGCGCCATGGCATGTGGAATTTTCCCAGACCAAGGATTGAACCCATATCCCCTGCATTGGCAGGTGGATCCTAACCTGTGGACCACCAGGGAAGTCCAAGGCAGCCATTCTTTAAGAGTGACACTGCCTGTTTTCAACTGCCTGCCGAAACTCTCACGTCACCAAGGAAGAAAGTGTTCACATACAGTTATTTGTAGTGACAAATAATCATACTTTATATGTGTGTAAGACGTTCTATCTTCAAAACATTTTCAAAACATCAATTAATCCTTACCACAGCATCAGTGAAATGGAAATGAGGGAAAATTTAAAGCATGCAAAATTTAATTATTAATGCTAACATTTGACACCCTGCTTATTTAACTTCTATGCAGAGTACATCATGAGAAACGCTGGACTGGAAGAAACACAAGCTAGAATCAAGATTGCCGGGAGAAATGTCAATAACCTCAGATATGCAGATGACACCACCCTTATGGCAGAAAGTGAAGA
>SJYT01080335.1:941023-965262 GCA_006410635.1 Cephalophus harveyi | reverse complement strand
TCATGCAAAGAGTTGACTCATTGGAAAAGACTCTGATGCTGGGAGGGATTGGGGGCAGGAGGAGAAGGGGACAACCAAGGATGAGATGGCTGGATGGCATCACTGACTCGATGGACGTGAGTCTGAGTGAACTCCGGGAGTTGGTGATGGACAGGGAGGCCTGGCATGCTGTGATTCATGGGGTCGCAAAGAGTCGGACATGACTAAGCGACGGAACTGAACTGAACTGAACTGAACATTTGGCACGCAACTAACACTCTTCTTGGCTGGGCAGTAAACACATCCCATGCCATCTCCTCCCCCTTTGGAAAAATGAGCAGGAAACTTGAAAGTGAAAAAAAAGGTGAAAGTGAAAGCTACTCAGTCGTATTTGACTTTCTGTGACCCCATGGACTATACAGTCCATGGAATTCTCCAGGCCAGAATTCAGGAGTGAGTAGCTTTTCCCTTCTATAGGGGATCTTCCCAAACCAGAGATCTAACCCAGGTCTCCCGCATTGCAGGCGGATTCTTTACCAGCTGAGCCACAAGGGAAGTCCAAGAATACTGGAGTGGGTAACTTTATCCCTTCTCCAGGGGATCTTCCCAAAACCTAGGAATTGAACCAGGGTCTCCTGCATTGCAGGCAGATTCTTTACCAACTGAGCAATGAACTTAGTTCTGTAATACATCAGGATGGAGGTGCACTTCTTCCTGAGAAACATCAAGGGATGGGGAGGTGGATACGTGCATCAAAGAGAGGGATGGGTTCAGAGTTCCCTCAGGACCCTGGAATCTAGGATTCTGAGATCCTTCCTAAAAAGATCAGGAACAGGTGGGCTGGTTTTGAACAAAGATGTGGCGAATCCTATAAGGCCTCATACAAAGCTCAGCCAATGATGGCCAGCCGAAAAAAAAAAGGGGGTGGGGGAGGGGGGAAATGGAAGAGGAAAAGAAAAAGAAAAATTGCTGATGACCTCTCGCCGTACTAGGACAGTTGATACTTCGGTGAGGATTAAAAAGATGTTTATTTTAGATGTGGATCATTTTGAACACCTTTATTGAATTTGTCACAGTATTGCTTCTGTTTTATGTTTTGATTTTTTGGCCACAAGGCAAGTGGGATCTTAGTTCCCTGACCAGGAACATGAACCCACACTCCCTGCATTGGAAGGTGAACTCTTAAGACTACCAGGGAAGTCCCTTTGGTGAGGATTTTATCAGCATCATCTGGTTGGGGGTGGGGATAAAGGGAAAACGTGGCTGTGAACAAAGCGGGTCCAAAAAGACAGGCAACGTGATGTGCTTCTAGAACCTGGAAGCTTGGGATTCTCCAGACTGGAGGAGTCAGTGGGGTCACATGCACTCAGTCAGAGGGGGAGATAGGCCCATTCCCTCTGGAATAGACAGACTGCTTCATGCCAGGGGGCCACATGGCCCCTGCATCCCACAGGGCC
This sequence comes from Cephalophus harveyi, assembly GCA_006410635.1. Taxonomy (NCBI): domain Eukaryota; kingdom Metazoa; phylum Chordata; class Mammalia; order Artiodactyla; family Bovidae; genus Cephalophus; species Cephalophus harveyi. The sequence goes on along the minus strand of SJYT01080335.1, from coordinate 963,826 downwards.
TACCACCTGCTGTTGGGCCTGCCTCAGCCAAGGGAGGGAGAAAGGGAGGGAGAACGTGTTTCCCCATTTCAATGAAGCTTGTGTGTAGCGAGTTTTTTTTCCAGAGTACAATATGGAAGTGGGGAAATCAAAGGGCAAATTTACAGAGGAGAACCTGGCAAACACCACTTCCCATCAGCCAACTGAGGTCTACATCGATAGTCATCAATCATGTGGATAGCATATACCCTTGATATGATATGGTAAAAGTAGCAGGGTACCTCTGTGGTCTTCCTTCCCAGACCCATAACCCCAGTCAAATCATGAGAGAAAACAGCAGAAAAAGGGAGATGGCAGCAAATTGGGAGATTAGGATTGACATATCCACATGATCTTGTGTAAAAGAGCTGGTGGGAGCCCAGCTCATGTTCTCTGATGACCTAGAGGGGTGTGATGGGGCTGGAAGGCAGATTCAAGAGGTAAGGAATATACATGTACATATAGCCAATTCCACAGTTTATTGTGATCCACACAGTCAAAGGCTTTGGCATAGTCAATAAAGCAGATGTTTTTCTGGAACTCTCTTGCTTTTTCCATGATCCAGCAGATGTTGGCAATTTGATCTCTGGTTCCTCTGCCTTTTCTAAACCCAGCTTGAACATCAGGGAGTTCAGGGTTCACGTATTGCTAAAGCCTGGCTTGGAGGATTTTGAGCATTACTTTACTAGCATGTGAGATGAGTGCAATTGTGCGGTAGTTGGAGCATTCTTTGGCATTGCCTTTCTTTGGGAGTGGAATGAAAACTGACCTTTTCCAGTCCTGTGGCCACTGCCGAGTTTTCCAAATTTGCTGGCATATTGAGTGCAGCACTTTCACAGCATCATCTTTCAGGATTTGAAACAGCTCAACTGGAATTCCATCACCTCCACTAGCTTTGTTCGTAGTGGTACTTTCTAAGGCCCACTTGACTTCACATTCCAAGATGTCTGGCTCTGGATTAGTGATCACATCATCATGATTATCTGGGTCATGAAGATCTTTTTTGTACAGTTCTTCTGTGTATTCTTGCCACCTCTTCTTAATATCTTCTGCTTCTGTTAGGTCCAGACCATTTCTGTCCTTTATCGAGCCCATCCTTGCATGAAATGTTCCCTTGGTATCTCTAATTTTCTTGAAGAGATCTCTAGTCTTTCCCATTCTGTTGTTTTCCTCTATTTCTTTGCATTGATCACTGAAGAAGGCTTTCTTATCTCTTCTTGCTATTCTTTGGAACTCTGCATTCAGGTGCTTATATCTTTCCTTTAGTGATCACATCATCATGATTATCTGGGTCGTGAAGATCTTTTTTGTACAGTTCTTCTGTGTATTCTTGCCACCTCTTCTTAATATCTTCTGCTTCTGTTAGGTCCATACCATTTCTGTCCTTTATCGAGCCCATCCTTGCATGAAATGTTCCCTTGGTATCTCTAATTTTCTTGAAGAGATCTCTAGTCTTTCCCATTCTGTTGTTTTCCTCTATTTCTTTGCATTGATCACTGAAGAAGGCTTTCTTATCTCTTCTTGCTATTCTTTGGAACTCTGCATTCAGATGCTTATATCTTTCCTTTTCTTCTTTGCTTTTAGCTTCTTTTCTTTTCACATCTATGTAAGGCTTCCTCAGACAGCCGTTTTGCCTTTTTGCATTTCTTTTTCCTGGGGATGGTCTTGATCCCTGTCTCCTGTACAATGTCATGAACCTCCATTCATAGTTCATCAGGAACTCCGTCTACCAGATCTAGTCCCTTAAATATATTTCTCACTTCCATTGTATAATCATAAGGAATTTAGTTTCGGTCATACCTGAATGGTCTAATGGTTTTCCCTACTTTCTTCAATTTAAGTCTGAATTTGGCAATAAGAAGTTCATGATCTGATCCACAGTCAGCTCCTGGTCTTGTTTTTGCTGACTGTATAGAGCTTCCCCATCTTTGGCTGCAAAGAATATAGTCAATTTGATTTCGTTTTTGGCCATCTGGTGATGTCCATGTATGGAGTCTTCTCTTGTGTTGTTGGAAGAGAGTGTTTGTTATGACCAGTGTGTTCTCTTGCCAAAACTCTATTAGCCACTGACTGTATAGAGCTTTCCCATCTTTGGCTGCAAAGAATATAGTCAATTTGATTTCGTTTTTGGCCATCTGGTGATGTCCATGTATGGAGTCTTCTCTTGTGTTGTTGGAAGAGAGTGTTTGTTATGACCAGTGTGTTCTCTTGCCAAAACTCTATTAGCCTTTGCCCTGCTTCATTACGCATTCCAAGGCCAAATTTGCCTGTTACTCCAGGTGTTTCTTGACTTCCTACTTTTGCATTCCAGTCCCCTATAATGAAAAGGACTTCTTTTTTGGGTGTTAGTTCTAACACCGTTCAACTTCAGCTTCTTCAGCATTACTGCTTGGGGCATAGACTTGGATTACCATGATATTGAATGCTTTGCCTTGGAAACTAACAGAGATCATTCTGCCTTTTTCGAGATTGCATCCAAGTACTGCATTTCGGACTCTTTTGTTGATCATGATGGCTACTTCATTTCTTCTGAGGGATTCCTGCCTGCAGTAGTAGATATAATGGTCATTTGAGTTAAATTCACCCATTCCAGTCCATTTTAGTTCGCTGATACCTAGAATGTCGATGTTCACTCTTGTCATCTCCTGTTTGACCACTTCCAGTTTGCCTTGATTCATGGACCTGACATTCCAGGTTCCTATGCACTATTGCTCTTTATAGCATCGGAGCTTTCTTCTATCACCAGTCACATGCACAACTGGGTATTGTTTTCGCTTTGGCTCCATCCCTTCATTCTTTCTGGAGTTATTTCTTCACTGATCTCCAGTAGCATNCCAATTTGCCTTGATTCATGGACCTGACATTCCAGGTTCCTATGCAGTATTGCTCTTTACAGCATCGGATCTTGCTTCTATCACCAGTCACATGCACAACTGGGTATTGTTTTCGCTTTGGCTCCATCCCTTCATTCTTTCTGGAGTTATTTCTTCACTGATCTCCAGTAGCATATTGGGCACCTACCGACCCGGGGAGTTCCTCTTTCAATGTCCTGTCTTTCTGCCTTTTCATCCTGCTCATGGGGTGCTCAAGGCAAGAATACTGAAGTGGCTTGCCGTTCCCTTCTCCAGCGGACCACGTTCTGTCAGCCCTCTCCACCACGGCCTGTCCGTCTTGGGTGGCCCCACACGGCATGGCTTGGTTTCACTGAGTTAGACAAGGCTGTGGTCCGTATGATCAGATTGGCTGGCTGTCTGTGACTGTGGTTTCCGTCTGGCTGCCCTCTGACGCTGTCTCTCAACGCCTACTGTCTTAACAGGGTTTCTCTTACCTTGGACGCGGGGTTTCTCTTCACGGCTGCTCCAGAAAGTGCAGCTGCTGCTCCCGACCTTAGACCTGGGGTAGCTCCTCTTGGCCACTCCTGCGCCGTGCAGCCGCCGCCACTCCTGAGGCAACCATCACGTTGGTTACAGACAGTAATTTAACGCCATCGGTTACCCTGTCTGTGTCCAATTTTCCTTGATTTTCTGTAAAGTCGCTTACAGTTAATTTGTTCAAATCAGGGTCCAAACAAACTTTACACTTCTTATTTGGTGGTAAGTCTTTTACAGGGGTGCTATAATCGCACCCCCTTTTCATGCCATTTACCTTTGTAAGAACTGAACGTCTATCCTATGAATCCTTCACATTTTGGGTTTGACTGATTTTATCTTGCAAGTGTCGTTGAACACGTCAGATTTCCTTTAACAGGCAATTAGACCCAGTTACTTGGTTACGTTCAGGTTCAGTTTTGTTTTGAAAGGGAATTTTGTTAGATGGTGTTCTGTTCTTTCTATTGTATCGTATCATAAGGAGCATGGTATCTGGTGAAACCACTCTGAGTGATTACTGATCAGTGTCCACTCACTGATAGGTGATGTAAGTCTCTCTTATTACAAAATCCCTGTCACTCTTTTCCCAGTAGACCTTCAGCCATTGGTGAATATCATCTAGATTTGTTGTCTTGAAGTGGCAAAACTATAGTTTTCTAATTCCCTGGCCTTTTATCTGCTCCTACACTTTATTTAATGCTGTAATGTACTTGTAATTAAAAATATAAATACATAAGAATGAAAGTTTATATCAGTATCAGTAGTAAGCTGAGGCCAAATGGCATTATCCGTACAGAAGATTTTTAATCTAGTTTCCCAGATAGTCTCGTTACCATGCCTCTTGAGAGTGCACTAAATTTTCCAGAGGCTGAGGGCTTATTTTGGGAAAGTGTGTGACCAGTTAAATCCCTTCATAGAAAAGGAATTAAAATGCACTCACCCTGTCACTCAACAATTCTATGTTGATATTAAGACAAACGAAATGGCCATCTTTCTCAGAGTAATGGCTTCTGTAACCTTATGAGAGAAGTGTTCTGGGGGGCCAGCTTAAAGACAGAAACCAGGAGAGATGTACCAGGAATTTCATTATAGCAATGTTTGCAATAATAACAAAGTGCAACAACCTCAATGTGAATGGAGGAAGGGATAAGTAACCTTATAAGTAACAGGTAACAGAACGTGCACACAGGACAAGGTGCAGCAGGCGAGAGGCCTTTGAGCTATCTGCATCAAGAGGGAGAAAGCTCAGAAACTTCCTGTTGAGTGAGAAAATGAGGTAGAGAAAAATTCATCTTTATGTCAGTTATGAAAATAAAAATATACCAAATAATATGTATTTTATGGCTCGATATGTATCTATGTATATATGACTGTAAGACATGAGTTGAAGGCAAAGTGAAATATCATACAGGTAGCCACTGGGTTGAGGAGAGGGCAAAGGACCTCACATTTAGCTGACGTTTCTAACACTGTTTTTTAAAACAGAATATAATACTTGTGGGATTGTTTTTTAAAAGAGTATAAGCACAGAAGAAGATGGAGACGCAACATCCCAAAGTAGGCACCGTGCTTCACTGTCTCACGTACGGGTCACTGTTTCTTTTTTTTCCCCCATGTTTTTTGATGCTTTTTAATTTCCAAAGATTATAAAAGGGCAGAACCTTGCCCTGCAGCAGCAATAGCTCATCCAGAAACATCCCTGGACTGCGATGTGGTGGGTCCATCTGAACAGGTAGATCCCACTGGAGTGGGTGCCAGGCCTGAGACTGTGGTGTCTCCCAAGACCCAGTGGGCTCTTGCAGTCTGGGACCATCGGAAAGCCATGTCTTCTAATAAAAACCTGTCTGCCCTTTTCTCAGAGGCAAAACCCTGGATCCTCTCCCTGGCTTTTCTTCTCCCCCTCTCCACACAGGCAAACAGCCCCCAGGAGCTGAAGTCCCACTTTCCTCCCAGCTTCCCCCGCTCCCAGCACTGCCCCCCGCCAATCCCTCTTGTGTAGATTCCAGCCTGGCCTTCCCAAATCCCACGGCACGTCTGTGTCCCAGGTGTAAAGATCCTTGGTAGCCCCTCCTTGAGGCTGGGACAGAATCTCAGTAACTTAGCCTCACACTTGTGGTCCTCTTTTCAGTCTGGCCCCGGCCTTCATTTCTTCTTCGTCCCCTTCTCCTTCCCTTCCTCCACCGACTCCCTTCCTCCAGTCTGCGAACAGGAATCTCTCCCTAGAGCCAAATGGTCCGCGTGGTGTTTCTGAAGCCTGCGGCTCCCCTTACCCTGGCTGGCCTGGAATGCCCTTCCCGCCTGCCTGGCCCTCGCTGGCTCCGCTGTGATCCGCTCCCAGGAATCAGTCCCCCCGTGAGCTCTCTCATCATGTATTATCCATGCCCTCGTGCATTCCTTTCATACCTACTATAAAATAATAATAAAGTAATAGCCGCTGCTTATGGAGTACCTCCATGTCAGGTGCACACAGAGATATTAACCAAAGCCATTAGTCTGATGGAGGGCCAGAGAGATGAGAGACCAGGAAAGTGTTGGCAGGGTCCCAGCCATCCAGGCTGTGGATGGACTTTCTCAGCCTAGAGAATTCCTTGGGCACAAGAGAGTCAAACAGAGGAGGGTCTATTTGAAATCATCTGGGGGAGCCGAGATGGGCAATATGTGAAGAGGCCATTTTCTCTGATGTCAAGAAGGGGCCAGGTTTGGGATACACCCCGCTGTTGTAACTGGCTGTTGTAACTGCCCCCTTGAGAACTGCTTCCATGCTGACCCACAGAAGGTCAAGGCTCTAGCAACAGGGAAAGGAACAGAGGCCGTCACCCCAGCTCGCCTCACTTGGCCCCACTGCCCTGCCTACACGGCAGGCTCTGAAAAGCAGAGAGCCCTGGAGCTGGCAGAGAGCCCCAGAGCTGCCCGGCTCTGGCCCCTCCTGCCCCGCCTAAGGGTCTGCTCACCCCTACAGCTTCTGGTCCTGTGGGCACACTGCTCCTTCGCCCGTCACTTGAAGCTGAGGTGGGTGAGCTCCTCAGCTGTCCAGGCCGCAAGACTCTCTTTCTTACAGTCTGCAGCCCGTCTTCTGCCTCCAGCACCTAGCTGTCTCTAGTCCTTTGCTCAGAGTGGTCACGGTGCTTCTTGTCTCAGAGCCCCAGATTCTCATCAGCTTGAAGGGACAGGATGGAGGCACAAGCCCTGGGCTAGTGGCCCGAATAAGCGTTTATTGAGGGCTTTGCCTATTTGTTCAGATGGCCTATACGTCCTTCAAGATAGGGCTCTGAGTCCTTAACACCAAACACCCTTAGAGAAAAAAGCAGCAACCTGATTTCCAGATAGAGCCGGGGGATTTTCCCTGAATAGACCAGGGACCCAGGCCAGAGACGCTCAGGGAGGCTGCGGGAGTCTCTCGGAGGCAGAGGGCACTCGGAGAGCAGACTTCCGGCCTCAGTGTGGACGTGGCCCCTTACAGATGCCCAGCCTCCTGCCAGCCACCGGGGGCATCTGCCACTTCCCCGGAAGCTTTGGGAAAGGCAGGGCATTTGCGGGGGCATTCGGAATGCCATCAGCTTCCAGAATGGATGACGTGGAGTTTGCACATGGCCGTTTTATTTTTACTCCATGTTTCTGGAGAAAGCCTAATGGCTTCAAGTGCTCCTCTCTGCTCGTGAAATTTAAAAGGGGGAACAAGAGCACACATAATTATAATCCCACAGCAGGGCAATTGGCTTGCCTCTGACTATTAGGTCCCATTAAAGATGTAATATCTCTGGTGTCTCAGGAGAAATTCCTGCTTATTTATGCTTAGTATTAGGGCAAATATCAGTTAGCATCAAAACAGGATGCAGTTAAGTCTAATCTGATGTCACCAGCAGAGCTTGCCTTATAAACAAAATAAGTGGCAATTACTTTCAAGCTGAACTAATAATTTTTTCAAATGATTCCATTCGGTGTTGATTCCATTCGGTGTTCTTCGGGAACGTTCACCGAAGGAAGGTGTGTTCTAGGCAAGTGTGCAGGGTGTGCTTCTTAATCACACTTTATTTAAATGTACAAATGAAGGCTGCGGGGCCAGCTCCCCTCTCCTCCTTCCTAGGTTTTCCTGTGGGACAGTAATTAGGAGATATGACCCAATATAGGAAATGAGCATTGCTGCTTTTATGGGGATTTTAAACCAAATGGCTCTGCTCCGGTGACTGAAGGAGTTGCTCCCAAGAAGCCTGGTGGGCTGCTCCAGGCTGCCTGTAATTCAGACCTTTCGGAAAATGGCTCCTTGTTCCTCTGGGAAGACCTTTCTCGAGGGGAAGAGGGGAATGCCCGGGAGAGGGCCTGGGGGCAGGACCCGGGGTGAGGAGCGGGCCCAGCACTCAGCTTCGCTGTGCGTGACCAGGTGGTAGTCTGGGGGCACTCCCCTCTTCCCCACTGAGGTCTTCCTGGCAGCCACTGGCTGCGTGCTCTGCTTTATTTCCGCCTTCAGCAGCTGGGCATTCAGCACATTCTCCAGAAGCAGAGTGTCCCTAGCCTGGAACTTCCTCAGCTTGCAAATGTCACCCCCAGCCAAGACTCTCTGTGCCTTGTTAAATGTGCCCCTTAGTCTGACATCCACACAGCTCTCAGAGGGCTGTACCTAGGCCCTCCGGGGGATAGGCGGGGTCATCCCTCCCTCTGTCCTTCTGGGAGAGGCAGCTGCTTTGGGGTCTCACCCATGGGCATTATCTCTGCAGCAGAGAGATGGCCCCACCCCCTACACCGGCAGGCACTGGGGGATCATCCGCAGGACTGTGCCTCCAAGCGATGTGAGCTGAGGACTCATCTCCCACAGGACCCTGGTTCCACATCAGCTTCTCTGCAACAGCACCAGCCAGGGTTGGCCCAGGCCATGAGAAAATCTACAAGAGCTTCGGATTCTCTTCCCCTCCCAGGTTCCACGCTCTCTTCACGTAGCTCCATCTCATTACTCCAACAAGGGGCACTCTCCATGGATCAGGTCTGGTGAGGTCCAGTGGCAGGTTCGCAGAAGAATGAAGCCCAGATTCTACCTACACAGAACCTGCACTTCTAGTTTAGAGAAACGGTAACAGATAATTAACTGAAGACGCCCAGGCTGAGATGAGTACCGGGTGGCAAGTAGAAAGTGGTCTAGAGAGGCAATCACGTCCATTATGAAGGAAACCTTCAGGAAGGAGGCAGCATCTGCGATCTTAAAGGTGAGATACAATTCCCCTGCGGGGAGCTGGTTTCCAGGGATGATATTCCAAGCAGAAGAAGCTGCCGGAGGAAAGACGTGGAGCTGGGACATGACGGGCACTTAGACAATGCCAGGTTGGTGGCAAAATTAGTTACATTTCTTTTATTGAAGCAACAGAAACCACCGACTGGCTGTGGAGGCTAAGTGGCACAGATCAGCACGGCAGCCACCATGGCCGAGGGTTGGGGTACAGCACACAGGTGTCTGGGTGGGACAGAGGTCTGGGGGGCAGCTGGTCCTCCAGGCCACTGCCTCGAGCACCTCTGAGCTGTCAAGGGTCAGCTCAACACCAGCACGCCCAGCCACTACCCTGCCAGAACCCACCAACGGCTCCTCACCGTACCCAGGGGAAGTCCAAATGCCTCTGCTTAGCACGTCCTGAAAGTCTCTCCCTGAGCTGCCCTTTCCCCTTCCCCCTGCTATTACCTTTTAGAAATAATTTCCTCTGACTCTGGCAGACCCTGCTTGGCAGCTGAGGCAGGCAGGTCAACTAAGCTCCCCACAAATCGCCGCGCTCCAGGAGCACAGAGCTGACACCCCGGCGCAACCTTGCTTCCCTGGCCTGTGGGTAGGCACCTGACCGCCTGTGCCTGATCGCGTGTGTTCTAGGAACCTGGAGAAGGGCAGAGCTGGGTCCCGCAGGGAGGGCCAGCGAGGTCTGGCTGAAGCCGCGGAGGCTGCTGCCGTGCGCTCTCCTGCCTCCTGCTTCGGGGTTGTTCATGTCCTTCTCAGATTCCCTGAGATATGTGTGCACGTGTGGATACAGGTTCCCTCTGTATTACTTGAAAATAAGTATTTACGTGCGAGTCACTTCACCCTAAACACTCTGCAAGGGAGCTTCTAAGAGTGAGCCTAGGGCAGTCGCAGGGAGTGGAGGAGGACCGGGGTCCCCGTAAAGGCTTGGGCTCAGGAGGCGTCTCACGGTTGCCAGTCACTGAGTCCCTGCTCACTTGCCTGTGAAGTGGGCTCCATATGTGTCCCCTGACATGCAGAGTGTGACGGGACTCTGCTGTTAACCTCACTGACCCATAGGAGCTGGCCACACCGGAGCCACTGGCTGCCAGATCCCAGCCTCACCAACTTGCCTCTGCAGCCCAGAGGTGGGAGCAGAATGTCACCGAGAGGGCAAGGTCCAGTCCTAGCAAAGAAAGGGCGTGACCTTGTTAGGTTAAGAAATATGCCCAGAAACAAATCTTGTAAGAAGTTCCGTCTACAGGCACACATGTTTGGAAGCATTTTGCCTGCCCCGTGGGTTGGTAGAAATAGAATGTAAAGAGACAGCAGAGATCAGTGGATCTTCACGAACGCATCACAGTCAGCAGGAAGACTGTGTCTTGGTCAGCAAGACGGCAGGAGATACAGGGCTGATAAAGGGGAAGGGTCGCTGCCGAGCTGATACTCTCTCAGTCTCCAGGGGAGGCCCAGTGGGAGATGGTGAGAAGCTATGTGGGTGGCAGCGACGGGCCTCCTTGGGGAGGGTCTGGGCTGCGCACTGAGGTGACGCTGAGCCTGCCCCGAGGAGCAGGGGCCCCTGGCTGTGCCTGGGCACCACGTGTGTGCCAGTCAGCCCTGTGTGCACATGCCGCCTGGCCGCCCTCAGCGTGGGTGGGGCTGCTCTCTCCTTCCCAGGGAGGGTCTGGTCTGCGCACTGAGGTGACGCTGAGCCTGCCCCGAGGAGCAGGGGCCCCTGGCTGTGCCTGGGCACCACGTGTGTGCCAGTCAGCCCTGTGTGCACATGCCGCCTGGCCGCCCTCAGCGTGGGTGGGGCTGCTCTCTCCTTCCCTGTGGCTTCTCTGTGCTGGTGCCACGCCGGCGGCAAGGCCAGCCCGCTGCCTTGACTGCTCCTCTCTGACCTTCACAGCACAGAGCCTTTCCTCAGAAAGAGCGGAATACAGAAGCGGCCTCCCAGGGTCCGATCACATCACCCTCTTTACCCTTTGCCTTGAAATATTTGAGGGTCCTAGCCATCCACTCGACAACTATTTTAGGAGTCACGGGGTGTTATCAGCGAGCAGCAATAACATAGCGGGCTGCCTGGAATTTTCCCCTGGTGTCCATCTGGGAGCCAAAGCATTCCAGCTCTCCCCCCGGGAGATGGTCATTCCCCACAGGCAACAGCTTTTGGGTCTACTGACAGAGCTCTTTGAGTAGAAGAACAGAAGTATTATGTTTTCAAATGAATGTTTCATTGGTCACCTAATCTTAAGACTGGAAGGCCCTCCTTTTATTAATAAAAATCACCTAACAGTAACAGGGCTCAGAGAGGGACATTGACCTGTCTGGACCTACTCAGCAGGCAGTGGGGTTTGGGATTCTGACCAGCAGCCGCTGCACCACGGAGGCAGGCGTAAGTAAGAACAGGTGGATGGGTACCTCGGGGGAGGGCCGAGAATCAATGACTTCACGTTTTGCCCCAGTCCACAGGATACTGCAGAAGACTCTGGAAACTAGAGCTATGAGAAAGTAAATCTTGAGCCACTGAGATTCTGGTCCCAGCTTCCCACCTGGGCCTCCCTCTTCTGATGGGGTGAGTGAGTGTGTGGAGCTGCAATCCATCCTCAGGCTGGCTGAACTCACCCCTTAATTTATTGGCCAGAGTCTGTCCCACGTACCAGTCCCTCTGTATTCCTGACACCCTTTCTCACTCCTAAGCAGCCAGCTTTGTTGCTTTTCAGGTTCCAGAGCTGTGTATATGGGGGCAGGACGATGGCATGACTGTTAGCATAGGTTATGGCATACAAGGTACATGCAGGCTAAGTCGCTCAGTCGTGTCCAGCTCTTTGTGACCCTGTGGACTGTAGCCCGCCAGGCTCCTCTGTGCATGGGATTCTCCAGGCAAGAGTACTGGAGTCGGTTGCCGTTTCCCACTCCGGGGGATCTTCCCAACCCAGGGACTGAACCCACGTCTCTTACGTCTCCTGCACTGGCAGGCGGGTTCTTTACCACTGGCACCACCTGGGAAGCCCACGTAGTGTCACATAGACCGGGTTCAAATCCAGGCCCCAGCGTGTAGCTCTGTTTGACTTGGTCCCCCCATGTGCAAACGGTGATCATTAGAGTTCATTACACACACGTTGGGGCTAAATGGGGAGATGAGTGTGCAGCCCAGGGCACGGTGCCTGCTGCGGAGTATGGAACCCAGTGACTGTGGCGGTTTTTAACACTGGCCTCAGACACGTGCGGTCTCCTGGAGAAGGGCAAAGAGGCTTTAGAGTCCAGAGGACCTGAGGGTATGTCCCAGCTCTCTCCACACGTCAGCTGTGTCCTGGGGCAAGTTCCTTTGTCTCTCGGCCTCAACTTTCCAACGCATCCTGACATGTCATAGCCGCCACACAGATACCTGCCTTGTAGGAGAAAATTTGAGGGTCGGTGTGATCACATACTTGAGAACGGCTCTTTCATCTTTAAGCTTATGGCACTTGATGCCCGTGTCAACATTGGTCAGGTGTGGCTGAAGCTGAAACGATAAAGCGACTGCGTTAGCTGCGAGCATTGGAGACACGCACTCAAGCTCGTCAACGAAGCTTTCTAAACTCAGGCTCATCATGATCTGTTCGGACTTATTTGTTTGTGTGTTTGTTTATTTTGGGTTCCTGGGACGCACAATAAAGTGAGAGCTGAAAGTGTTCTGGAAGGAGATCAGAGGCATGGAAGATGGAGCGTGAGGTCGGGGTGTTTATTGCCTCAGATCCCTCCTGGCAGTTGCCTTGCGCTTATTATGTGCGAGAGTTTGTCCCTCCCTTAGGGCTCACTGTCACTGGGGCTGGTGGCCGGGCATAATGACAGGCAATGACCATACGGGAAGCTGAGCGGCGACGTTTCGAGGCGAAGCATCCTCAGGGTCTCTGTGACCCGAGTCCAGCACGTGGTCTCTCCTGCCAGCACAGGGGTGCAGCCTGCGTGGAATGCCAGGCCACTAAGCCAGCTTGTCAAGCATGTTGGTGACACACATCCAGGAAGGAGAATTCTGTTTTGTCCAAAGGCGATCACAGGACCAGAGGTGTGAGCTGCTCACTGTCTCTACGCGAACAGAGTCTCAACAGCCATTTGGCTTCGTTTCTACATTTACCAGATACTACAGCTCTCATTTTCCCTTCCAGCAATTAATAGAGGAGGCAGCTAGAGCTATTTCAGGGAACATGCGGAGCCACTCAAAGTGGCCAAATTGTTAGCAGTCAACAATTTGCTTGGAAATACAACACAGCGAGAAGGCTTCCTTCCAGGGCAGCCGCACTTCTAACGCAAAGGCGGCGCGTGTAGCGTGCGCGTGTGTTTTTTCTCTCTTGAGAAAGTAAATTAGTTAATACCAAAGAAGCCGTCGGAACAGGGTCTGGAATGAAGCTCTGCAGAGTTGTCACATATTGTGTTTATTATGTGCGAGAGTTTGTCCCTGCCTTCAGGGGCACTGGGGCCAGTGAACACCCAGGAAACAGATGCTCTCCTCAGGCTAACCCTTGCGCTAACTTTACCAAGGATGATTTTCCTTTGTCTCATCACGTGTTGTAAAGGCACAGGTTTTAGAGAGACAAGTCCAGGTTTGGATTCTGGTTCCCCTTTATATTAACTTTGATAAACCCCCAGCTCTCTCCAACCAACCCTGGTATCTTCCATTTGGGCCTCCCACACTGTTGGAATGACTTCAGCTGGGCCGTGTGGGAAAGTGGAGTTCATTGCCCCTCAAGCTCTGGGCCAGATGCCTCGTCCGCCAATACTACATGTCAAGAAAGCCTTGCATGATGCCTGATTCCACCCTCCCAAGGTCTTGCATCTTTTGACCACTGGGCCCAGAGACCCTGATCTCCTGGGGGTGGGACTCTTTCCAAGTGCAACACGGATGCAGGGGTGAGACCCATCCGTGAACTGAGCTTCAGACAACCCACTCACACACACACACTGTTGAGCCAGCTCAGGGAAGACTCACATGGGACACCACCCTGCAAAAAACTGAGATCACTGACTGGAGCTCTCTCTTATCCTGGGACCACTTCCCTACCCTACGAAGCATGCTGGAGGGCATGCGTGTGTCCCGTGCTGACACCAGGAGCAATGATGGGTGGGCTGGAGGCTGTCTTCAGCTCTCAGGAGGCGGGAGAGGAAGGGCCAGGGAGGAACTCTGTGCCTGCGCGGGCTGGGGGTGATCAGTGGCCAGGAGGAGCCAACCGCCAGCCTCTTGCGCTGCCGGGACTGCACGACCCTTGGGATGAGGGGTGAGGTAGGCAGGGAGGATGTGGAGGAGCCATCCCTTCGGGGGTCTTTGTCACCAGCAATTGGCTGAGCCAGCTCTGGTGCAGAGTGTCCATGAACCCCCTTTTCTGGCCATTGAGGGGTGGAGGTGGAGGTGAGATGAGGGCCAGGCCAGGGAGCTGCCCAGCTTGAGGAAGGGGGAGCACAGGAGTGGGCCTCACCCAGGCACAGGTGGATTTGGGGCCAGACCCTTCTGGGTGGCCCAAGGAGCACAGAAGCACAGACACGTTCTGCTTCTGAGGCAGCCGGGACGGTGGTGAGGACCGTGGCTGGGGCAAGGGGGATCAGCATGAGGCCTTCCTACGGTGTGCAGACCCTGTACGGGGTCAGTGAGGGCACTTCAGTGTGGGCAGGTGTTCCTTGCCACCTAGGGCATCAGCTCACACAATGCCAGGCAGGCCTTGCTGTGAGCCTCATCCTGATCTGACAGATGAAGAATCTGCAGCCAGAGAGTGGGACGTGCTTAGATGACATTGTGCCTAACTGGGGACATGGATCCTGGGACTCAGACCGTCTGGGTCCAGGGTGGGCTCCTGACCATGCACGAGCCTGGGCTTGCACTGCTGTGTGACAGCCTTGTGGGACCACAGCTCATCCTGCTTCCACGCGAGCCCTGCTTCTAGACACAGTCAGTGAAGGGCAGAGTCAGCACTTGCTGCTCTGAAGCTCAGAATTCCTGTTTAGGGCTCAAGAATGGCCTGGACCCCTAGGGTCTCAGCCCCAGATGCTAGGATATGGCTCAATTTTCTCTGTTGTTGTTGTTTGTTTTTAATCAGAGAACTGTTTCTCCAGCCCAATACTGCTCACATCTTCCTGCCTGTCTGGTTTTGATCATGGGCTCCGCATATTTTCCTTATATCCCCCCAACTCCCAACTTTAATTAGAGAGCACAGTTGACTCCCAGCCTCGTTCCTGGCGTTGCCTCCCTTGGCGCTCCCTGTGCCTGTCTCGGCTCTTTCCAGAGAGAGCAACCCGAGGGTGTGAGGGATGTCTTAGAGCTCAGGTAATCAGCAGGATGGACCTCTGAGGAGAGGAGAGGATGATGCCATCCCCAGAACCACAAAAGCCGCATGAGAGACGATGTCTAACCCTGGAGAAAGCTCTTCCCAACTGCTCCGGAGCAGGCAAAGCTCAGAACAGGATGTGATGAGAACACTAAATTCCAGTGGAAATGACAGAAGGCTGTCGATCAACGGTAGATATTTGTCCCAGTTGAGACCTAACGCAGAAGCTTGGCACAAATGGCGCCTTAGTGACTTGCATAAAATAACATGGAATGAAATCTTGAAAGCAAAGGAAAAATACATGAACCATTGCTCAGTTCCGTGACTTAGGTTGCCGTGCATTTTCAACAAGGTTGGATTTAGGTTTTGTGAGCAGAAGTCACCAGGGGCTTGGCTGAATGCAGGAAGTGATTCTCCCATGAAACTCTTACTAGAAAAATCTCCTGGGGAAAGATATCTCACCACAAAGCCCACTTGCCAGCCTGGCCACAATCGGCAGGCATTTGCTGGTATTGGATTTAGGTTTTGTGAGCAGAAGTCACCAGGGGCTTGGCTGAATGCAGGAAGTGATTCTCCCATGAAACTCTTACTAGAAAAATCTCCTGGGGAAAGATATCTCACCACAAAGCCCACTTGCCAGCCTGGCCACAATCGGCAGGCATTTGCTGGTGACTGAGGTAGGAATCTGCCTGCCAATGTAGGAGATGTGGGTTCAGTCCCTGGGTTGGGAAGATCCCCTGGAGAAGTAAGTGGCAACCCACTCCAGTATTCTCGCCTGGGAAATCCTGTGGACAGAGGAGCCTGGAGGGCACAGTCCCTGGGGTCACAAGAGTCAGACTCGACCTAGCTACTAAACAGCAGCTGCAAGCAGGAATTTGCTGGTGACTGAGGTAGGAATCTGCCTGCCAATGTAGGAGATGTGGGTTCAGTCCCTGGGTTGGGAAGATCCCCTGGAGAAGTAAATGGCAACCCACTCCAGTATTCTCGCCTGGGAAATCCTGTGGACAGAGGAGCCTGGAGGGCACAGTCCCTGGGGTCACAAGAGTCAGACTCGACCTAGCTACTAAACAACAGCTGCAAGCAGGCGGATTGGACGGAGGGCTCTTCCAGGAGTGAGGCCACTCCTGTGACGTCAGTAGCAGTCTGGGAACAGAAAAGTTGGGTGGAGGGGACACTGGCTTTCCCACAGGTTAATAACCCAAGCAAAGCTATTTTTTGTCATGCTGCTGCTTCATTGCCATCCTCTTTCCCAGGCATTTTTGTGACCATCCTGTGTAAGCAGATTTTGTATGTTGTTTCTCCTCAGATGGCCTTCTCCATGTCAGCCTCTGTCAAGCTTACTGTTATTAATTGTACTCCAGCCTATCAAATGCCTGTGTCTGCTGATTCGGTGTGTTCCTCTTTGAGCATTTGGTCTCTTTCCCAGGCATTTTTGTGACCATCCTGTGTAAGCAGATTTTGTATATTGTTTCTCCTCAGATGGCCTTCTCCATGTCAGCCTCTGTCAAGCTTACTGTTATTAATTGTACTCCAGCCTATCAAATGCCTGTGTCTCCTGATTCGGTGTGTTCCTCTTTGAGCATTTGGGTCATTTCCCATTTTTCACTATTAAAGGTATCTTTTATGCATTGGGCTGTTTTCCATCTTTGAGATTATTTCTTTGGAAAAGATCCCTAGTACAGTTCACACGGCAAAGAACACAGTCATTTTGAAAGCTTTTGTTGAAAATGACCAACTGACCTTTGAAGTTGCCATCGGGCGCCTCCTTACAGCAGAGGCTTTGTCTTCTCTTTGTTACTTTCTGACCCTGTCCATTTATTCAGTATTCATTGAGCTCCTGGTATAGAACAGGATATTCTGTGTGTGTAGTGCAAACAGAAAGGAATCTGACATCCCTGTAGCTCAGAGAACACCCAGTCTAGACGGGAGGGCAGATGGTGCAGCAGCAGCCAGGCGCCGCGTTTCCGTCTGCGGCTGCCCGGAGTCCAGCACAGAGCTGGGCCGCCCCTGGAGGCGTCCGTGGTCCTGCTCCCACGACTCCCAGTGAGCTCCGCCCGGGCCCCTGCTTTCCCCTCGTTCCCTCGCCTCCCACCTCCTTCCCAGCGCCTCTTGAAGGACCTTTGTGTTCATATCACATAACTCTCGAGTTCATAATGTGCTTTCAGCTTCTTACCCAAACCATTCTACCGTCTTCAGATTGACCAGGTGGTCAAATTGCCTAATTTGTTTTATTTCCTGGGGCTTCTGACTTTTCTCTCTGCATCCCAGGGACCCTTTCATGGGATACCAGAGCCTCTGAGCTGTTTTCTCCGTACGTCTTAGGCCATCCTGAGTTTCTTAATCCCCGGCCTGGGATGCAGAGAGGATATTTGCGTAGAGGCTGCAGCGGCGTAGCAGGGATGCACAGAAGCCCCTTGGAGCAATTCCACCACCACCATGCTTCCCAGATGGACTTTGGGAAAAGATGTGGGCAATGGCCTTTCAGAGAATTAAACAAATTAGTGTATTTTGGGGAAAAGAAGGTTGTTTCCTTGCAGCTTCGTTGGGTGCAAGCTGCTGGCCTGGAGTTTTAATGTTCTCTTCAATTTTTCTGTGTCATAACCTGCTTTGAGGTAAGAACTGTTCGTTTAGTTTGACGCCCCTCTTTTTTCTCCCGACTCTTGCACAGAGGTAAAGTTGATAAGAAGGAAGTAGTTTCTTCTCAGTCCCGGAGGACTGTAACAGCAACACTTTAGCTTGCCTCTAATTACAGCCACATGACAGTTCATATGTTGTAGCAATAAAAATAACCATAAACCTTACATAATCATTAAAGTTAGGCAAACAGCCCCTCACTGCATCATAATGTACAGGTAGTTGCTAATAATCCAGGAACAGCATTGGGGCATTCAAGGAACATCTTTCCTATCTCCACAGTTTCTTAAACAACTTTAGAGACATATTTTTATTAAGTATATGCAAGGCAGATGATCTTAAACCTCAAGAAGAGTGTGCATAATAATTGTGTACTCTTCTAATGCTCTCCAAAGACCTATTCAGAGTCCATTCTGAAAGACAATAATATATCAAGAAGTTCTGCAAACTTCCTCCTAATGAAGACATGCCAATTTGAGACCAAGAATGTGGCCTCTAAGGACAAAATAACCACCGCTCTCTGTCTCTCGGTGTTTTGCTACTTTATTTCAGAGTGATTCAAAATCTAATTAAATTTCTAAACTCTAATGAAATTACAGAAGAAAAATCATTTAGGATTATATTATGTACAATTACTCACAGCTGAAAATTACAGTTACCCTCTTTCACCAGGATAGAGTCTCCTGGGAAAACCCTTGTTATTTATTTATCCACCATATAAATCTGACACTTCTCTCACTATTTACAGATTGGAGGTAAAGCTGAATTAATTAAATGTATATATCCTGAACTGCAGCAGATAGGTGGGGAAGGAGTACAGAAGAGAAATGGGCTGAGATTTTCTTACGCAAGAAAGGCTGGGATTGGGTGAGGAATGCCTGACACTAGATTCTGTCTAAAGGAGAAGATGCTCAGAGTCTGGGATCTCTTGGGAGCAGAAACATCGCAAAGCTTTAGAAGATGAGCCTAGGGTGTAGGATGTTCTTTCAAGTTACGCTTGGCTTTGAGAATCTTTAGCTTATTTTTCTGCAGGTAAGTGAAGACCTTGCTACCAGAAGTTTGCTTAGGGATGGTGTCCTGAATTTCCATTTTAAAAGGGCTCAGTAATGTGATCCATTCAGGCTAATATCATTAACCAGATGCTTTTGAGTCTTTAGCAGCTGATTAGCAATTTTTAGGAATGCATCTGCTCAGTTTTTTTTTTTTTTTTTTTTAAATTTCTGTGAATAGGGAGTTTTGAAGGTGCCTCCATAGATGCAAGTATTATCTTGTTTTGCGACAAGCTGGGCTATGGTGGACTTGGATTTCTGGGAATATAGACTAAGTAATTCAGATCTTTCCTCTTATTAAGAATGACTGGAAATGCTAGACAAAAAATAAATTTTAAAATATCTGTTTAAAGTTGTCAGAGAGCTAACAGGCAATGAAGTATGAGAACAAGATCTGGGAGAAGAAACTCCAAATGTGCGTGGAACTTGACAATTTTTTCTCCTGGAGGCATTTTTCAAATCCAGAAGAGGTGACTGGGAGGCTGAGAAGGGAGGAGAGCTGTCAATAACTTTGAGGGGATAAAACCAGAACCCACTAAGAAAGAGGACCCTTGGAAACACTCCTAGCTTTGGGTCTGGATGCTAAAGGGCTAATTCCTAGTAGAAATCAGTTCAGTTCAGTCGCTCAGTTGTGTCTGACTCTTTGCGACCCCATGAATCGCAGCACGCCAGGCCTCCCTATTCATATGAGTGAACTCCGAGAGATGGTGATGAACAGGGAGGCCTGGCGTGCTGCGATTCATGGGGTCGCAAAGAGTCGGACACGACTGAGCGACTGAACTGAACTGAATGTTCATATGTAATATCAGGGATTCAATAATACAACCAGGTATATGAAAAGATAAAACACACCAGAAAGAAAATAAAAACAAGAAAAATAAATATAATGAATTAAATTGATAGATTTTTCTGGTTTTAAGTCATTCTTGAATTCTTTGAATAAACTCTATTTCATTATAATTTATTGAGAACTAACTCAAATTTATTAGTTTAAAAGTAAGTAGTTGATTTGTTAATACTTTACAAAAATCTTTTGTCTATATTCATATGTGAATATTTGTTTTAATACTGTCCTTATCTGATTTTAGCATCATTAATATGAACTTTTATTAAGATGAGTAGGACAGATTTTAGTCAATTTTTTTCTGTGAAAGTTTGTATAAGAATTACTTGTTCCTGTAGAATTTGGTAGAGCTCATAAGCACATGTAAACATGGGTTTTATAAAGGTGGAATGTCTTTGATCAACGTCTCAGTTTTCTGGATGGCTATTGTACCTTTAATTTGTCTATGTTTTTCTTATGTTAATTTTGGCATTTTATATTTTTACCAATTTTTGCCCATTCTTTGAGGTTTTTAATTTGCTTTTGTAGATCTTTATAAAATTTTTAAAACCTCTCAATTATGCAATCAGTTCAGTTCAGTTGCTCAGTCATGTGTGACTGCTTGTTATTGTATCCTGCTTATTTTTCTGTTATTTCTCTTTCCCCTCTGATAAGTCTTGCGAGAGGCCTATTGCATCAGCACTTGTAAAGGGTCAGTGTTTCAGGTTTTCCCCCCTTCCTACCTTAGTAGCAAACCCCTAAATTTTATGCAGAGCACATAGATGAAAGACTTTATTCCCAGTCTTTTTGCATTTAAGTCTGATTATGATTAATTTCTTGCCAATGTGATGTCAGATGAAACGTGCTACAAAATGTGTATTCTTTCTTTCTGAGTGTAAATGCGTTAGCATGAACTTACTTTATTCAGACCGTTTGCTTCTTGCTTATTTTTGTCTATCTGATGTCTCAGTTTCTAAAATAGATAGATGACATTCTCCAAGTATAATTGCTTATTTCTCTCTGCAACTCTTTCAACTGTTCCTTTGTATGTTTTGAGATTATATTTTTAGGTGCCTGCATATCATTATTATACTTCC
The DNA here is from genome assembly GCA_006410635.1 of Cephalophus harveyi. NCBI lineage: Eukaryota > Metazoa > Chordata > Mammalia > Artiodactyla > Bovidae > Cephalophus > Cephalophus harveyi. The sequence goes on along the minus strand of SJYT01080335.1, from coordinate 943,353 downwards.
TCATCACTTTTACCATTATGTGTAATATCCATCTTTTCACCTATGTGATTTTGCACCTTAAATTCTGCTTTATTCAATGTTACAATCACTAGTTTTTCTGCTAAATTTTTTGTTTCTAATTTTCAAATTTTTATGAATTTCTTTCTAAAATAGATCTTTGTTTAGCAACAAATAGACAACATATTGCAGAATTTTAAAAAATTTAATGTTCGTGTTTATCTTATAGTTATCCCTAGTTACATATTTAAATTTTTATTGAAGTTCAATATGCATACAGAAAATGTGCATATAAAAATATATAGGGCTAAAAGAATTTTTAAAAAGCATGGCTCATCCCCAGCACTGTTTCTCCCTCCAAAATCTTTGCCTTTTTCCCCGTCTCAAGTCATACTGTTTAGTAAGCAGTATCTTAGCAGGAATATTACCCATGGAGTTAGATCTTTGAGTTTGTGTAAGGAAGGAGATATTCCATTTTCAAAATATTTATTTATATGATGATATCTCTTAACACCAAAGAAATTGGTGTTTATGCTAATTTCTTGTGATTCCAGGGCAGAATCTTAGCCACAAATTGAGAATTTGTAGATAACTCGAGGCTTACTTCCTAGGCAGAGAAGCCAGGAATGATTTTAAGTCCTTCTGAGAAAATAAGGGGGAATGGGAGACTTCTGATGTTTGCTAGCGTTCTCTAAACTTCTTGCATCATCGAAGATGTCCAGATAGCCGACAGTCCTTTACTCAAGATTGAAGTTAAGAAACAGGCATCTGGGTTGTTTCTGTTTTTACCAGTCTTCAAATTTGATAAATGCCAACTTTTACAACCTTCTAAAAGATGTGGCTGAGAATGAAGTTCTTTTTTTTGAATGAAGTGAGGGAAACGCTGCATACACCATAGTTTCCTAATTGTCACACAACATGCAGATGGCTAAGCATGGGTAAAATTGAAAGCCCATCCTGAGAAAGAGGCTCTGTCCCTAGAACTCCCTTTGAACTGGGCTCTTAGCAAGCCATGCCTATGTTTCTTTGACCAGGAGCCCCTGAGCCAAGGGGGTTTTATGGCGTCCACGGCTTCTTCAAAGTCTCACTGGTAGATATCCAGCTCCTTAGCTTCCCTGAAGCACTGGAAAAAATTTGAGAATGAAAACTCCTTTTTGGTTTGGTGGTTTCATTTCTTCAAGATTGATTACTTTAATAATGAATTTTGCATTAGTACCTTAATGGACTTTATCCTTTTTATGATGACCTGGCCATATTTGAGAAAATTTAGAATTGCAATATTATTCTTGGATCAGTAACAGAACTGTATACAGCCATGCAGAGATAGGGGAAGAAACTAAGCCATGTGTAAGTTAAGGCATAAATATACATATATGTGTTTGTGTGTGTGTGTATATATATATATACTTTTTTTTTTTTTTTTGGCTGTGCCACATGGTTTGTTGGATCTTAGTTCCCTGAGCAGGAATTGAACCCAGGTCCTTGTACAGAGTCTTAAACGCTGGACCACCAAGGATCCCAAATTTTTATAATCAGAAACTAATATTGAAACCACATCACACGTATGGTAAGATTTGTGGATCACATTTATATATGAGATTCTCTGTGGGTCCTCCCCAGGTGTACACGTGTCCTTGCCTCTTGCCGCGCTTCTGGCTTGCTTCACTCTGCATGACAGGCGCTAGCTCCATCCCCCTCGCTGGGACTAACTCAGATGTGCTCCTTCTCGTGGCCGAGTAATATTCCCGTGTGTATATGGACCACTGCTTCTTTGTCCGTTCCTCTGTAGATGGACATCTAGGTTGCTTCCATGTCCCTGCTGTTGTAAACAGTGCTGTGATAAACATTAGTGTACACACGTCTTTTAGAGTTGTGGTATTCTCAGGGTACATGCCCAGTATTGGGATTGCTGGGTCATGTGCTAGTTTTATTCCTAGTTTTTAAAGAAATGTCCCCATTCATTGTTCCCCACAGTGGCTGTATCAGTTTACAGTCCCACCAACAGAGCAAGAGAGCTCCTTTTTCTCCACATCTTCTCCAGCCTTCATTGTTTGTAGATTCTTTTGATGACGGTCATTCTGACTGGTGTGAGGTGATACCTTATTGTAGCTTTGATTTGCATTTCTCTAAGCAGAGGAACCAGAGATCAAATTGCCAACATCCGCTGGATCATGGAAAAAGCAAGAGAGTTCCAGGAAAACATCTATTTCTGCTTTATTGACTGTGCCAAAGCCTTTGACTGTGTGGATCACAATAAACTGTGGAAAATTCTGAAAGAAATGGGAATACCAGACCACCTGACCTGCCTCTTGAGAAACCTGTATGTGGGTCAG
>SJYT01080335.1:896250-939955 GCA_006410635.1 Cephalophus harveyi | reverse complement strand
AAGAATTGATGCTTTTGAACTGTGGTGTTGGAGAAGACTCTTGAGAGTCCCTTGGACTGCAAGGAGATCCAACCAGTCCATTCTGAAGGAGATTAGCCCTGGATATTCATTGGAAGGACTGATGCTAAAGCTGAAACTCCAGTACTTTGGCCACTTCATGAGAAGAGTTGACTCATTGGAAAAGACTCTGATGCTGGGAGGGATTAGGGGCAGGAGGAAAAGGGGACGACCGAGGATGAGATGGCTGGATGGCATCACTGACTCGATGGACGTGAGTGTGAGTAAACTCCGGGAGTTGGTGATGGACAGGGAGGCCTGGCGTGCTGCGATTCATGGGGTCGCAAAGAGTCGAACACGACTGAGTGACTGAACTGAACTGAACTGAACAACGAGCAGTGTTGAGTGTTTTGTGTGTGTTCATTAGCCGTCTGCATGTCTTCTTTGGAGAAACGCCTGTGTAGGTGTTCTGCCCGTTTCTTGATTGGGTTGTTTGGTTTTTTGCTACTGAGCTGAACCACTCTTTAGTTGTAAAAGGTTTTGAACCAGAGGGCGGCCCTACTGGCCGCGCTTCCCTACAGCCTTTACCTTTCTTTCCCTGGCAACCGGTATCTACACCAACTTCCTCACGAAACCCAAGCAAGATGGTGACGGCGAAGGCACGCAGCTACGTACAGACTCTCCTGTCCTCTTGCCATTTCATTAAAGACATGAGCCAGTTTAGGCTGGTTACTATTTCCTACTTGTCATGTTATTTTTAATTTTCATTAACTGTGTGGTGAGCGTTTTTTGCATATACATCCTCGTGGGTGGTGGTGGCGGTTTAGTCGCTAAGTCGTGCCTGACTCTTGCGACGCTATGGACTGTAGCCTGCGAGGCGCCACTGTCCATGGGATTTCCCAGCAAGAATAGCAGAGTGGGCTGCCATTTCCCTCTCCAGGGGCTCTTCCTGACCCGGGGACTGAACCCGTGTCTCTTTCATTGCAGGCGGATTCTTTACTGCTGAGCCACCGGGAAGCTGTGTATGCATCCTTGTACATTTGTTCAATTCTTGCCGTAAACTATGTTTCTTACGGTGGGATTAATGGGTCAAAATTTGTGTAAACTTTTAAAGCTGTAGGTGCTTATGACTAGAATGGTTGGAACAATTGAAAACTTATCAAACAACGGTGCCAGTATCTACATTTAATTATGCAATCTTTAATTAATAAAAAATTCTCTTTAACATCTGTGGATTATGAAGAAGTAGACTATATAATTATGATTCAAATCTTTTGGTCCTTGTCAAACTTTGGGGAGTGGAAGGGATGCTATTATAACTACACAAAGATAATGGACATTATCAGGACTTACCTGGGCAAAGCTCAGCATCTGGCCTTCCTACCAGTGAAGCGTAACAACCCATGCGCCTGCCTAGAGATTAACGAGCCAGAATGTTGCCTCTACTGCCCACCTTCACACTCCTTCCCTTATATCTCATCTCCTGAGCTTTTGTTTATAATTTTAATGATTTTTAGAAATACTATTCAATGAAAAACATGCATGTGTTCTCTGGATTCTGTATTGTTAGCTTGCTTGCTTCTGTACTTCATGAAGAGGCGTCACTCTGCCCGTCACCTTTTGCAGTTCCATGTCCTCACGCGTGATGCTTTGGGGTTTGTCCTCACACGTGATGCTTTGGGGTTTTGTCTAATTGTCTCTGGCACTGTCGATCGTTTATTATTTGCGGTTGTTCAGTTGCTCAGCCGTGTCCAGCTCTTCGCGACCCCATGAACCGCAGCACGCCAGGTTTCTCTGCCCATCACTGTCTCCCTGAGTTTGCTCAAACTCAAGTCCATCGAGTCAGCGATGCCATCCAGCCACCTCATCCTGTCACCCCCTTCTCCTCTTACCCTCAGTTTTTTCCAGCGTCAGGGTCTTTTCCAATTTATTAATAGTTATATAATATTGCATTGTAAAATTCATCATGAGTTATTTGCCCACCCTCTTGTTGGTGGATTTTGCAGTTCTTTCAAGATGTTTCTGGCGTTCACAAATCAGGCTCTGTGACTATTTTTTTCCATGTCTCTGAAGGCACGGGTGTAAGAGTATATCTGGTTATATCTTCAGGAGTAGAATTGTTGAATCACATGATAAATCTTCAAAGTCACCAGAGAATAAAAATTGTTTCCAAAAATGTTATATCATATTTTTTCACATTCTCAGCTTAGCTTAAGCCTTTCCCAATATATTGACCCATTCTCATTAAAATATTAATCAACAAATAAAAATGTGATACATTTAAAGTGTACAACTTAGTGTTCCGATGTATGTATACATTGTGAAACAGTCAGGTGAGTTAACATATCTGTCCCCTCAGCGTGTGTGGGCATGTGTATCAAGAACAATTAAGATTTCCCCTCTAAACAGATTTTAAGTACAGAATAAAGTATTGTTAACTATATTTGCATTGCTATACATTGGATAATCAGACTTATTCATGTAACTTATGCCTTTTTAAGTCCTTCATTTCTAAGCATTTATATCTACTCATTTCCTTTTAATTATTATTTTACTTGCAGTCCACAAATCTGATACAAGACATTTTCATTATCATTCGCTGTTTTTAATTTTCATTGTAACTTTTCCTTTGACTTATCAGTTACTTAGAAATGCATTTTTAAATGTCTAAACATGGAAACTTAAATGTGTTTTTGGCCACTGTTACCTAATTCAGTTGCGCCATGATAAGAAATAGGGGTTGTTTGGCACCTATTCTTTGAAATTTTTGAGAATGGCTTCCTGGCTCAGATTTTTTTGGTAAATATTGTATGTATCGTTGAAAAGACAATTTTCTATTTTTTTGGACCAGCCTTCTGTTTAAGTGTGGTACATCACTATTGATTAAAAATCTTCCCTATACTTAGTTTTTTACAAAGTCTCCCACAGTCTTGGCAGATTCGACGGTTTTTCCCGACTAGTACTGGGCTTTGCAGGTGGGGCTACTGGTAGAGAATCTGCCTGCCAATGCAGGAGATGCAAGAGACGCAGGTTCGATCTGTGGGTTGGGAAGACCCTCTGGAGTAGGAAATGGCAACCCACGCCACTATTCTTGTCTGAAGAATGCCATGGACAGCGGAGCCTGGCGGCTACAGTCTGCGGAGCTGCAGAGAATCAGAGATAACCGAGCAGCAGCAGCAGCTCGACTAATACTATAGACACGCGTGTCAGTCACACGCTCTGCGGCTGGCGCTGAGCTGCTGGGAGAGGACAGACGCTTCCTGGGCACGAGGGGACCACGCTGGAGAAGGCACAGAGCCTGCAGAATATCAGAGCTGCCGAGCTCTTTCTCTGCTTGTTGGCAGAGCAGGTTACCTCGCTACTGCAGGTGAGGCCCACAGCTGTGCTCTAGGCTGGAGGCTGGGCTGCCTCAGTCTGTGTGTGAGCAAAGTAAAGTGATTCCTTTATTCAATAAAAGCTCTTGAGACCCGCCGCTGTGTTGGGTGTGGGGCTCAGTGCCCTGGCCCCTGACCTCACAGGCTCCCGGTCTAGTGGGAGGCATCCCGACACCTATGAAAGAGCAGCCTCCAGTTAAGAGCTGGGCAGTTATTACAGGGGCATGGGGTGGGGCAGCCTGTTCTGGCCGGGAGAGCACCACGCTGAGACCCCAGTCACCCCCAGGTGCCCTGGCTAGAGGACGGCGGGCTGTCTTTTCAGATCCCAGCGTTTGGGACCATTTTGAGCCTCTCTATTCTCCACTCTTCTACTCAGGTGGTTAGCAGAGGCTGCATTTTCTGGTCTTAGGAGGTTGTGGCTGCGTGAAAAAGAAGAAGTTGCTGCAGAAACTTCCCTTTATGGGTTTAAATATGAATGCTTGAGCCCTGGAAGAGATCACGAGAGGTATTCCAGAGCAGAAGTTACACACTGCTATTCGGTTTGACTTTCCACACGTGAGGGCTTCCCCAGTGGCTCAGCTGTAAAGAATTCACCTGCAGCGCGGGAGATTCAGGAGACACGGGTTCGATCCCTGGGTCAGGAAAATCGCCTGGAGGAGAGAGTGACTACCCACGCCAGTATTCTTGACAGGAAAATCCCATAGACAGAGGTGCCTGGAGGGCCACAGTCCATGGGGTCACAGAGTCACAGACGACTCAGGTGACTGAGCACGCACATTGCGTGTGAAGACATTTTAAACTTAGTTGCCAAAAATTGCACGTCTGATGTCACATCAGCTTGGGACCTCTTTGTGTACCTGAAACCTTGGGCTCACCTGAAGCTCCCCTGGTGTGTTTTCTGCAGCCCACAGCCACTGCCCATAGATTACTGTGTCTGCACTGGCGTTGTCTTTCAGATCGCTTAGGGGAAACTGAAATATCTCTCCTCAAATGTCTCCATTAAGAGGGATAAAGATTTTAAAAGTCCACATGTTTCAGGAGAAGCAAGAGACAGTATGTTTCCTGGAGCAAGTGAAGACTGACCCAAAGTGTTTAAAATGAAATAAAGTGAATCTGGGTAAAAGGTGAAACTTAAAAGGCACAAAAATAAAGAAAAGCGCATTCCCCAGAAACGATCTGCCCACTCACGTGGAGACTCAGAGAAGCAACGCGGCTGTTCAGAAGGGGTCCCGTCAGTGGGGGTCAGCGGCTGCCAGTGCAACCCGATGGCCTCTGGCTGGACAGGTGGACCTTGGGAGTGGGTGGTGCCCGCCCATGGATGGCACAGTGAGGTGTGAGAGGCACAGACTGCCAGCCAAAGGCTTGGGCTCAACACCCAGCTGAGTGGACCTGGGGTACCACACACCTCGGTGATGTGGTTCCCTCCCCCATCAAAGGAAGGCCAGGGCTAACACCTGACTCAGAGGGCTGGGATGGGGGTCAGATAAACTCGCATTCTAAGAGTACAGGCGCCCACTGAGTGAGCCGTGCTGGGGATTCGGCTGAGGGATCCCAGGAAAAAAAGTGTCCAGTTTCTGCCCACTCATTTAAATGGAGCTCTACAACTCTCTTTAAGCTGATTCATGTTTTTGCAAGTGACATTTCTTGCACCCTGGAGTTGGTGCCTTGACAGTTAAGTATATGTCAAGGAAAGGTATGGAAACATGTGACCCCAAATTTGCAGGCTGAGTCTGTGTTAACAACCAAGGGTCTTTCGAGGTTGGACACTTGACCTGGGATCTGTGAACTTGGATGGGAAAAAATTCCATCTCTGTCCTCTAACCTCTAATGGAAACTTAGCATTTCCTGCTAACGCGAGTGCAGCCAGTGAGCCACAGTGCAGTTACCATACCGGTGATTTTACTCCTAGCAGGAGCAGCGAATACGTCCATCCATCTCTCAGTTGTTAGAGACATCTCTCAATATCACGGCATCAAGATGGTGGTAGTTATCTCACTTGATGCTACGCCTTGTTACTTACTGTGTGGGTAAAGCACATATATTTCTGTATCACAAGTCTGTTTTCTAGATATTTGGATAACTGTATTTCAAAATAATGGTTTCTTTTATAATCCTTGTGTGTGTGTGCATGGGCTAAATCATGTGCTAATCACTCAGTCGCATCTGACTCTTTGCGACCTCAGGGACTATAGCCCGCCAGGCTCCTCTGTCCATGGGATTCTGCAGGCAAGAATACTGGAGCGGGTTGCCATTTTCTTCTCCAGGGGATCTTTCTGACCCAGGGATTGAACCCGTGTCGCTTTTGTCTCCTGCATTGGCAGGGAGGTTCTTTACCACTAGCACCACCTGGGAAAGGATCCATAATCACTGCTGATGGTGACTGCAGCCATGAAATTAGAAGACGCTTACTCCTTGGAAGAAAAGTTATGACCAACCTAGACAGCATTTTCAAAAGCAGAGACATTACGTTGCCGACTAAGGTCCGTCTAGTCAAGGCTATGGTTTTTCCTGTGGTCATGTATGGATGTGAGAGTTGGACTGTGAAGAAGGCTGAGTGCCGAAGAATTGATGTTTTTGAACTGTGGTGTTGGAGAAGACTCTTGAGAGTCCCTTGGACTGCAAGGAGATCCAACCAGTCCATTCTGAAGGAGATCAACCCTGGGATTTCTTTGGAAGGAATGATGCTAAAGCTGAAACTCCAGTACTTTGGCCACCTCAAGTGAAGAGTTGACTCATTGGAAAAGACTCTGATGCTGGGAGGGATTGGGGGCAGGAGGAGAAGGGGACGACCGAGGATGAGATGGCTGGATGGCATCACTGACTTGATGGACGTGAGTCTGAGTGAACTCTGGGAGATGGTGATGGACAGGGAGGCCTGGCGTGCTGCGATTCATGGGATCGCAAGAGTCGGACACGACTTAGTGACTGAACTGAACTGAACTGAACTGGGGCACTTAAAGATGTTATTCCGGGAAGAAATCCATAGGCCACTGGCACCTGAAGGAGTCTGTGGTCCTGAAACAGTGACTGGCCCGCTGTGGGGCCAAGGCCGGGGCGCTGGGGGCCACTGCCGGAGCTGCCCCTCCAGGCAGCCCAGCTTTGCCCACATCCCTCTCTGAGACTTGCCAGCTGGGGTCTCTGGGGAAGATCTGCACGCAGTCACACTTGTGTGGGGAATATCACAGGAGATAATCCTGGGTTAGGATCAGTACTGTTCCCCTGGTGCCCCCCTCTTACCCTAGATGCCCTCATTGTGGATGAGCCCCCTGTGGCTGCCTGCATTTGCTGGGATGACGGGGCTGAGGGGGACTGAGCAGTGCTGGGCTGTGGCGGCAGCTTCCTTCCCCATCTGTCACGTGGGACTGGGCTCCCGTTCCCCGGGGCTTTGGTCACATAGTCCCCCTTCTCTGCCCTTTAAGAAGCCCTGAGCAGGACGCCAGCATGCGCTCTGCGGCCAGAGCGCTGACGGCCCTCCTCCTTCTCCTTGGTGAGTGGTGTGTGGAAAGGGGGCTCACGTCCCCCTTTCTTGGCTGGGGCGGGGGCGCGTCAGTGAGTCAGAAACGGGGGCTCGCTAGCCCACTGGGGCTCAGTCCCTCAAGAACGCATGCGCCCCTTTGGACAGATGGCTTTTCTCACTTTGACGGGACCATGAGAAAAGCTTTAGGTCTGTTTCACTCCAGCTGCAGCTGGCAAATGCTTCTGGGAGTGCAGAGGACAAAAAGTTTCCTGTGGCAGAAAAAGCTTTGGGGTTGCTGCTGCTGCTGCTGCTGCTAAGTCATTTCAGTCGTGTCCGACTCTGTGCGACCCCATAGACGGCAGCCCACCAGGCTCCCCCATCCCTGGGATTCTCCAGGCAAGAACACTGGAGTGGGTTGCCATTTCCTTCTCCAAGGCATGAAAGTGAAAAGTGAAAGGGAAGTCACTCAGTTGTGTCCGACTCTTAGCGACCCCATGGACTGCGGCCCACCAGGCTCCTCAGTCCCTGGGATTTTCCAGGGAAGAGTGCTGGAGTGGGGTTGGGACCTAGACAAATCGAGCTTTAAACTGTGGCTCCATTGCTGACAAAACAGAGCTCCTTAGAGTCTCAGTTTCTGAGCCAATAAAAGGGAGAATAATAATGTTTACCTTCTAGGATTGTGTGAAAATTAAGTTAAATTTAATTAAGTCAAATGAAAATAATTACGTAAAATGAGAAAATATAGATATGTAGATGCTTTTCTATTGTTAATGGTGAATCAGTCTTATTATGCAATAAAGCATGCTCTTATTTACTCAGAGGTATTTGTTTTCTAAAGTCATTTTTAATCCTGTGATCGAAAGAGGAAAGAAGGGAGAGAAGCAGAGACTAATAGAAAAAGAGGGAGATGATATAGAGGGAGAAAAATCGGGCCAGAGAGACAGACAGGAAAAACCCCAAAGAGACAGTGATCAAGACAGGGTGATGGTTAGAAAAAATGCATAGATAACAGAAAAGGAAAGAGTCTTGAGCCTTTTTGTAAAATCCTCTTTAACGTCAACTGTTATTTCTTAAAAAGGCAATGATGTCTGTCATCTACACAAAGAAGCTCTTTGCCAGAACTTGCACTGAGTCTGTCTCGATTTAATGTTCTGTCCCTCGAGTAACAGCCTGTATCCTGGACACGGGCAAAATTATTCTCACGGCAGGACTTTGTCTAAAGCCTGCACTAAGCCCAGCAGAGAATGAAGTCCTTGACCTCCGGGAGTTAGCGCGTCAGACAGATAGCAGCCTCGGCCTCTGCGGTTTACACGTGGAAATGGCATGTGAAACAAGTGTCAGAGGCAATGGAAGGATGGAAAGGATGGTGAAACCAGGCAGCCAGAGCCAGGGATGCCCAGGGCAGGCCACGGGAGGTGTGCCTGGTGAGCGTGACGGAAGGCAGGCCAAGTGTTGACTCTCGATTCTGCCTTTGACTTATGCAGATACACAAGCCTGGGAGGAAAAAGTTAAATTTAAGGAGCCTCGTGAAAAAAAGGTGCAAATTATACGAACAGGCAATTCACTGAAGAATGACAAATAGAATAAACCTTTAAAATGCTCACGCTCACAAGTAACAGAAGGAATAATGACGTCAAACATTTTGGAGTGCGTCTGATAAGCTGCATAGTCATGTATATGCTGCTCAATACTTCACATTAGCTCCTTCTGTCCCTGTGACAACTCTGAAATTCGTCCCCCTGTTATCTGAGTTTTCTGGATGAGGTTTGTGTTGTGATACTTGGCCAAAGCATCACAGCTACTTGCTGCTGCTGCAAAGTCACTTCAGTCCAGACTCTGTGCGACCCCATAGATGGCAGCCCACCAGGCTCCCCCGTCCCTGGGATTCTCTAGGCAAGAATGCTGGAGTGGGTTGCCATTTCCTTCTCCAACGCATGAAAGTGAAAAGTGAAAGTGAAGTCGCTCAGTCGTGTCCAACTCTTGGCAACCCCATGGACTGCAGCCTTCCAGGCTCCTCCGTCCATGGGATTTTCCAGGCAAGAGTGCTGGAGTGGGCTGCCATTGCCTTCACAACTACTTAGGGCTTTCAAACACTGCTTGTGGAGATAGCGGTGATTAGCCTTGTGCGTCCAGCTCTAAACAGACTGCATGCGAACCCTCGCTCTGCTCTTTACAAGCCCAGAGAGCACGGGGAGGATGTTCATCCTCACTGCGCTCAGACTTCTCATCTGTAACTTGGGGATGAAGGCAGTACCGACCCCACAGGTTGAGAGAATTCAATCTGTTTTCATATTTAAAGCATGTAGCCAGTATCTAAGGTGAGGGGACCATTCGCTATTCCAGAATCTGAGTACCAGATTCTGTAATCACAATTTGGTAATTTGTAGCAAAATGTAAGCTGTTCGCAGCCTTCAACCCCAAAATTCCACTTCCAGGAGCTCATCCTAATAACCTAACAGGGTAAAAGCTCCCTAAAATATTTAGCAGAATGCTATTCAGAGCTGCTGATGACAGCGAAACTCAGAAACTAACGCTTATCAGTCGGAATCCAGCTAAATCAATTATGCTCTAAAATTTCCGATGAATCCAGTACATTTCAATGAAAGACTTAACTTTCTCAGAACTGATCTGGGTAGAAGAGGAGAGAGAAAGTCATCGTTACAGAGTTTAGTTGTGTCGTCGTATTTTGCTCGTTTTCTTACCTTTCCAAAAACTGACGGGACGGAAATATAGCAAATGGTTAAAAGTATCCTTCAACTCTTTTTAGGAAATAGGATTATAGGTCATCTTTTAGTTTCTGCGTTGGAAAATTTCATAATGTTTATATGTATTCTTCATTCCAATAAATATATCTATATGAAGAGAAAAATAACTACCAACCTATTGAAAATTAAAAGACAGACTGCACTTTCCCTTTATGGACTGGTGAAAGTGAGCTAAGGATTATCTAGTGTGACCCACGAACAGATGGCTTGTGAAGGCAGGTGGCTGGGCTGGTCAGCCCAGGGTATATGTGAGAATTGCACATGACAAGGCTTTTAGGGACGCAGAGGGCAGAGTGGCATCTCCACCTTGTCCCCTCGGGGACTTCCAGGCTTGCCTGGGGCCAGGGAAGAGAGCCCAGGTCCACCGTTTCCCACCCATGGAGTAGTTGGAGAGCTTTTGAAAAACCAGTCCTCAAATATTTTGAAACTATTTCCAAAACTTAGGTCAAGGTGACAAACATTCACGAACACAATACCCTAAATTAACACATTAAAAAAAATTTTTTTTAAGATATCCGTGTTTGAAAGGAGATGGATAAAAGAACACATCCAGCAAGGAAGCGGGCGTCAGAGATGAAGCTGAGCCCCTGTCTCCCTTCCTCTGTCTCGTTCACCTCCCTCTCTCTCCAGAGGCGGCGGCGCGCCTGCTTTGACCGTGCTTCCTTCCCGTGTCGTGTTCTGGGGGTTGGATGTTGACCTGCGTGCCCCCACAGCACAGGGGGCATCTGTGGCATCTACCCACGCTGAGCCTGTGAATCAGGTGTCTTCATCTTAACCGTGTGAGTCTGTTGAAATGCTGCACAGCAACGTCGGTGTCTGCTCCAGGACGGACCCAGTTCGGGTTGCTGCTCCCGTTTCTCGGGACAGCTGTTGCTGTGAGCCTTCTGGGGCCTGTCTCCTCGGCCGTGAGCAGTGTGCCCCTGGGGAGGCACGCCCGCAGAGGGCTTCCTGTCATTAGTATGCGTGACTCTCCTCTTACCGGAGTGGCTCTCCACCAGTGAGGTCTGGATTATCTATCCTGCTACTGATTCAATCAAACTTGATATTGTCACATTTCTAAATTTTTTTTTGCCAGAGTTGTGAAATGTTACCTACAAGGGTTTAGGTTATATGTTTCTCATTGCTAGTGTGAAGAGCCATTATCTATGTATTTATCAGACAGGTTTCTTTTTCTCTAAACTTCTTGCTAGTCTTACTCAGTTACTGGGTTTTCATGTAATTTTTTTCTGGATATTAAGTTTTTGTTTATGCCATGCATTGCAAATATTTCCTCTTATTATTGCTTTTCTTGTATTACGGCTTTTCTTTTATATTTGTGGTATTCTTTGCAGAAGTCTCTAAATGTGATACAGTCAAATTTATCTTTTCTTTTTTGTATGTTTTTTCTGTCTCGCCTAAGAAATTTTTTTTTTAACCTTTAAAGTGGTTGAATTTTTCATGATTAGGTCTTTATTTTATTTGGAATTTCTTTTTGTGTAAGGGCTAATTTTAGTTTTTTTCTTTATGGAATATTAATTGTCCTATCATTTATTTAATCATCTTTCCTATTTCTCCTACTTTTCAATACTTCTATCCTCGTCTAATACGTGTCTGAACTGTTCATGAGCAGCATCATTATGCCCACTTCGCAGATGACGAAACTGAGAAATAGAGCAAGATTGCTAATTTACCAGAGGGCAAGGTAAGCGAGAATGCTGGGATTCAAATGGAAGCGTTTCGAGGCCCAAAGACTATATTTTTGGCCCATCAGTCAAGAATAGAAAATGGATCATCAGGCAAAAACTGACAAGATTTTTCAAACTATCCTTTCAATTTTTTATTTAAAAATAATATCAAACCTAAGAAAAGTTGTGGGAATAAGAATAGTACAAAGAACAGTTGTACGATTTGCTGATTTCTTTAACAAATTACCTCGCTTGCTTTATCATATGCTCTCTCTCTCTCTCTCTGTAAATAGGGAGAACGCATGAGGAAACAAACGTGATTATGTGTATATCTGCATTTATAGTCTCTAGCGATCTTTATGTAGATAATAGCTATGTTTTTATGAAACAGAAAATACCTATTATATATAGTAGATATATTTGTGCATATACATATATACAGAGAGAGATGCATACACACGCAGATTTTTTTCCTGAGCCACTTGAGATTAATTTATATACATCACTTTCAAAAAAACCCTAAATACATTAATGTGTATTTTTTAAAACTGAAGATATGGTTCAGTGGTAAAGAATCCTCCTGCCAATGCAGGAGATGAAGGAGATAAGGGTTCAGTCTCTGGGTTGGGAAGATCCCCTGGAGTATGAAATGGCAACTCACTCTTATATACTTGCCTGAAAAATTCCATAGACAGAGGAGCCTCGTGGGTTACAATAGTCCATGGGGTCGCAGAGAATCAGACACACACCACTGAGTGGCTGAGTGCGCACAATCTCTCACAAAACTACAGTCACAGGACAGTTATCAGCTTCAGGAAAGTCAGCACTGACAGAATCTTTCATGTAATCTACCAGAGTCCAGTACTTCCGGGGCCCTCACAATGATCTCTGCAGCTTTTCTGTGACTCAGGCAGGAAGCTGGTGGCGAGGATCTGGTGTTGTATTTGGTTGCCATGTCTCTTTAACCTTCTTTAATCTGGAACATCTCCGCAAATTTTGTTCATTTTTTATGATACTGAGGTTTGAGGGTTTCTGTCCCCTTTTTTCATAGAACATTCCTCAACTGGGAGTTTGTCTGATATCCTAATGATCAGATTCCAGGGGTCCATTCCCCATCAGAAAAATCCGTAACTGATCTTGCGTCCTTAGGGTTTCACGTTGGGAAGTGTAGGACAGCTTCCTGAGAGAGGCTGATGTACTTTTGACATAATGATAAAAGACTTACAACCAGGTTTTGGATAATAGTTGTCACAATTCTAAATAATTTGCCACTTAACTACCAACCAATCAATATTTTAAAATTTTGTTAAAATATTGCCCTAAGAAGAGCTCAATATCCAGTGAAATTTCTAGGCATTTTATTAGAGGTTTGCACCTTCCTTTTTAGGAAGCTGCTGTATAAAATATTCCTGTAGACTCTAATTCCCACCCAAATGTCAGCCATCTGTCTTCGTTTTAATTCTGTTGGAAAGTACCTGCTGAAATCTATGTATTATTATAATCATGATAATAAAAGAAATACAATATCACTTTAATTACGTTCCAGTGCCTAAAACATTCTTCACTGGAGGAGGCAGTTATTGAAGAGAGCAGAAGCTTTTCTCCCCCCTTAATTTATAATGAAAAGATGGCAAAGGCCGGGGTAAAGAGAATTAAATTCGTTTTTATCTTGCAAGTCAAAGTCATCACTTTATGCCTTGGCTCTCACTCCCTGAGATCTTTGTGAAAATCTTTCCTGACAGCTTTTCCCCTGTTCCAGATTCTTGCCAAGACAATGGTTCCGAATCACGTGGTGTGTGCATTCCAGTGGGAAAGAATTCCTGCTGTATCAGTTCTCTTTGACTATGTAACAAATGATCGTAAATATACCAGAAGAAAACATGAACCAGAGTCTTTCTCAAAGTCAGCAGAGGGTGAAGGAAGGGGCTAGGACCCCGGGAAGGCAAGGAGAAGTTTCCTGACACCGTAAGAATTCTCTTCATGACGTTTATCCATTTTCTAGTGTGACCTGCTTTTCTTTTTTGTTTAAAAGTTCGTAACATATTTGGGGTTGGAGTTCTCTGTCAGATATGTGATCTGCAAGTAGTTTCTCTCAGCTGCTAGCTTGTCTCTTCATCCTCGTCACAGGGTCTTTCATAAAACAAAGCCAGTTAATTGTAACTGCCTAATTTACTGATTTTTTTTCTTTAATGTATCATGATTTTGATAGCTGAGTTTTCACCAAACCCTAAATCTCAAAAATTTCATCTTACATTTTCTTTTAAAAGTGATATAGTTTTATATTTTATGTTTAAACCTATGATGCATTTTGAATTCATTTGAGAATTTAAGTCAAGGTAACTTTTTTCTTTTTCTTCCTTTCTTTCTTCTCTGCTCTTCTTTCCCTTCCTTCCCTCCCTGCCTCCCACTCTCCCTCTCTCCCTCTTATGGATATCCAGTTGCTCCAGCACCATTGGTTGACACAAAGGTTGTCCCTCTATTGAACTGATTTTGCTTGCTTCCCCAAAATCTGTTGGTCGTACTCGTGTGAAATATCTCTGTGCTATCTTCTCCTTTGCGTTGATGTATGTGTCTGCCGCTCTGCCAGTACCACACAGTGCTGATTTCCGTAAGTATACAGGCTCCAAAACGGGAGCGTGATCATTCCTCCTTTACTCTTCCTTTTCAAAAAATTTTAGCAAGTATAGTTCCTTTACCTTTCCATGTGAATATTAGAATAATCTTATCTATATCAACCAAAATCTTCCTGGAATTTTGATCGAAATTACATTAAATCTATAGATCAATTTGAGGAGTCTGGCATCTTTATTATGTTGAGTTTTTCATGAAGTCAGTATGTATTTCTAATTATTTAGGATGCTTTTAACTTTCTGTCAGCATTGTGGAATGTTTAACATATTAGACATTGTATATATATTACTAGACTTGCTCCTAAATATTTTTTGAGTGATTCTAAATTGTATGGTATTTAAAGTTCCGAAGACAATGGCACCCCACTCCAGTGCTCTTGCCTGGAAAATCCCATGGACGGAGGGGCCTGGTGGGCTGCAGTCCATGGGGTCGCTAGGAGTCGGACGCGACTGAGCGACTTCCCTTCACTTTCTATGTGTAGTTGTCAGTATATAGAAGTATAATTGATTTGTGTATGTCCGTCTTTTATCCTGCTCCCTTGCTGAACTGACTTATTAGTTCTTGGATTTAACTTTTAGATTTTCCTACACAGACCATAATATCATCTGCAGGGACAGATTATTTTTTTCTGGAAAGTATGCCTTACATTTCCTTTTCTTGCTTTATTAGATTGGCATGAGCTTCTAGTAGTATGTTAACAGGCATATTCTCTATCTTAATGGAAAAATATCTCATTTCTCACCATTAAGTATTCAATATAATATTAGCTGTAGGGATTAGGGTAGATATTCGTTATCAAGTTGAGCGAATTTTCCTCTGTTCCTAGTTTCTGAGAGCTTTTATCGTGAATCTATGTTGAATTTTGTCAAATGCTTCTCCTGCATCACTTTATATAGTCAGGCAATTTTTCCTTCACTAGCTTGTAGCTATGGTGGATTATATTGATGGATTTTTGAATATCAAACCAGCCTTGCATCCCTAAATAGACTCCATGTGTTCATGATGTATAATTCTTTTATCTTACTGAATTCTATTTGATAATATTTTGAATCTATATTCATGAGGGATACTGGTTTGAAGTTTTCTGGGTTTTTTTACGTTTAATTTTGTCTGGTTTTAATGTCATAGTAACGGCTTCATAAAATCAATTAGGAAGTGTTTCCTTTCCATTTTCTGGACGGAACTGTGCAGAACTGGTGTGAATATTTTCTTCAAACATTTGCTGGAATTCTCTCAGGAAATTGGTCTTGCATATTTCTGGGAATCTGTAGATTATGAATTTAATTTCCTTAATAGCTACAAGGCTACTCATCCTATTTCATTTGGTTGAGTTGTGATATTTGTACTTTTTGAGGATTCGGTTCATTTTATCCGAGTCATCAGGATTTTATGTGTAGAGTTTTTCATGGTGTTCTCTTATTACCCTTCTGAGGTCTGAAAGAGCTATATGATTTCCTGTTTCATTTCTGCTCTTGGTAATTGGTGTATTCTCTCTCTTTTCCTTTGTCAGTCTTGCTAGAGGTTTGTCAGTTTGATCGATCTTTTCAAAGAACCAGGGTTTTGTTTCGGTGATTTTCTCTCCTCTTTTTGTTTGCAGTCTCTCAGACACACGTCCCTGATCCTAGAGACTCCTGAAGGGAAGTGCGGTGAGGTGAAGGCAGGAGGAGTGACCTCAGCAGAGTGCCTGTCTATGAATATTCCCCTGTGCCTTGCACCCCGGGTGGGAGCCACAGCCGAGAGGCTCAGGGCTATTGCTGACCTGGCTAGCACACTGATCAGCAGACTTCTTCACTTGCTCTCAAATCAGGCCATGCATGCTTCCTCTCTAGAGTCATGTAAGCATCTCTGTCACACCCAGACCCTCATTTATCCACCAGAACTGCTTGAACTGCTCCTTTTATTAAATTTGATTCCATTCAATAAGCGGCTAATGGTTCTCAGTAAGATGAACGGGGCTTGTGCTCTCCCTGTTGTCTGAATGAAACAGATGAGCATCTGGGGGAGTTTTTGCCTGGAACCTGACTGCACCCACCTCAGAGGCCTGTGCAAATCCTCGGGCCATGTCCTCAAGGAGCTGTTGTCCAGGCCTTGAGGTGAAGGACCTAGAACTGGACCCATGGGCTATACCAGGGGACTGGAACACATGGACATCAGGGCTGTCCCCTATGTTAACCAAACAGTGATTTTCACCAGACTCTGCCAGGACACAAAAAGTACATGATTTCAGGCCCCAACCTGAAGGAGTTGACAGTCCATGGAGAGGGCAGTTGCAGTGTGTTGTGTTAAGTGCTGAGATGAACGAACAGGAAGGAAACAGAGAGGAGACCTTGAGCCAAACTACAGTATCCAGGAGGGCTTCCTGGAAGAGGAGTTTTCCTGAGAGCAATTTGATTATACCTCTGCCTGACTTCCAAGGAGTAAGCGTCTTTTAATTTCATGGCTGCAGTCACCATCTGCAGTGATTTGGGAGCCCAAAAAATAAAGTCTGACACGGTTTCCACTGTTTCTCCATCTATTTCCCATGAAGTGATGGGACCAGATGGAAAGAAAGTTATGACCAACCTAGACAGCATGTTGAAAAGCAGAGACATTACTTTGCCAACAAAGGTCTGTCTAGTCAAGGCTATGGTTTTTCCAGTGATCACGTAACTGGGGAGGAGCGTGAGCTGCAGCCGGGACGCTGGAGGGTTAGCTGGGGGAGGAGTGCGCCTCGGGAGGAGACAGGTCTTACCCTGAGGGTGTTTAGCAGCCCTAGGAGAAGAGCTGCCCCGCCACCTCCGCAGCAGTGGAGCAGGTGAGCTAGTAGAGAGACCACCTAGGAGAGAAGACAGGCTGGATGTGTCTAGGGCCTCTCCCGCAGGGTCTGTGCTGGCTTCTGAGGCCCCACTAGGCACTCACACCAGCTTTCCCGCTGCGTGTGGCCTGAGGTCAGGGTGTGGCCGAGGTGCCTTGTCTGTCACAGCTTGACTGCAGAAGACGACGTGGACCAACTGGCTTGCGGCTGTGTGGAGACAGCCTGGGCAGCTAAGCTGACCCAGAGAAAGTTCTGGAGATGCTCACAGAGGGTACGAAGAACAGAGCCCTGCCTTACAGAGCTGCAGATGAGCCCTCGAAACTGAGCCACACTCGACACGCTAAGAACCTGTGCTCAGCCTGGAGCCCCGTCCTCACTGCGCGCGGCCAGAGACCCTGAGGAGCCGGGCCGGCTCGGTCCAGATCCCGGGCACTCTCCTTCAGCCGCGTGACGGGACACGGCACTCGCCTCCCGGGACTTCCCTGCGAAATGAGGACCGTGGTCCCCGAGAGAGACTCCTGCCCCTTCCCGGCTTTAGAGCTCCCACCCCCACCCCGCCAAATCACACGCACATACGAATGCAAGACTTTTTCTTTTTTTTGGTTATGTTAGAAAATCCTTGAAAGTTCCAGACCTGGGTCAGCACAGAGACGTAAGGGAGGGACCTGAGTGTGTGTGCTGGGCAGTGGAGCGTGAGGGGACGGGGACCACAGCTTGGTGGGGAGCTGTGAACTACAGACCGAGGGCGGGCTGCCGCTTTTATTTCAATGGTCGAGGGCATTTCTATGCAGACCCAACTCCCAGGTAGCTCCACTTCCTCCCTCTACTTGGTGGCCCAGTGTGGGACGATGTCTTAATGCTGCCCAAGAGTCCAAGGGCAAAAGCAGGGTGTTGGTTGGTGTGAGGCCCTTGGGGGCGTCAGACTGAGCCAGGCTCCATCCTGAAGCCTGGGGATCTGGTCTTTCCAGGAGGTCCAGGTCAAGCCTGACATCACCCGGCTCTGTTCAGAAGACCTTGGCAGCCCTTGGGGCAGGGCTGAGCTTCCCTTTCCAGAGGGTGACCCCTGGAGAGTGGGCCGCAGGGCCATGCTGGAGGAAGTGGGTTGAGCCCTGTGTGTGGTTTGATCTCTAATCTTTAAATATTTAGATCTGTGGTGTGCCCTGGTTTCTGCAAATGTTAGAAGCAGCCTTTAAAAAGATAACTATGGTGGAAATGCCTGACACAGACCTTGGCACACAGTACGGCCCAATGATGGCGACAGACGGGTCGGAGTTGCCAAGCTCCCTGGATGTTCATTGGCTGGGTGTGGCTGTTTTCTCTGCAGCTTCGTGACCCCTTCCCTGAGGGCTAGGGCAGCTGTCATCCCACAGCTCCGCCCCCTGAGCACATGCCCCCTTCCACCAAGTCCCCGAGGACTCCAGAGCGAAGCTTCCCAGAGGCTGAAGAGCACACTATGAATATTGCATGAATAATAATAACCCTACCACTTAGCGGTTATGCAACGCTTTCCTCTTCCACAATACTTCACCATCATTAATTAGTTATTCTGCTCTGCTTCCAGCCTCCCCTGCTCTCTCTGCAAAGGCAGGCCCTGAGATCGCTCCTGAAGACAGGCCGTCTCTGGTCTGAAGCCCCTGTGTTGAGGGGGTGGACCGTCCCTCACCTGGGACCCCCCCAGTCTCTCAGAGGCAACAGCCGGGGCCTGAGACCTTGATGGGGAGGGCCTGCTCCTTTCTGATCCGAGTGCCTCCCCAGGGCCCCTCCTGATACGCTCTGTCCCCGCCTGTCCTGCAGCCCTCTGGACAGCTGAGGCCGTGTCAAGCAGTGGCCAAGTGCCCGTGGAGGATGGTTCCTGCCCACGCTTCAGTCTATACCACCCACCTGTGAGGGGATCCTTGCAGTCACAGTCCGTGTGTGGCCAGGCAGGCTTCCTGTGGTCAGCCCCGCTGCACAGGGGCCACTGAGCTGGGAGCCACGTGGGGCGCACGGCCACTGGCTGAGCAGAGGCAGAAAGGGGACACAGATGCTCTGGTCCAAGCGTCACCCCTTCCCATCCACCACGGGGGCATAGGACGGTTTCATGTCCCCCCTCCGCCCCAGAGACATTCAAAGATGGAGCAAACCCATCCACTGGTGAGTGCAGAAGTGATTGGGTGTTCCAGCTGGGGGGTCTCCTGACCCAGGCTTTCCTGGACATCACTGCCCACCCCTCCAGGACAGCCTCAAGCTCCTCCCAGCTTGCAAGCACCTCTGACCCCCTTGAGAATTCAGCAGGTCTTCTGATGGGGGTGAGAGCATTTATGCATCGCCACTCCTCACTGAGCATGCCTGGAGCTCCCTGTGGCTTCCTGCCCCTTCGGGAGCATTCTGAGAGCCTGGAGCACCCTTGGTTCCACCTTGGGCCGGAGCCGGCTCCCTGCCTCCAGCCCCTCCATTAGCTTGGAAAGGTATTGATCAGTTTGGCTTCTGCAGCTGAGTGTTTTAATCCCAGTGTGTGAATCTTTAAGAATTAATTAGCGAAGATTGTTCAGGAAAAACAGTGGGCACAAGTTTTGATGCCGTCTGGTCACCTGCCATTAATGTTTTCCTCTTAATTATGAGGCTATTTCTGGAAGCTGGAGGCGTTTCCCCTCGTGTTCTGATGCCTCAGATGGGCTCCTCCGTCCTTCTGGTGGCCTTCCCTGGCCTCCTGCTTCCAGGTCCTGCCCAGCTGCCTGTCCCGTCTGCGTCCTCTGGGAAGCACTCAGAGCCTCAGTTTACCCACGCCCTCCTCACTGCTCTGACCCACTGAGCCACTTTCTTTATTCCCAAGGCCTCTCCTGCTTTTCCTTTTGTTTTTAAATGGCGCTCACTCCCGGGACCTTCGCGGATGCCCCAGGCCAGGTTAGGGCCCCCAGGCCCTCCTGGACGCTCACGGCCGTGTGCTTCTCTGTGTTAGGAAGAACCCCCCGCGTGGGATTCCTTACTCACTGCCCCTCTTCCAGGAGTCAGGCCCACTGCCGTCCAGGGCCTGGGAGGTCCTGAGCTGGGTTTGGGAGTGAAAGGTCTGTCTGGTTCAGCGTGCTCTTGCCCTGAGTGGGGGTCCCTGGAAACCAAGGAGGCGTCGCCAGTCTCCATGGCCCATGGTGGAACCATCTTTGCTGTGTTCTCCTAGATCCTCTGCCTCCTTCTGCTTCCGTCCCTCAAGCCTGTGCAGTTCTGCAGGTTTGTGTTCCGCCCGAAGTCAGTGCTTTCACAGGAAGAAAGCAATGCCCACAGCTGTGGGATGGGAAGGACGACGGCCTGTTTACTTGCAGTTTGGCAGTTGCTTCCTCTTTGCGGAGACGGGAAAAGGGTATCGAAGAAGAGCAGTTTCAAGGTGGTCTCTAGGTTTGTGAGCCGGGAGCCTGAGGTTCCTGTAAGTCACAGAATGTCAGAGGAAGGCCGTAGAGCCCAGCGCAACGCCAGCAGCCACGGGAGCAGGGGCCACGGCGTAGCCCAGGCCACTCACAGTCCTCTGGCCCCCGCTCAGGAGAGGACTAGCGCCCCCGCCCTGCTGGGGCTTCACACGTCTCATTTCTAGCATCGAACAGCCCCGGGGAGGGGTGAAAGGGCCAGGGCCACTGACCTGGGTTTCCCTGAGAAGAAGACCCATCTATGAGCTCTGAGGGGGATGGGACTGCCAGCGCCCACAGCCCCCAGACTGGCCCAGTTAGAGAAGTGTGCCCTCAATCCTGCTGGGACCCCAGGGCCGGCTTCCATTGCAGGAAGGATTTGGGACAAACGGATGAGAAAGCTGCCTGAGTGAGTCCATTCTGTGCGTCAGGGCCCACGTTCGGGCGAGAAGAGGGAGGTCCAGGCTCTTTCCATGACGGGAAGCATAATGAGGGCATCCCGCTCACTCTGCACATCCACTCCCCTTTCTAATCCTCCCGCCTAGTGGGATCTGGCTGTGTGGTGCTTGCACCAGGGCCTTGGGTGTGTCCACAGCAACAGCAGCCACGTGTCCCATCTGTGTTCACACACGGTCCACGGGTGTTCCTGGCCTCAGAGCCGCAGGAGCAATGCTGTGACCCGATCTGCTTCTCTGGGGCTGAACTTGACTTCCTCCTGAGCCCTTATTACATCACTCAGTGCTGCAAACTTGATCTTATCACACAAGCCACTTCTGGTTTAACAGTAACTTTGGGGACTCTTTCCTGTCAGTTCAAGATTCTCCCCTTTCACCTTCCTCTTGCACCTCCCTGGAGGAGAAACTAGGCTCCGAGGAGTCTCACATATCATCCTGGGCCTGGGGAGGAACTGGGGCACGTCCTTCACGCCCTAGAACATTCTGCAGGACAGTGCAGGGGCAGATACGTGATGAGGCTGCAGGGGGATCCTGAGCCAGCAGCGAGCAGGGGACTTCCAGAGGAGGTGACTTTGTGCTGTGTCTTGGAGGAAAAGTAAGAGCTTTCCATGGAGACAAGAAAGGTGTTGCATCAAATGGCAGCTTGTGCAAAGGCCCAGAGGCACAGAGGTTTGCTTAGCTGGTGGATCATAGTTGGGTTTATCTGAGGCTGCACCGTGAGCTCCTGGTTCACAGCCAGCACTCTCTGCTGTGTGAAGGACCTGCCACCTAAGTCATCAGGATGCTTGCAGGTGACACTTAGCTCAGGTTAGACTATAAGATAAAAGAGGTGTTTCCTTACTGAGGTGGCTGAAAAGTCACGAAGAGGTGCTTTAGGCGCAGCTGGATTCAGGGGCTCAAAACTTGTCTCAGATTTGGTCTTAGCCTGGCCTTCCTGGAGGCTCAGTCAGTAAGAGTCGGCCTGCAATGCAGGAGACTGGAGTTCAGTCCCTGGGTTGGGAAGATCCCCTGGAGAAGGAAATGGCAACCCACTGTGCCTGGGAATTCCCATGGACAGAGGAACCTGGTGGGCTGTAGAGTCCATGGCGTTTCAGGAGTCGGACACGACTTAACGACCAAACCTAACCCTGCTGCTGCTGCTAAGTTGCTTCAGTCGTGTCCGACTCTGTGCGACCCCATAGACGGCAGCCCACCAGGCTCCCCCGTCCCTGGGATTCTCCAGGCAAGAACACTGGAGTGAGTTGCCATTTCCTTCTCCAATGCACGAAAGTGAAAAGTGAAAGTGAAGTCGCTCAGTCGTGTCTGACTCTTAGCGACCCCATGGACTGCAGCCCACCAGGCTCCTCCGTCCATGGGATTTTCCAGGCAAGAGTGCTGGAGTGGGGTGCCATTGCCTTCTTCGGACCTAAACCTAGCGGGACCCTAGTCAGTGGGGGTTTCAGCCTCAGCAGGTTCCCTCTAGCCTGTGGGTCTCCCTCAACCCCACAGTTACCAATTTCAGAAGACATTCTTCTTTCTCAGTATTTTCCACAAAGTCCCAGAGTTGAGTCTTACTGGCCTGTGTGGGATCACCCCTTGACCAGCCACTGCTGACTGGAAGATGCCATATCTGACTAGTCAGGATGGTTCACACATCCACCCTGGGACCAGCCTCAAGGGAATCAAAGGGAGGTGTTTCCCCAAAAGAAAACCAAGGTGCTGCCTGCAGCCAAAGGGCCAGGAGATGTGGAGGGCCACCCGGCAAGTGTTCACCCCACACACCCCTGCTCAGGCTTCCTCCAGCCCCTGGGGACGCAGATTTGCAGGAAGCTGCCGAGCGTCTCCCATAGCGCTCTGAGCTTTTCTTGTGTCGGGCTTGTCTGTCCATCACTGTGTGAGCTCCCTCACGGGGCGCCAGGGTCTTTCGTCCAGGAGCACTTGGATCCCCCTGGTCCCCAGGGCCATGCGGAGCACACGAAACGTACTTCATTCCCATGTGTGTGCTTTGTTGGGAGAGGATGGATGCCTTTTCTAGTTATCTGAGACCCCTTCCTTGATCTGAGAACGTTGGAATTTATGTGATCTAAAGTTAGGAGCCATTCTGTAACATTTAAGTTTCAAGATGAAAATGGCCAGGCATCAGTTGACAAACACTTAGGGCAGCCCCTCCCTATTTTTAGTCCAGAATCCATCCTCCAGCTGCTTTGCAGAGCCAGGGGAAATCGTCCCTGGGGGCTTGCAAGGGTCTACAGGGCAGGAGGCGATGATCTTGGTGGGAGGCGGGGGTGGGGTGGCCGACGTGTGGTTCTGACAGGCCCTCACCAAGGGCCCTTAGCATGCAAGGCCAAGAAGCTGAGCACAGGAGGGCGGCTTGGAGGATTTCCCTCCCTGAGGAGGGAAAAGGCTGCCGCCAAGTGGCTGGCTGGATGGCGAGCAGGAACACTGAGATGGGAGACGGCTGATGGGGTGCACAGGGCGGCCTGCTCTTGGGGCTTGGCGTCTGCGGCTGTCTGGTCTGCAGCCCCAGGGAGGGCACTCACTCAGTCCCTGAGGCCCAGGGAACCCGTTGGGGTCAGGGACTAGGAGCAGCCTCCTCTCTTGGGGTGGACCCAGGAGAGAGCATGGAGGGAGGGGTCTAAGCTGCCTGAGCCTGTGGGGCTGAGAGTGGGAGCTGAGCTGAGCCAGGGACCCCTGCCCGGGAGGGGCAGGAAGAGTGGAGCATTCAGGAGGATGCATTTGCTGGGCAGCCTGGTAAGGACTGGGGGCCTGGTGCTGCTGGGGAGGCCAGGGCCAGGCTTTCTTGGATGCTAGACGCTCTGTCTCTCGTCCCTCCTCCGCCTGCTCGTCCGCAGCCCGAGCTTCTCTGGCAGAGCGCTTGTGTGTCCCTCCTTGCGTCTGACTCTTTCCACCTGTCCACGCTTTCTGATCTATGTTCTTTCTTCTTTCCCTGTTCAAGTTTCATTTCAGGCTCATATAAGGAGTTTATGCTGCGTGATGGTCATGCAGAGCCGTGGTCACTGGGAGATGACCCCTGAGGGGGGACCCAGGAGAAGTGTCTGTCTGAGCGGGCAGGCGGAGAGGCTGGCCCTTAGTGGCCCTGGCCCCGCTCACTGATGCCTGCCTTCCCTGTCCCTGTCTTCTGTCCAGTGAAGGCCGCGTGGGTAGACTGGTGCTGGAAAGGCCCCCTCGTGAGCATGCAGCACACACGCCAGGGTTTCCAGCATCAGCCCCGAAGCCAGTTCCATTCAGTGACTCTGGCGGCCTAGCCCCGCCACGTGGGAAATGCAAGGCGCTGTCCAGTCCCCGGAAAGGTTTTCAACCTGGCTAGAGTGGCAGGATTACCGTGAAGAATAAATGTAGAGAAACAAGGAGGCTCAGCGGGGATTCTAAGAACTGATGGGACCAGGGCCGTGCTGTGCCCTGTCCTGTCTGTGGTGAGTGAGTGGATGGGCCCCACCTGGGCCCATCAGTAACAGAAGTCACCGGATTCCCAAGAAGACCAGTGGCTAGGACAAGGCTGTGCACTTTTGCTTCAGAGTCCTCCGGCTTTTCATCACCAGGTGAGGCCACCAGAAGACCCTAAAGTCTGTCACAATGTCCCTTCCCCCCCAGGGCACTCAGCGAAGATGTCCTCTGTGGAGTGTCTGCCCAACCCCTGGGCAGAACCGAGCATGGTCACACGGACGTCTTGTCGCTTTGGTGACCGAGTGGCCACCGTTTGCCCTCCATGAGGTCAGGACTCAGGAGGTGGACTTCTCTTGGAGCTTGGTTGGGGAAGATGTGGTCCCTCCCAATGAAGTCAGCTGCTCCCTTTTAGGACCAACAGGGACTTCTGCCTTGCCTGGAAATTTGAGCCCAAGAATCAACTTTGGGTCTCACCACTCACCTGCCCGTGTCTCAGCCCTCCAGTCCTCGGTCTTGATGGTCTTGGCATCATTCTGTCAGTTAGCTGCCTGGGATGTGAGTTCTCAAGGCATCACGGGGCTTTGGGTGAAGGTGGCAGGGCTGCCACTTTCCACTTGTCTTTGGCCATTGGGCACATCCTCAAGTTCTCAGTGCTGGACTCCCCATTCGTCAGATGGTGGGGATGACCGTGCCTGTCTCACAGAGCTCTTGCTCTGAATACTGAATGTATTAATGCAGGTGCTGCCCCCAATGTCTGCCTCAGAGCAAGTGGCCAGTTAATGCACACTTCCCTTTACAAGGCCTGTGGGTCCACCTTAGCTTTCCTAGAGCCCATCTTCAGGGACCAAGGTCCAGCTTGTGAGTCACATCTATCTTAAGGTTTCAAGTCTAGGCTAGAAGCGTGAGCCCCCTGCAGCATGCTGTGATATCATCATTCATTCATTCACCAAATGTCTATTAATGCCTCCTGTGGGCCAGAACCTGGGTCAAATGCTGGGGATTAAGCACTCCACGGGGCGCCACTCAGCCTGGGGGGAAGACCAGCCAGAAGACCCATCAGTGGGTGAATAGCTGAGAAGCTCTGGGGACAGTACCCGGCACACAGCAATGCCATGCAATGCTCTTAAATAAATGGTGTGGTCAGTCACAACGGGTAGGTACAGCCGCTGGGAAGCACCCAGAGAGACAGCTAAGCCAGGTGTGGGGTGTCAGGGGAAAGGGACACAGAACCAAGATGAGGTAAAAGAGGAACAGGGGAGAAGACGGAGCTGGGCAAGGATGCGGATCCAGGGCAGCTGGTCCCGGCCTGGGTGGGGAGCTGCAATCAGTCAGTCTGGCCAGAGTGGGAGGGTTCTCGGGAGTGAGGAAGAGACTAGAGAGGCAGGCGGGGATCCCAGTGTGGGTCTTAGAAACCATGTCAGAGAGCTGGTTTAGCTTACAGCTAAAAAAACCTGTTAACTTAAAAAAAGAGATCTTTTATAAAATGAATGGATTAAAAGCAGTCTTCTGATGGGATTAAAAGGATCTGGTTTACCTGAACTCAGTGCACCTCACTCCTGCTTTGGCAGAGGCTCTGACCTCCCAGCAAAGCTCCCAGACACCGTGGCAACCAGGAACCGCCTCTGTTGCTCCAGAGTGTGGTGGCCGAGCAGGAGGCTTCCTGTGGCAGACTTCCTCAGAGCTACTGGAGTGGACGGCTGGGGCAGGGCTTTGGCCTGAGACCCCCGGCCTGATCTTGGCCAGCAGTTCTGTTCTAACCAGAATTTGGGGTTTTTGTCTTTGCAGATGTTGGGGCTGCTCAAGTGCTAGCAACAGGCAAGCCTGCTAGAGCTGAAACTGGTAGGTGGCTGCCCAGTGGATTCTGGATGCAGGGCTGAGGGGCAGGAGGAGGGACCCCAAAATGCATGGGAAGGTGGGGCATCCTGGTGCCCGTTTCCTCCCAGTCATCATCGCACCAGGGCAGTGCCCAGCCCCAGACCTGTCTGAGTGGTTAACATGGCTTTATCCTGGGGGTGTGGTACTGAATGAAAGCCTGTCCTCCAAGGGGACATGAGTCATCAGGGCCACCTCTGTCCACTCTCTATGAGATGGGCAGCCCTGTACTGCAGCCGTGAGCCCCCAGATAGCAGGCTCTGCCCTG
This sequence comes from Cephalophus harveyi, assembly GCA_006410635.1. Classification (NCBI taxonomy): domain Eukaryota; kingdom Metazoa; phylum Chordata; class Mammalia; order Artiodactyla; family Bovidae; genus Cephalophus; species Cephalophus harveyi. The sequence continues at coordinate 913,920 of SJYT01080335.1, read as the reverse complement.
GCCAGCGCCTCCCTCCACTTGCCCCATCCCAGCCTCTCTCCACCCTGGAGTTCAGCTCCCCATGTGCGGCATGCCTGCCTTCCATGCCATCTCCTCTGGGAAGACTGTCAGTTCCCACATCAGGCCACCCCGTCACTCGCACTCGAGTGAGCTCTTGTCTCCGGCTGCTGACTGCAGGCCCCTCAGGATGGAGTCAGGGACTCATTCACTTGCCGCCAGCACACTCACCAGAGCAGGCAATCGACATGCCCATGGATGAGCGGATGCAGGGATAGGGAGGATGGCTGCAAGGAGACAGAGAAAGGAGCCACCAGCCGCTTGGGAAAGGTTCCCACGGCTGAAGGGACCAGGGCTGGAGTTCCAGGAGGAGGAGATGCAGCGTGGCTGGAGGGGCAGGGACGGAGCATGTTCCCAGGAGACTGGAAAATTCGGCTGGCCTCAGTGGGCTGGGACTTCCCAGGTGGCTCAGTGGTAAAGAATCTGCCTGCCAATGTAGGAGACATTGGGTTCAACCCCAATGCGGGTTCAACCCCTGGGTCATGAAGGTACCTTGGAGGGGGAAATGGCAACCCACTCCAGTGTTCTTGCGTGGGAAATCCCATGGACAGAGGAGCCTGGTGGGCTACATTCCACGAAGTTATAAAAGAGTTGGACACAACTGGGCAACTGAACATACACGCCCGCAGCAGATTGGACTATGTAATGTAAAAGTCCAAGTATATGACTCTGGACTTCATTCTGATGTAGAGGGAGCTGTGGAAGACTTTTGCTAGGTGATGACTGATTAAAGCCCCTTGTTCCATCTCTCCCTGCCCTCCAGATATCAAGTATGCCATCATCGGGACTGCCGTGGGCATCGCCGTGTCGGCCGGCTTCCTGGCCCTGAAGTTCTGCATGATCAGGATGCACATGTTTGATAACGATTCCTCTGACCTGAGAAGCGCAAATGTGGGCTTCAAGGGTAAGGAGACAGTGATGCTCAGCCCTGGCTCTGCCCTTTCCTGAGACAAGACACGTTCTGGCTGGTTATCTGGTGTGAGGCTCTGAGGGTAAAACTGGCTATAGAGAGAATAACAGTCATGGGTCGAAAAGAAATGCAGTGACCTCTGTGTGTCTCTGTCTCTCTCTGCTTCTGTCTCTCTGTACTTTTCCATTTAATCATTCTTGATATTCTTAAGAATCAGCTTTCTTGGAGAAATGTGGGGAAGGGAGCTGAGTTGGCTTCTGACAGAAATTTCTTTTCTTTTACCCAAATGATGTGATGAGATGAAATCAATCCCAGGAAGTGGTGAGGCTGCTCCTGGCATGGGTGGGTGGCGGGAGGTGTGGCCGGCACTGATGACCTGGGCCAGATTGCATTTTCCCCCCATAAATCGGGCAGGCCCTGCCCTGAGTGATGCTGAGTGTCTGCTCATGACCTGAGCAAAGCTGGGCTTATAAGCGCCCAGCATGGTTCTCCACACCCTGTCGCAGCTGTGGAGATCTGCGTCCTTGGGTAGATGCTGAACACTCAGTGAGCTTCAGCAGCAAAATACAGCATTGATTTGCACCCCTTGTCTCTCAAGGGGGGACCTGCAAAATCCATCGCCCATATGGCTGCTTAATGGGATGGTAATGCAGTCCCCAGAGGACAGGGAGGAAGGACGCTCACCCTGTCTCTTGAAAATGTGATTATTAGCTGTAAAGATATGAGAAGGGCGACAGGGCGAGGAGGAGACTGCATTTGGGGGCTTCCAGTGTGTCCGACTGCACAGGGAACTTAACTGGTCATAGTTCACTTGCCATCGATTTGGTATCCCCAGGAATAAGGGGAAAGAGAAAATAGTGTCTTCAGCACACTGAGAGACGTCCTAGATCTCCTTCGGGTGAGAGGGCCCAGCATCCTCAGGGAGGGAGAAGGGGGGGAACAACGGGCAGGGGCTGGGGGGTCTATTTCTGGGGAAGCCGCAGTCTCCCCGGGTGCTGAGCTGGGGGGCTTGGGGAGGGACTGGGCAGAGCAGCTTGGACAGTGCCAATGGGGAGGGGCAGAGCCCTCAGCCCAAGACCACCCCCTCATGGCCTCAACCCCAGGAACCTCTCAGCGTCACCCGCGTCCGGTGGGCTCTGACCCCTCCCTGCTGGCCTGGCCCCGGGAGAGTGGCACCACCGTCACCGCGCCCCCGTCCTAACAGCCTGCCTTCTCTGTTTAGAGACCATTGCGCTCAAGGAGAGAACTGCAAGGTAAGGTCACTACCAACTTGTGTCCTGCCCATACTCCCTCCTGTTTCACCCGTCCCTCGCCCTGGCCTGACATCCCTGCCCCTCTTCCCACTTTGAAATGCTTCCTAGGGGGCCAGGATGCACCCCTGGCCTCCCTCTTCTCACGCTCCCCTCCTTTGGGCAGCCTTCAGGTGTCATGAGGGTGGGGAGCCCATGGGGTATTAAGCAGTCAAAGCAAGCTTGGGCTCTTCTCTGCACTTGTTGGGTTAGACTTTGCCTTATCTCCTGCGCAGAGTCCCCTGGCGGATTGCCCACCCCTGTGACCGTGTCCCCGGCTGCTGCCATGCCCCAGCTGGGTGTATTCTGCTTCCAGCTTCCCTGCCGCCACCCAGCCACATTGCTCTTCTGTATAGGGCCCTTGTCCTCCAAAGACAATCCTGACTCAGGACCTTTGTGCTTGCTGCTTTGTGTCGTATGGAATGCTCTTTACTCAGGTAGCAACAAGCTTCTGCGAAGCCTCTGGGATGAGGCCCTGAGTGAGACCAAGGAGGCAGCCGGTCTCTTGGGGCGGGCTGGAGGTGCAGGCCAGAATCAAGACTCAGCAGCGTTTGTTGGAGAGGGGAGGCCCTCGCTGGAGATGCCCTCTGGGAAGCAGGCAGCAGAGCAGGGGTGGGCCGTGGGCTGGGTGGGGTGGGGTATGGTGGTGACTATTTTTTTTGAATATGTTAAGTCTGAGGCTTCTGGAGACTTCCTCGTGGAGATGTTCAGTGAGTGACTGGTATCCAGGGCAGAATCTGAGTTGAGGTGGGCTGGTGGGCTTTTAGAGGGATGCAAAGCACAGTCCCCCCTCTAGTTCTTCCCTGGGACCTGGGGCTTGGTAAGTACAAGGTAGCATCTCTTGAAGAAATGTGTGGATCTATGGGTGAAGGAGAGATGGATGTGTGGTACGCTGCAGTCAGGGGATGCCCTGGGGATGAGCTGGAAATGGATTTTCTCAATACTTTCACTTTTTTGAGGCTCTGCTCGCCTTCAGATGTTATGGTGTCAGTCAGTAATTTCTGAGGACCTAAAGCTCTCGATGGTGGGGCTGAGGGGACCTGGGAATGTATAGATGAACCCCAGACCCAGAATCTCCATCGCCTTTGGGGCCCAGCTCACCTCTGTGGTGGGAAGTGCAGGATGGGTGAGCTGTGCCTGTGACGGCAGACTCTGCCCACAGCATGGTCTCAGGGGCCCTCTACTGGGTGGCTGAGGCACCCTGGCATGTGGCTGCAGGCTGCAGTGGCCAGCTCTGGCCCTGTGTCAGGATGATCGAGTGGGCTGGTGGAGGTTCTAACAGAGTGATCTTCTTAACCACCCATGAGCCATGCTGTCTTGATCATCCAAACAGCTCACGCTCATCGGGGGACACTGTGGGTTAAGGCGTCATGCTTTGGAAGCTCCAGTGCCCCCTGGAAGTTCCCAGAACTGGTGTAAACTCTGATTCAGGGACCTCTTAGTCATGGGATTCACAAAACGGAAAGATTTCACAATACCCAAGTCTTAATCCTGGTGGCTTTGCACATGCATATGTGCATGCTAGGGGAGGGAATGTGACAGGCTGAGATGACTCATAGTGGAGGTCTGGCACACAGATGCTGCTGTGTGAAGATGCTGCCGTGGACAGTACATCACAAACCGATCCAAGAGCACTGGATGGACAGCTCCTGTGGTTTCGTGTTCCTACCTATGATCGGGTCGGAGGAGTGTCTGTTTGGTATCTTTGCTGTCTAGTTGCTCAGTTCAGTCTGACTCTTTTGTGACCCCATGGACCATGGCCCGCCAGGCTCCTTTGCCCATGGGATTTTCCGGTGGATTGTCATCTCCTTCTCCAGGAGTTTTTCCCAATCCAGGGATTGAGCCCGCGTCTCCTGCGTTAGCAGGGGGATCCGTGATCACTGAGCCACCAGGAAGCCCTTTTGTACATTTGGATGTTCTGAATTATTCTGATACGTTGGAGCTGTAGGGGGACATTTCCATACCCCAGACGAGGTGGCTGCCGTAGTCATCCCACGATAGACGCTGTGGGAGTGAAGCACAGGAGAAGGAGTGTGAGGCTGCAGGAGGAAGGCGGGGAAGAGAGGAAAGATGCGGGGAGGTGGGTGGTTGGGAGGTAATGGCTGGGGGGGGTGGTTCCCCTGCCTCTGTTCCCACCACGCGCAGGGAACTGTCCTCGGCATCATCACACCACAGTTCTTCCACTGAGAAGGAAGACACAAGTCAAGTTTCCCAAACTGACACTAGATGGAGTCAGGCATAGTCGGGAAGCCAACAGACCCGAGGCTGGAAATGCAGAGGACATGCAAGCCGCTCTCTCGCAGCAGAATTTTGCCCCTGCTTCTGGTCGTCTAGGAACGACTTAGTAAGCATCCTGTCTTCCTGTTTTGCAGGTTAAACCTCAATTTCTCTGAAAGGTGAGTTGTAAGAGTGAGGGATGGCTCATACCAAAGGAGGGAAGGCAGTCCCTTTCCTGTCCAGTGCGGGCCGGAGGCTCTCCTGCATGACCCCTGCAGGATGGGAAGGAGATTGCTAGGCATGGGCTGGAATCCTGTTGTCAGGCTGGCTGTGAGGTCAGGAATCAGCATCTCTTTGGGACACTTGTGGCAAGTCCTAATCTGGCAGTACTTTGGCAAGATTTTAAATGAAGTTGTGGAGCGTTTGCCTCATTAGAGCTGAGAAAACTGGGTTTTAACAGCAAGATGGTTAAATTTTTATCTTATTTGATTTGGTTTCCCAAGACCTTCTCTTTGACAGAAGCCAGTCAACTGTAGCCAGCTTAAACCATTTGATGAAAAAAAAAAATCCAAAATTTTCCTTGTGTCATCAAGCCATCAGTCTGGCCGAGGCGTCAGATTTTCGACGCTGCTATGAAGTCTCAGGATAGATGGTGCCTGAGCATATAGGGCAGCCTTTCAGGAAGCGGGGACAGGATCCGAGGTTATGGCTAACGGAGCTCTGTTCCCAGGAAGGAAGGCATCTCCTTCAGGTTTATCCGAATGGTCGGTTCACAGCTCACTTCCCCTAGTCCTGCTTTCCTGCACCTCATGTACCACCCACGTGTTCTCACTGTCCTTTTGGAAAAATCTTCAAAGCCACAGAAATGTTGAAAGAACAGTGCAATAAAACCATCTACAACCTTCACCTAGATCCATAAATTAACGTTTTGCTCTGTTTGATTTAACTCTGCGTGCATAATTTTTTCTGATTCACCTAAAAACTAGTGTAGCTATCACAATATTTCCTGCATAATCCCAATGACAGGAAGGGTAAGAAATGAACAGAAATGGGTAGTAATTCAATAGTATCATCTCTTTCACAGCCTGTATTCGAATTTCTCTGATTGTTTCCCAGGTATCTATTAAAGTTTTATTTTTCCAAGCCAGGAGCCGCTGTACTTGGTTTTGTCCCTTTTTGGGTTTTCTTGATGTTGCTTTCTCTCCCCACGGCACTGTCAGTCTTGAAGTACTCAAGCTTCTCGAATCATGGTCTGTTTCCTGGATTTGTCTGTTTCCTGCTGAGCAGGTTCAGATTGAGAATTTTGTCATGATCACTGCAGAGGTGACACTGGGCACATATCTTTCAGTGAGCTGCCCAGGAGTCACATAACTCCAGGCTCTCTGTTAGTGACACTGCTTTTAACTGCTTGGCTAAGGAAGTGACAGCTAGATTTCTCCTGGTAAGAGAAAAGCCCCCGTGTGCAATGAGTAAATAACCTAATGGGTGGGACTTTGAGACCGTGGGAACACCCTGACCCAAGTAATTCTTCACCCAATGGTTTTACATCCGTCTGTGGCCTGTGTTTGAATAGTTATTGCATTGAGGGTCACAAAGTACTGAGTTTCTAATTCCAGCATTCCTTCTACATTTAATAGCTGGCATTCCTCTCTTATTTCTTGAACATTATTCCTAAGGACTTCGATGCATTATAATTCATCACCATCATGAATCTTTTTGATGTTTAAACTGTCCCAAGTTATCAGTACAAATCAATTCTTGGTGGCTTTAGACTGGATTCCAGTAGTCACTAAGAATTGCATAGACTTCTGAAATTACACAGTGCTCCAGGCTCACCTTACACTGTTCCTGCTCAGACTTGGAATCACGCATTTCCCCTAGATCCATGTTTTCCTACCCCCTCCTCCACCCTCCTGCTTTTCTTTAACATGGAGTAGTTTTTAGAAACCAAGATCTGAGCACAATGGGTGCTTATGGCTACTGAGGCATTGTCACTTGGAGACCTTCTCAGTGGACAGTCAGCTCATGCATATTTACCAGTATGCATCAAAAGCTCAGCATCACAACGTTCTTCTTAAGATTTCCTCATTCCATATTTCTATTTTGCCTCCTCCAAAGTGAAAGCCCTGTTTCCCAACCATATAAATATTTTTATCCATTTGCTTCATCCTATAATACACACAAAATACATACTTCAAGAATTACAATACTGCACAACTACAAACTCACTTAAAACTTCTTTGCTGTTCCTTGTTCTTAGAATTTAGCCCTCCATGTGTACAGAGCATTGTGTTCAAGTTGAATTAATCATTTTCTCAGTGTGGTTATGCTATCAATTTGATATGTAGTTAGAGATATTTGTTTCAGTGTATATGCTGGTTTTTGTTTAATCTTTGTATTTTAATGTTAATCTTAATCTTTGTATTTTAATTTTATTTTTTGAGTATGTGAAACACGTGTATAGTTTTAAACTAAAAACGTGTAAACAGGTAAACTTAGAGACGCTCTCCTCTCCTGTCCACTCCACCCTGCTCCTACCCACTGCTTTGAGGTACTTAATTTCAACAGTTCCTGTTTTACCTTCCCTGTGTTCCTTTTACAAAAATATGTTTAATTAAAAGATGTGCATATGTACAATTTTTATAAAATTAGATAAATATTTATTTATGCATATATATATTATGCTTCCTGTTTATTTTTATTTGGAGCTCTGGTATGGCGCATGGCATGAGATACGATCCAATTATATCTTTTTCCCAAATGGCAATCTAGTTATCTTAATATCATTTTTCAAAATCACTGTATTTCCCCAGTATTTTATTTGTCACCTTCATCGTGTTCAAGGCTCTCACAGATAGGTGGACTGTCTCTAGACTTCATGCTGTTCTCCAGTGGTTTCTGTGATTATCCACGTGCCATTATCACACTCTTTCCTGGTGGTGCCTTCATGGGTTACCCGGTGTGGCTGGTTCCCACACACCTTGCTATCCCAGTCTAGCTATTCCTGTGTATTTGTTTTCCATATAAACTTTGCAGTCAACTTCAGAATCTAGCTACAGAAACAAACATCTTGCTATTTTTATTGGAGGTGCATTATGTTTACACATTAAATTGAAGACAATTGACTTTTTGAGGATATTATCCTTCACTGACACAAATATATGCTTTTTACAAGGCTGTTTTTGTGTGTCTCAGGAGAGTTTTCAGATTTTACTCTTATGGATTTTTCACATTTCTTATTAAATTTACTTCTAAATATTTCATGTTTTTGTTGCTTTAGTAAATGGAATTTCCCATCATGTCTCCTACTTGACCATTGATTTGGGGTATCAGCATGATAGCAGCTGGCATATTGAATGCTTTTATTGTTTTTTTTTAATTTTATTCTTGATCTCCTTGAGTTTTCATCAGATTATGTCATCTGCCAAATTGTAGCTCTTCTCTTCCAATAAGCCTCTGATTGTTTCCTCCTCTCTGATTGTGTTGGCTAAAATCACCAGGGTTAAATAGTGGAAACGGTGAGTATATTTGTCTTTTGCCTGACCTTGGTGGGAAATTCTCTAGTGGTTTTCATTGAGTAAGATGTTAGATTTAGGGCTAAAGTACACATGTTTTATCACCTTAAGGAAACGCACCAGTTCCTATTTTACTGAGTCTTCTCTCCCACCCCAGGAATTTGTGTGGGATTTGGTTAAAAGACTTTTCAGCATTAGCAGCCATTAACTTATCCTCAGGAGACATTCTCTGGGATGGTCCCAGGAAAACGAGGACACAGAGGCACCCTTGTTACTACACTTCACTTTTTTGCTTCGTTCCTTGTTGATCTGTATGGTTTTGGAGGATGGGGTGGAAAATTGGATTTAGGCAGCCACTAATAATCCTAGAGTCTCCAAAAGTCTCTTTGTCTTTCTTTTGGTACCTGGCTCAGGTCTGGGTATTAATGAATCTTCCAGATGGCTCTTTTTCTTTCCAGAAATGCACATGTGATTGAGCTCTGAGTGAGCAGCCTCTTCAGGAGGGCACTCTGGACAGCTACTCATTGGAGACAGCTTGAATTTGAGCATCCAAAGCTGGTGATGGACCTTCACACGGAACTCAAAATACAGAGCAAATAAACTTATAGACTCTACAGCGCCTCTGTCCCGAAAGAAAACAGTGCTTCTCTTCTGCAGGGAGCTGGCTGCCTAAAGGGACGTAAGAGCTCTCTTTCGAGCAGTAAGAAAGTTTGGAAGTTGATGCACGCTCACTGCCTGCCCTGTTCCCAGCGTCTGAGTTGTTCACGCTTCGTGATGACATTGTGTCCGTGGATCCTACCAGTAGCACGCATGGAATGAGAACCGAACTAAAGACACAGCTTCTTTAGCACCACAGTCTACCAAGAGGTGAACAGCCTTGTCTAAAACTGTGGCCTCAACTTCCTAGCTGTCAGAATCCATCTGTCAACATTCAAGGGAACGGAAAGGTGGAAACCTTGGGGCAGGCTCCATTTCTATAAATGACTGGGAGACCTTCCAAAAGAAGGAATGCAGGCTGGGCTGGAGGGGGAGAAAGGGGTCTGACAGCTGTGGAATGGCCCCACAGCTCTGCAGCTTTCAAATGATGGCACCAAGAAAGAATGAAAAGAGAAAGCAGCTGCCATGGCTTGTAGTGAGCTATACCAAAGCAAGTGATTACTGTTATGCTTATAGGATTATTTTGGGGTGACTATGACAATGTCCGTACCTTATCACGGAGGACACAGCTGGAAGAGACGTAAAGCCAAGGCTGCGTGACGCAGGCCCCATTCACATTTCTCTCCCCCTAATATTAACCCTGGGTTTCTGGGCTGCATTAAGGAATACTCTTTGCCTTTTCATTCAGTAGAAATCCAGGTGGCTACATGGACTGGTTCTCCTTAGATTAGGTTGCTCACCTTGTGTGTGGTAAAAGATGAGTTATATTTCAAAACAAAGCGCTGTGTTGTAATAATTTGCCTGAACTCCCAGGGCATCTTTTATCTGACTTGATAACAATGTCGTTCATTAGCAGCCTTGGCTACCTGATAACCTAAAGCGGTAATGCGATACTCATAAGCAGTTTTCTCTGTGTTAGAATAAGCCGTCTTGTAAGGTATCTGATAATTGATTTGCTTCTTTTAGCAGCATTTTAATTAAGACAGCTGGTTGGGAACTGAAGGTGAATGCTTCTGGATTCTCAGTCATCACTGTAATATCTATAAACTCAATAGAGCGTCGGGTCCTTTCCCTCACCCACATCATGACGTGTTTTCCCAGCACCGCTCCCAGCCTCCAGTTTTGTGTTGAGTCCCACCCAGAGTGTCCTGTGTGAGGAGCACAGAGAAGCATGCTGAAGACCGGGGCTTTCTCCTCGTCTTCTAATGGCAGACGTGCTGTGGGGAGCAGATGGGTTGGGGGTTCCAGGCAATTGGCTTCCTTGGCTTATCCGCCAATTCGGAGCTCAGGCACTTCCTTCTGTAGCAGTCCCACTGGAAGCCGTTTTTGACAGCCCCTCTTCAGGGGAGCAGCTCCTGGGGACAGAGGTGCCAAGGGGCAGAAACTCCTGGATACGTTTTTGAAGCAACCACAAGAAGTCATCGCGTCTGTACGCCCAGTGTCCTGAGTGAGAGCCATTTCTCCTGTCCTATATGCTGTGGTTTGGGACCAGAGGCCAAGGACTAGGATAAACCCTGCCCTCCCAGCCCAGTAGGCTCTGAGTCCCCCAGAACACAGGCAGATCCCAGACAGCCCATCTCAACAGGCAGAACATCCTGCCCAAAGGAGAAGCGACAGATGAGACTCAAATACCTGTGGGTGGAGTGAGCTGCAGATCTCAGCAACCAGACGGGGTCTAAAGGCACAGCTGTGGATTGCTGCCTCTGACTCAGTACCTGGAGGAGAAGGTAAGATGGGAGAGAGTTATCTGGCAAAATCAACTAATTACAAACATGTATCCATCTCTATGGGCTTCTCAGATGCCTCAGTGGTTAAAAAATTCTCCTGCCAGTGCGGGAGCTAGAGGAGACACAGGTTCTACCCCTGGGTCAGGAAGATCCCCTGGGGGAAGAAATGGCAACGCGCTCCAGTATTCTTGCCAGAATAAGCCCAAGAAGCCTGGCCGGCTATGGTCCATGAGGTCACAATGACTCAGCAACTAAACAGGCACACATCAATCTCCACATCTTCAAGCTAAAAATGTATTTTACATAGAATCTATAAATTAAAATAAGCATAAAAATAAAATAAATATGTGCATATATCCTTCGATGTGTGTTAGAAGCATGCCTATGGGGGGGTTATATTCTGTCATAGAATGTACGGGCGCTTGAATAAGTCAGTGAAAAGCAGCCCTTGTCACCATCCAAATTCGGAGACAGCCTAGAGGGAGACAAGCAAGGTGAACAGGTGGAGCTGAAAGGATCGGAGTTACTCTGCTCTTCAAGTGAGCCATGACCCCTTAGCCTCACTCTACAGGCCCTAGAGCCCTGCTCGGCCCTTGTCCCAGTCTGAGCAAGAGGTTAGTGTGGCTGGGGTTGGAGTGTCCGCAGCAAAGACGCAGGGGATGGATGGGTTTTGGATGGGCTTTAGTGGTGGGGGCCCAGGGGTTGCAGACGAAGATTTGGGTGTGGAGGAAGGAGTGACTCAGCCTCAGTCCCAGAGTCTGGTGCCATGGAGAAGGATGCGGAAGGGAGCCCCAGGGAGTGCTGACCTTAGGAAGGGTCTGCAGCAGCTCTCGGGTTTCCGGGGTCAGCTCTTGGCGAGCCAGAAGATGCGCTGCACTTGGAGAGAGAACCCCATGTTCCTACGGGAGTTCAAGCTTGTAAACTGGGGTTAAAAGCACACATGTCAGAGACTCTTCTAGAATGTGCTCCGAGATCCATGAGAAAAGCAGGGAAGAATCGGCCTGGAGGAGCTGCAAAGCTCTCTAACAGTGAGGTGGAGTGTGCAGAGGGGTTGTTTAGACAGAGGGAAGCTGAGCTGAGCTGAAGATGCAAGCTGAGGGGCTGGTACCTGTGATGTGAACTCTAGAAGGGCCAGGGCCAGCCTGTGCTCAGGGCCCACCCCTTGATCGGTTCTCCTCTGAGTTTTTGTCATAATCCCAGGGATTGTCAGGTAAATTAAGCATCCTTCAAAAATATGACATTTCACATGGATGTTATCAATGGATGACAAATAGGTCTCTCCCAGGCTGTGTGTGCAGAGTGCAGTGAGGTCACTCACACCTGGACATGAGGAGTTTATGAGTCAGGGAGGAGGGCAGGCCATTCTGGAACCTGCTATGCCAATACCTGCTTCCCTGTGGCTCAGCTGGTAAAGAATCCACCTGCAATGTGGGAGACCTGCTTCGATCCCTGGGTTGGGAAGATCCCCTGGAGACGGGAAAGGCTACCCACTCCAGTATTCAGGCCTGGAGAATTCCACGGACTGTGTAGTCCATGGAGTCACAAAGAGTCGGACACGACTGAGAGACTTTCACTGGCTCTGGCGATGCCAATACCCAGGAGGATAAAAGACCAGGACAAAGTGAAGAAAGGGCAAAGCACTCACTGTGCGTGGGGCAGGTTGCACAGGAGGGGGTCAGGAAAAATCAGTCCCTGACGCACAGTGTCCTGATACCCTGGCAGTGCATGCTGCCATCTGGTCGTCTGGATACGTGACGTCTACTTTCTCTTTCAGGAAGCCAGTTTCAGAAGACAGTAAGAGAATACGTGAAATAGAAGTTCAGGGGCCTGGAAAGGTCCCAGAAGTCCTAGTGTTTGTTTGTTAGGTGTTCTGGGAGGAACGAGCAAATAGAACGAAAACAGAGACATATCAAAAGAGAGAGGACAAAAGTGAGCAGAATTTCAGAAAGGGACTAGACAACAGCTTAAAAGGAAGGATGCAGTGAGACATATGCAAAACCATCTATATACAGCAGAACCAAAGCAAATTTGAGAGCGTCAGGAACAAAGAAAAGCAAATGGCCCATAAAAATATGAGATTTTGAGAGAAATTAGACTTTTTGTTGGTGGAACTGAATGAAAGAAGATAAAGAACCAATATCTTCAAAATTCTCAGGGGATATGGTTATGGAGCATAGTATTCTATAGCTAAACAAACTATTAATCAAGTGAAAAAGAAAAAAGAATGCAAAAAATCAGAAAATTTACTACTCTCCAAATTCTTTCTGGAAAAAATAAAAGACCAGAAGATGGGCTTCAGCAAAGTGAAAAATGAATTTAAGAGGAATGTGTGAGATAAAAGAAGTGTCAGTGAGCAAAGGAACCAGCAAAATTCATACGTTAAGTTTACATGAGCAACTATTATTTTTAAAAATTGTGGTGCCATTATAATACATTAAAATCCCACATGATCTCAATATGGGAGGTTGTGTGGGAGAAAGGGAAATGACAGGTATAAAAGCATTAAGTTGTTCAGGGACATAATATAGAATATTGATTAGCTCTCAATAATGATATTAGAAAAATACATTATTGAATTTGCATAATGTAAATTCAGGAAGAACCCCTAGAGTGAAAAAACAGTGGAGGGATAGAAAACATCTAAACAATTGCAAGCCTTCAGTTCAGTCACTCTTTGCGACCGACTCTTTGCGACCCCATGGACTGCAGCGCGCCAGGCTTCCCTGTCCATCACCAACTCCCAGAGTTTACTCAAACTCATGTCCATTGAGTCAGTGATGCCATCCAACCATCTCATCCTCTGTTGTCCACTTCTCCTCCTGCCCTCAATCTTTCCCGGCATCAGGGTCTTTTCCAGTGAGTCAGCTCTAAAGGAGAGAAAGAAGCAGCAAGAGGAAGAGGAGGAGGGAAGGGCAAGAAGGAAGATTCTTGTGTATTTTCTTGTGTAAAATTTCTCTGGGGCAGATACAATTTTTATTCCTAAAACTGCAAAGCGTAGGTGGCATGACCAGTGTGAAAATGGCCTGAGGAACAGTATTACGGATAATGATATTATCCGCCAGTATTTTGAGAAGCCTGTCTCCAAGGTTGCTGGACCTAGATATTATAAGGAAAGTACATCCCTCTCTGGACTCCTCATCCTAGTTTGCACCTCAGACTTGGCTCCAGTGCCAGATGGCCATGGGCAAGAGCAAGGGAAATCAGTGCTGCTTCTGCCAGCCTGAGTGGGTGGCCTCCAGTGGTCTTGGGAAGTCCTCAGGGAGGGAAGCTGATGGAATAAACTGTAAGACCACTTTATCCAAAAGGGAGCAACATGGTCAAAGCAATTAGTAGAGGACAGGACAGCCCATTGCCTGGTGAGGCAGAGGGTGGGGATGCTGTGAGGACAGCTGTGGGCGCGGGCTGAGTCAGGCCCGGGGTGACCTGTTGGTATAAGTTCAGTTCAGTTCAGTCGCTCAGTCGTGTCTGACTCTTTGCGACCCCATGAACCGTAGCACGCCAGGCCTCCCTGTGCATCACCAGCTCCCGGAGTCCACCCAAACCCATGTCCATCGAGTTTGTGATGCCATCCAGCCATCTCATCCTCTGTCATCCCCTTCTCCTCCTGCCCTCAATCTTTCCCAGCATCAGGGTCTTTTCAAATGAGTCAGCTCTTTGCATCAGGTGGCCAAAGTATTGGAGTTTCAGCTTCAACATCAGTCCTTCCAATGAACACCCAGGACTGATCTCCTTTAGGATGGACTGGTTGGATCTCCTTGCAGTCCAAGGGACTCTCAAGAGTCTTCTCCAACACCACAATTCAAAAGCATCAATTCTTTGGTACTCAGCTTTCTTTATAGTCCAACTCTGACATCCATACCTGACCACTGGAAAAACCATAGCCTTGACTAGATGGACCTTTGTTGGCAAAGTAATGTCTCTGCTTTTGAATATGCTGTCTAGGTTGGTAATAACTTTCCTTCTAAGGAGTAAGCGTCTTTTAATTTCATGGCTGCAGTCACCATCTGCAGTGATTTTGGAGCCCCCAAAAATAAAGTCAGGAGCAGTAGAATAAGCAAGAGGAGGGGCAAGGCTACACTGATGTGTCTCCTCTAGTTTGGGAGGAGTAACTCGCCTAGACATATGACTGTTATTTCCAGCAGTTGGATGAACGGATATGGACTGGCCTTCAATCAGTACGGGATTCTCCAGCATGACAACAGGCACGTGACCCAGACACTCTCAGCTGTCATGGTGACCATGCATTTCTAATGGCTCAGCCCTGAGAAAACCATCAGTGGCTCAGAGGACCATGTAGAAGGTTTTGTGCACCTCAATTGCAAGTCACCTGCTCCAGTGATCTTGCCTGGAGAATCCCAGGGACGAGGGAGCCTGGTGGGCTGCCGTCTATGGGGTCGCACAGAGTCGGTCACGACTGAAGCGACTTAGCAGCAGCAGCAGCCCCTCCTAAGAAAATCTGGGCAAAAGGGGCTAACTCCATTCCCCGAGAAGGGGAGGTGAGCATAATGACAGGAAGGGAGTTTGCCCTTAAAAAAAAAGTTTTTCCTGAGTGAATGAAACTCCTTAGAGAGGAAACAATATCTAAAGAAGCTTTATCAGAAGCTGAGTCATGTAAAACCCTTGAAGTCCCCGTAAGGAATAATGGGAGCCAGTCAAGATGGATTTGACTTCAAGCAGGCTGAGACTGTCTCCTTTCATCAGCTTCAGCTCATTTGGAGGGTGGCAATGACTCACCCAGATGAGGAAAGAGGGGTGAGGAGGGAGAGGAGAAATGGGGTGGTGCCAGCACGTGGCCGACACCTGGGCCCTGCAGCTGGGGGCTGCCTACGCTCTTGGACGTTGCTTGGTCTTGAGGGAACCCCTCGACGTTGCTTGGTCTTGAGGGAACCCCTCCACCGCCTCCCGCTGGGGGGGTGTTCCTGTGTCTTTGCTCTGAAAGCAATGAGGAGAAAGAATAAAAGGTCAGATTGAGGCCAAGGACGAGGGAGAAAACTTCAGTGTAACTTCTAAGCTTCAACTATCATTCATGAAATCAGTGAGCCATTTTGTCTTTCAAAGGGAAATATCTCTTCAAATTAATGACAATTTACACTACTTCTGAGCATTTGCCTGGCGTGGTTGAAAAGAAACGTTGTAAAGCTGCCGTAGCCTTTACAAGATATGTAATCATTTCTTTACAAGATATGTATCATTACATGTTCATTACAAGATATGCATCATTTCAAGAAATGATGCCAAGGCCAGGGCTCGGCTCTCTAAGGGGCTCAGATGCTCAGA
This sequence comes from Cephalophus harveyi, assembly GCA_006410635.1. NCBI lineage: Eukaryota > Metazoa > Chordata > Mammalia > Artiodactyla > Bovidae > Cephalophus > Cephalophus harveyi. The sequence continues at coordinate 898,271 of SJYT01080335.1, read as the reverse complement.
GCTAGTGGATGGAGGTGGATGGAGGAGCGGTGGACTGGGGCAGCTGTCCAGAGGGGCCAGGAAGGGACATGGCGAGAGCTCTGGAAGCACTCAGGCGGCCACTGAGGACCACCTGGCTTGTGGTGATGGGGAAAACCTGCACTCTACAGATGGACATGGGTCCTGGTTTGGATACCTGGTCCACAGTTCAGGAGCTACTTGACCTTGGGCAAGTTAGATGGGCAAATGGCAGGAGTGGAGGGGGATGAGGGCTCTCCAGGACCATCACAGGGATCAAATAACATGATGAAATGCTTTGCTTTGTACCTGGCCTGTGGCTGGTGGTAGATAGATGTGGATTCTTTTCTGTATATGAACTTGGAGCTGAGAAGACGGAATTTGGGTGGTGCTTCCTCCCATCCAGGCAACTGGAGCAGCCAATTCTGGTGCCAAAGTGCCTGAAGCTCCGTTTCCCCATGCTGGCTCCTTGGGGCAGCTCAGGGCTAGAGAGGCCGCCCCGTCCCGCCCCCCCCCGCCCCAGGCCCGCCCCTGGTTCTCTGTCTTTCCTGCAGGCAGGGGCTTGCTCGCCCAGCTGGCTTTGATCAGCCTCTCACTGGGCCACTTTTCTGTCTTCCTTTGTCCTTGTTTATGTTTCCTTGCAAACAAATGTCATGCCTTTCCCACGGGCTTCTCTCTAACCAGTTTATGTTTTAACCCTGTGTAGACAGGGCCGGATGAGACAGGGATGAGATGGCCGAATGGCATCACCGACTCGATGAACATGAGTCTGAGTAAGCTCCAGGAGTTGGTGATAGACAGGGAGGCCTGGCGTGCTGCAGTCTGTGGGGTCACAAAGAGTTGAACACGACTGAGCGACTGAACTGAACTGAACTGAGACAGGGCCAGATTTCTGCTCTTCACCCCAGCCCTATTTCCTGCACCCAGTGAGCCAAATGCTGGCTTCTGACATCTGTCCCAGGCCCTGGGCTGAGGGATGTGTCTGTAGGACCTGATATGAAGCATCCTGGGGACGGATGGGCGGGAGGCATGGAGTTTTGCAAAATCTTGGGTTTATACGTGTATATACATGTATGTATATGTATGTATTTTTAAAATTCAGTAGCATTTAAATAAAACTAGAGGCAATTCATTGCTTGGCTTCCATGGTGGCTCAATGGTAAAGAATCTGCCTGCTAATGCAGCAGACATGGGTTCAATCCCTGGATCCGGAAGATTCCCCTAAAGAAGGAAATGGCAATACTTACTCCAGTGGGAAATCCCATGGTCAGAGGAGGCATGGGCTACAGACCACGGGGTCACAAAGAGTCGGACACAACTTAGCAACGAAACAACTACATTTTGCTCAATTTCTTACATGTTTATTGTACAAAAATTAAACAAGGATAAATGAAAGGATGGGGGAACTCCTTTTCCAAAGATAAATGCTGCTCACTTTTTGGTGTTTGTCATTCTCAACTTTACATACCTGAGCATGTCAGTCAGTCAGTTATATATACACATACATGCTAGGTTTCCATAACTGGGTTTGTACGGTACAGTGGACCCTGAACAACCCGGGTTTGAACTTCGCAAGTCCACGTATATATGGGTTTTTTTCAATAGTAAGTTCAACAGTAGGTTGAATCCGTGGATGAGGAACCTTGGATACTAGAAGTTATATTCCTATTTCAACTGTGTTGAGGATGGGTACCCCAACCACCAGAGTTGCTCACGGGTCAGTTACATATGGCTGTACCTACTATATTGTGAACATATTTCCCCAAGTTCTTCAGGAACAGCATGGCATCTCTTTGTTTCAGTTCAGTTCAGTTCAGTTCAGTCGCTCAGTCATGTCCGACTCTTTGCGACCCTATGAATCGCAGCATGCCAGGCCTTCCTGTCCATCACCAACTCCCAGAGATCACTCAGACTTGCATCCATCGAGTCAGTGATGCCATCCAGCCATCTCATCCTCTGTTGTCCCCTTCTCCTCCTGCCCCCAATCCCTCCCAGCATCAGAGTCTTTTCCAATGAGTCAACTC
>SJYT01080335.1:873840-895784 GCA_006410635.1 Cephalophus harveyi | reverse complement strand
GGTCATAACTTTTCTTCCAAGGAGTAAGCGTCTTTTAATTTCATGGCTGCAATCATCATCTGCAGTGATTTTGGAGCCCCCCCAAAATAAAATCTGACACTGTTTCCACTGTTTCTCCATCTATTTCCCATGAAGTGATGGGACCGGATGCCATGATCTTTGTTTTCTGAATGCTGAGCTTTAAGCCAACTTTTTCACTCTCCTCTTTTACTTTCATCAAGAGGCTTTTTAGTTCCTCTTCACTTTCTGCCATATCCCATATTTTGTTCAACCCAGGGGTTCTCAAACTCAAATCAGTCACATGGAGGATTTATTTAAACCCAGAGGGCTGGATGTACTGGGGTTGAACCCAAGAATCTTCATTTCTAACAAATTCCCAGGTGTCAAGGATGCAACCCAATCAACCAAAATTCCTTTCCTGGGACACTGGTTGCTTCTGAATTTGTGAGTAAAAATAGCACTGTACTGAAAATAGGTCAGAAAAATCTCGGCATACTGTTAATTTCCTTAAAGATAAATTTCTAGAAGTGAGATTGCTGAGAGTGAGGGTATCGCAGGTTTAAAGTTGTTGCTGCATATTACCAGAACATAGTTTCAATCTATATTTCTACCAGAGTATGCCGGTCCTGGACCTTGTGTTTGTTTAATTCTTTTTTTTAAGATAAAATGTATCCATCTGATCTAGCTAATCTACACAGAAAGCTAGATTCTCCTCCCACAGGCTGTGTGAACCCAGGAAACCTCACCAACTGCACAGAAGCTGTTTTTTTCATGTTAATGGAGAAAGAATCCTCCTTTGATCACATTTTTAGATTGCTGTGAGAATCATAAAATGATGGTAGGATTGAGTGCCCTTTCTACGCTGTGACTCACTTGCAGATGGGAGGGTCTGAGCACTTCCCTGAAGAGTTAAGAAGCAGCCCTTCTTGTGGAAACTTCCCGAAAGTTAGAATTACCAGGAGAAATTTGCCTAAAAGGCTTGTCTTCCCAGCCAGAACTGTGGGCTCCATTAACTGCATGCAGGAAGGCCTAGTGGTGGGGCAGTAAGTGTTTAACATCCTGTCCCCTTCCTGGGGTGGTAGTGGGGCAAGCAGGAAAGACCTTGATTTTAGACTTTGCCAATTACCATGATGTAAATCCTCCCTCCAAGTCCTCTTACAAGCTGCCAATGTGTCATGAAATGTGGTAAAATAATTGGGAATTGAGGAGTTTTGAATATCTGTTACTTTTGTGCATTATATAATCTAATTATAAGTTGATATGATTCTGATTTTGATAAAGCTGTTTTACAAACTGGCTTTCAAAAATTCTTGAAAGATTTAACAGTTGGTTTTCGTAAGCCAGTCCTAGCTGGCCCCAGACCACCACCGGCTTCCCCTCTTGGTTATAAACTCATTAAAAATGCAAGTCACTTTCTGGAAGAGTAACGCCTGGTTATGCCAACTTCATTTGGCTGTGGGCAAAACACTGGCAATCTGAATGATTTGGGTTCCAAACCTTGACATTTATATATAAAATAGTCTAATGTTAACCTTTGCAAGGACTGGGATCTGGGGTCCTCCTAAGACATCTGGCTCTCGTGCATGGCTGCCAAGCTCCTCCCCCACACACTGATGGTGTAGAGAGAAACCCAGCAATGTGGGGGAAGTAGGCTTTGTTTCCAGAACCTCAACAGTGAGGTCTTGAAAGATGTGTTTTTCAACTGCTGCCATTCTTGCCTTTTAATTTTCTTCGTTTGGCTTTATCACAATCAATTTAATTTGTTGTCGGTTGGGAGGTGAATCCTATGGAGTGATGTTCCTTATCATGCTTATGGACTATCATTTTCCAAAAAGCTGACCTGATTTGTATGTATATTGTGGTCCAAATGCCAGCTAGTCATACTTTTTTCACAAAGGCAGGTAAATAATATAAAAAATTATTTTGAGATCTCTAAGGTGCGGTTTCACTGTTAAGTACCACTGCCTGTGAATTTGTGCTGTATCAATAGCTTATTGTATTTTGTAGCTAATAAAGTAATAATATATTTACTGAGTTAACTTCAAGTTTTAGGGAATCATTTTAAAGCTATAAACCAAAATTTAAATAATGCAGATGATTTTAGTCTTCTCTTGTAAATAAGAAATAATTCACTTATGTTTCCTTGTGATCTTTAGCATGTTTATTGAATCTCTGACAGCGAGAGTGGACTTGGGACAGCGTTTGAGGCGAGCCGTCTGTCCCTCGTGATGTGAATCCACGCTGATCTCCTCCTCACCAGCGCTGGCAGGGCTTATCTTTCCTTTCCAGGACTGGTGCCATGCTGCCCAGGACGCCGGCTGGCTCAGCCGGTTAGGGGCGAGCTGCGCTGCTCACTGCCTTCTGCCCATTCTCTGTGTCCTGGGGGGTGTGCTACAGCCGGTCAGGGGCGAGGTGTGCTGCTCACTGCCTTCTGCTCATCTCTGTGTACTGGGGGGTGTGCTGCAGCCGGTCAGGGGCGAGCTGCGCTGCTCACTGCTCTCTGCCCATCTCTGTGTGCTGGGGGGTGTGCTGCAGCCCAGGGCTATCTCCTTGACACTGGGGTCCTCCACTTCAGCCGTCCGGACATGCTGATCACATGGAGCAGCCTGCCCACCGCAGCAAAACCAAGTGAGATTTCTCCTAGGAAGGCAAGGGTTGTTCAACAACTGAAAACTCAAGCCATGTTAATAGAATGAAGGGATAAAATCATGTCAATAGATACATAAGAAGCATTCTAAAAACAAATCAACATCCTTTCATGATTAAAGCACTCGGTAAATTAGGATTTGGTGGCTCAGTGGTAAAGAATCCTCCTGCCAATGCAGGAGACATGAATTTGATCCCTAAGTATGGAAGACCCCCTGGAGATGGAAGTGGCAACCCTCTCCAGTATCCTTGCCTGGGAAATCTAATTGGATAGTGGAGACTGGTGGGCTATAGTCGATGGGATCACAGAGTCGGACACAATTTAGCCACTAAACAACAATGACAAATTAGGATTAGAAGGGAACTTGCTCAACACGAAAAAGGCCATGTACAAAAGCCAGCGACGTTGTCAATAGTAAAAGATTTAATGCTTTCCCTGAAGATAAGGAATAAGACAAGGATGCCAGCTTTCAATTCAATAGAATACTCAAGTTCTTGCCAGAACAATTAGGCAAGGGAAAGAAATAAAAGACATCCGAATGGAAAAGGAAGAAGTAAAACTATCTCTGTTTGCAGATGAAATGATCTCATGTATTAAAACCCTAAAGAATCCACACCTCCGCAAAAAAAAATCTGTTTGAATAAGCACATTCAACAAAACTGAATTTTAAAGTTGTATTTCTATACAATAGCAATGAACAATCAAAAAAAAAACAATTAAGAAAACGGATCCACTGACACAGCATCCAAAAGAATAAAATACCTAGGAATCAATTTTAATCGAGGAGGGCAGGGTTTGTACATTGAAAATACATGCATACAAACCCCACTGTGGAGGCGCTGCTGGAGCCAGGCTCACTCACTGCGGGAGCGCGGCCAGCAGCGCACTGGCGGGGCTCACGGGTTGCCTGACCTGCGGGCCCCTCAGTTTCGGCCTTGGGTTCCTTTCTTGGGAATTTTCCTGTTCTCAAGGAAAACACAGCCTGATCCAGCCTTCCTGGAAGTCCTCCCACCTTACTCCCTTACATTCCTGCAAGGCTGTGGGTGGCAGGCTGGGGAGGGACAGTGACTGTTTCCCTTGGGACATCTTTACCATCCAGTAAGTAAGCCCATCAACTTACAAAAGCGACACTGTTTCTGAAGGACTGGGCTAGGAAAAAGACAGTCTTAAGAGAGGAGTCCGCAATAGCCATTCTGATCATGGGGATAAAAAGAAATCATCCCAGTTCTGATTGCCTGGTTGCAGATGCCTTGGATGTGAGCTGAAGGCTGCAGAGGAAGCCAGCCCAGCGCATTTAGAAATTGTGCTCTCTCACTGGTGGTCTTTAGGGTCCTGAGATCTCCCCTTCCTTGCAGAAGCCATGCTTCCAGAAAGTTCTCTCAGAACCAGTTAGCAGCTGATGTCCTCAACGCTGTATCCGAGGTGGCCTATGGCCAGCACATTTTAGACACAGAGGGGAGCAAGACCCAGCCCTTTCCCCAGAGCTCTCCGTGTGGCTCTCTAAGAACCCTCAAGGGGAGGGCCCAGCAGCGGGGGTCCCAGAGCTCCTGGGTACACGCGTGGCCCTCATCTGGAGTGCGCTTCCTCCCAGCTGAGGTTACCTTTTCAAGGAAATACAATTTGGAAAGACACTTCTGAATCCCCAAAACTTGTTGAATCTTTGCAGTCTCATGGAGCCAGAGCTGGGGTGGGGGGCTCTGGGCCAAGTTGGGGCTCTGGGGCCCAGCCAGGGATGTGCCCGAGAGGCCCACAGGGGTGGCCCCCCTCCCTGCTGCCTAATGACAGAGGAGCCCGAGGCTATTTGTGTGGGCGCCCTGAGGTTAGGGTCAGGGAGACAGCCCCAAACACGCCACGGAAAAGAGGCAGCCTGTTATTAAGTCTGAAGGAAAACAAAAGCAAATCCCTTCCTCATTCACTCGGGGAGGCTGAGGGAGAACTCTGCGTATCACGTTTCCCTGCGGCTGAGTTTTCCCTTACGTGGTCCACTGACTCACTTCTTTTTAAATAGTGACAAGAAGCAACAGAAAATGAACTCAAAAGATGATACTTCTCTACTCTGATCCTCAACTTATCTTCTGGCACTTTCTCTGCAGAGTTAGCACAGGCTAAGGTCATAAACAATTCCTGGGAAATTGGCTTTCCCTCGGATGAACTCCCAGTCTGGAGCCTGCCTTATACCTGGCAAGCAGCGTCTAAGGCAACTCACCACTTCCCCGCCTCCCTTGCTGTTCAGTCTGACAATAGAAGTTTTTTGAGAGGGGCAGTGACAAGGTGGCCCTAATTTTTAGTGGAAGAGAGGAGTGTCGTCCACTTAAAGCGCTTTACACAGCGATCGGCTCAGCGTCAGAAATGTGTCCTGTACACCAACCCGGGTACCGTCAGGCCCCTTGGCCAAGTGGACAGGCTATTTCTGGAGGCTCATTGGCTCCAGGATGAATGATCTGATTCTCCCTGCAGCCTAAATTGTGGCACAAGCCCATCTCTAGAATTAAAAGTGAAGGGAAGCGAGAAGTGGCGTCTCTGTTTCCTGCTGGGGCTGTGGCTGGTTCGCTTCCTGTTAGTTTCTTCTCAGTGGAGAAAGAAAAGGGAGGGGGGCTGAGGAGAGGAGGTTTTGGACGAAAAGTGGAGACTGGAAAATCCTCCAGGCCTCCTTGATGAGGTTTAAGACTCGCATGTGATGTGTGAAATGAGCTGCCAGGACTCAGAGCTCCGAGAAAGTGCTGCGCCGGTCCTTCTGGGGTTTCGCACACCAGCCCTGCCGGCTCCGGCAGTGGAGCATGAAGTTCTTGGCGAGGCTGGAGACCCAGCTGGAAAACTGCGGGGGCTGAGACGTCAGGGGGCTGGGTGGGCCTGGTCTGTTACCGTCCTCCCCTTCCACTCCCCCCTCCCTCTGCCCGGGGAGGGCAGGAACCCTGTCTGGGTGGCCTCCAATGAGTATCTGCTTGGAGCAGAAGATGGGGCTGTGACAGAGAGCCTTCCCGTGGCCAGACCCTGCTCAGAGCCCATGTGAAGAAGGACGGTGGCACATTTTGGCGCAGTTTTGCTTTAAGCACATGCCCCCCTTCCGCCTTGCCCCCGATAGGCAGACCAAGAGGAAGAGCATCGGGCAGCCTGACAGAGCAGTCCAGCCTCTGGGCTTGAGGGGTGAGCAGTCCATCCTCCTGTTTCCTACGGTACTTGGAGTCCCAGCCTCCATCTGGAACATGTAGCTAATGGTGTCTCGCTGGTAGGACTGATAGGAGGGTTAGAAGGAACGTATGCAGATTCTAGGGCAAGAAAGGAACTGACCCAAGTCCCTTTGGAAAATGGTGTTTTCAACTAGAAACTGAATGGCTGAACACAAAAGGAACCGTGTGTAAGCATCGTACTCTAGGTGTTACAGTAGCTTCCCAAGGGTTAGCAACTTTGAAGCTGCTCTACCTGAATGCTGGGGTTGAACAAGGGTGAAAATAGATGGCGGGTGGTGGCAACCTTCCTCCCACGTTTGCTGTGGGTGCCACAGTGGTCAGCTGGGTACGCCAGACTCCCGATGCTCTTCAATGAGCCATCTCACCAAGACGCACATGAACAGCGCGTGGAAAATCAGTCTACTGGATTACTGGGGCTGAGTAACAAATCACCCCAAAACTCGGTGTGTGAAGCTGCTCACGGTTTCCGAGGGTCAGGAATTCAGGCAGAAGAAGGCTGAACTCAGAGGTGGTGGCTTTTCTCTGCCCTGAGAAGTCTGGGGCCCCAGTTGGAAGATTCAAAGGCACGAAGTCAGGATCACCTGATGGCACATTCATTCACGTGGCTGGGGGCTGGCTGGGATTTTTGCCAGAACTGTTGGCTGGAACACCTCCACGTGGCCTAGGCTTCCTTACACCATGGCGGGTGGGTCCAGAGGAGAGGAGAGAGAGAGACAGAGGGAACCCAGAGGAAGTGGTACCGAGCAAAGTCTCCAAGCATCACCCCTCTGCACGCAGTTGCTGGAGGCTGTTACAAAGTCCACTCTGGTTCAGGAAGAGGGACCCTGTCGGGGGAGGACTGTCAGCTTCACGTTGTAAGAGGAGCCTGTGGGAGGGAGCACAGGTGTGGTCATGTGGGGAAAATACCTCCAGTCGCCCATAGCTCCACTGAAGCTTTTTCACTTTCCTTGAAGTCACCACTGCTCCACTGGGGTGTGATTGCTTCCTCTGTGCCTCCGCATTCATACACAATACAGGCTCGGTTTAGGGTTTTGTGGGGAGGGGTTACATGTTCAGTGTTTACATATGTGGGATTCACTTATCTTTTGCTTTTTTCACTTAACATGAATTTACTTACTAATACATGTAGATCTCTTTATTGCAGTATGCTGTTGCTGCTGCTAAGTCGCTTCAGTCGTGTCCGACTCTGTGCGACCCCATAGAGCAGCCCACCAGGCTCCCCAGTCCCTGGGATTCTCCAGGCAAGAACACTGGAGTGGGGTGCCATTTCCTTCTCCAATGCATGAAAGTGAAAAGTGAAAGTATACCGCAATTTGGTTATGGTGCAATTTATTTAACTACTTCTTTATGTTGATGGATCTTTGACGTTTCTTTTTCTTTCCTATTATGAATACTACTATAGTAAATATTTCCTGATGTGCTATTATTTTATGCACTTAGCACAAAAAGTGAATGCTTCCCAGGAAGGGATGCTAATTGCTGAGTTGAAAGAGCCCGCTTTTCATTGTAATGGGTGCTACCAAATTTCCCTCGAGAAAGGCAAGCCATGCACTTACAGGTAGAATATGAACATATTCATTTCATTTTGTTCTCACCAGCACTTAGCAACTGTCAATCTTTTAAATTCTTGTTTGCCTTGTGGGTGAAAACAATATACTTATATAGCATGTGTTTTCAATTTGTTGTTTCCTTCCTAGAATTAGGTTGAACATCTTTTGCTATGTTTATCAGCCACCTGCCCTTCTTCTCCTGGGGATTGCGTATTCATTTCCTTTACTGAGCTATTCATTTCAGTTTTACTAAAAAGCAGAGAAGTGGAAACTGAAACAGTGAGTTTTTGGGGGTTTTTTTTAGCAATGAAATTAAAAAGATTCTCAATGCTCATGTTGACTGATGCATTTAAGTTTAGAAAAGCCACCCTATAATAATAAATGTTAATTTATATTTTCTTTCTAAATATTTTACATTAGAAAGTTACCCCAGAATCACATGAAATTAGTCTTTAGTTGTTTTATATGAGGTAAGGCCAAAGTTAATTTTTAAAAAAGTGAATAAAAATGTTCAGCATCATTTATTGACTGTTTTTTTCCCTCCTAGACCTTTATTTACTTTGTCTCTTAAAAATTCAAATATTAATACATAACGTGATCTTTTTCTGGACTACCTTTGTCTTCCATTGATCTGTTTAATTTTTGTGCTCTTACTGTTTATTTTTATGACAAGTCTCTTGATTTAGTAAGGGAGAAAGAGCACGCTTAGAGTGCTTCCTCCTCCTGCCAGGGCGCTCTGTCTCTTTACAGGTGCGAGTGTGACTCTCCATCACTCAGGAAAGCTCTGCGGCATTTTCCTTGACACAGTGGCTTCTGTTCTGGAGAGGAGAATATTCCCAGGTGCTGTCTGTGCTGGCGGTGGTTGTGTTGCTTTGGGGATTATTTTCAACCAATCATCTTCTGAACTGTTGAGAATTTGGGATCCAGAGGAATTGAGTTGGTGAGACTGAGCAGGGGTTGGGGGGATTGGGGAGAAATGTTGGGGGGAAGTGTGCTCAGGACATCCTGGAGCAGAGAGAGATGGCAAGCTGGAAGAGGTGCCGGAGTGACTGAGCGTGGGGTGAGGTTTGTGCAGGTGAAGCAGGAGGGGACTCAGAGTTGTGGGATGAGCACCAGCCTGCCTTGGGGCTGCAGGGATCTGAGGTTCAGAGAGAAGGCAACTCCCCTAGACTGACTCGCCCTTGTCGGTCCATCCAAATACATGTCCGACATGTTCACCCACTATTTATTCATTAATTTGACAATAATCTCTGGAATCCTTGTGAATGCGTCAACGTATTCTACTAGATGCTGGAGATATGATGGGGGAAATGAAAGAATGACGTCTCTCTCCTCATGGAGCTGACATTTAAGCAGCAGCAGACGAACGCTGGGAGGTGGTTATGCCTGTACACGAACACGTCATAGAGTGAGGGGAATGGATTCCAGGCGGCTCGGACAGGAGTCGTTTCAGAGGCTGCAGAGAAGAGTGAGCCGTGTGGGGCCTAGGGGTGGGCACTCCTGGCAGAAGGAAGGGCAAATGCAAAGCCCCGGGGCAGGAGCATCCCTGCTGTGCTTGAGTCCCGAGACCTGAGCGAGGGCAGGCAGAGAGCGGGGACACGCGAGGAGACAGCTGGGTCCCCAGGCCACAGAGCACCAGGAACCGTGACGAGACAGCGGTGGGGACTCTGTAGCAGTGAGGCGGCGGCAAGACTTCGGCCGCCTGCTGCAGCCAGAGTTCGAGGTAGGCCACTTTGAGGTTGGGTGACGATCGCGTGTATGCGTGTGTGCGGTTAAGCGAACGTGGTCTGAATTTGTGTGTGTGTGTGTGTGTGAGTGTTTGTGTATGTTTGAGCGTATGTGTGTCTGAGTGGTTGTGTGTGTCAGCATGAGTGTACGTGTGTTCACATGTGTATAAGTGTCTGCATGGGTGTTTTCAGGCATTTGTGTCTCTGTGTATGTACATGTGTTTATGTGTGTGTGTGTGTGTGTGTGTGTGTGCGTGCGTGCACACTTTATGACTGCGTCTCTGACAACACACAAAGCAGGGAAGATCCTGGAGGGAATGGGATCCTGATGGGGAGCCTCTCCTGGCAGCCTGGCTGGGGCTGTGTCCTGGCTACGGGTCACAGAACAGTCCAAAGTCACTGATGAGGTCACAGAATAAAGCCAGGAGCCTGGTGACCCCGGGCACCCCGCAGCCACTTGGACTGAGGCCCGTGGAGGCTTCAGCACTGGCCGAGCCAACTCTCACCCGACGGCGGGCGCTCTGTGCCCCGGACGCTCAGGTCATCATGAAGCACCACTTCACAGACCGAAGGGGAGAACAGTCACCCACGGACCAGTCCACCCTCAGCCTGGCCAGCCCGGAGTCCACGGAGGAGAGCGTACAAGCGCACCGGGCAGGTCGGTCGAAAGGAAGGGTGTCGCTGGTGTGTCCTTGAGAGGACGGGGTCCTGGAGGGGAAGGGGAGGCACCGGGTCACCCCTCCGTGTTCTCACCAAAGTCCTGCGCTGGCCATAAGCAGGGGCCACGGGTTACCGGGGGACCATGGGTTACTGGGGCCGCCGCTGTGAGGACACAAGGGGATTTCAGGGGCTATGAGGACGACATCCGAAGATGTCAGTCATATCTTTTAACTTGTTTTGAAAAAACCAGAATTGATGTGTCAATTCTGTGATTTCAGCAGTGATATAAAAAGTTCCTTTATAATAAATGGATGAAAGTTAATCTGTAACAATCATTTTGAAGTGGCCGTGGGTGGCGCCCAAGGGTCACACCATCTTGGGGCCAAGTGACTGGCACCGGCTCTATCCCTCATTTCAATGCTCTGCGCTTCAGTCTCTAACTTGTCAAAAGTCAGAACAATGCAGTTTCTTAAGGCTTCTTGAATACCGAGAGAGCTAAAATATGGCAAGCGCTTAGCGTGTATTTGGTGATGGGATCCCATGAGGGTTTCGAGGAAAGTGTGAGATTCGCCTGGAGGAAGATGAGAGACGTCCCACAGACGCCCGGGGGAAGGTAGGGCTGACTGGTCTGGCCAAAGCACTGCCCCGCCAGGCTTTATGGAGCTGTGATTCACATATACAAACCACCTCAATTTTGCGTACAATTTGAAGAATTTTGGCAGGTGCACGTTTGCTTGACCACCGTCAATACCATGAGGCAGAATCTGTTCATCCCCCTCCAGAAGTTCTAGTGACCCTTCGCAGCGAGCTCCCCTGCTGCCCTGAGCTCAGGTAGCCCCTGTTCTGCTCTCTCTCCCTACAGTCCTGCCTTTTCTAGAATGTCATCCAAATGGAATCAAATACTCTATGACCTTTCGCCTTAAGTTCTTTCATCGAGCAGAATGCCTTAGGGACTTAGCAATGTCTGCAGGTAACAGTGGTTCATTCCCTCTTGTCAGTGAAGAAGATCGTGCTGTATGGGTGGGCGCCCCGCAATCTCTATTCGGGGGGGGGGGGCTTTTGGGGTTTAGTCAAGCCTTAGATATTACATTCATACACTATCTGATCTTTGTCATCACATCCATGAGGCGCAGCTACATCTATACATTTGATCCTTATCGTCACCCCAGAAGGAAAGTATATCATCCTTAATTTATGGGGAAACAGGCACGGAGAGAAAAAGTACCTGCCTGCGGCCCCAGAGCTTGCATCCTTTCAGAGACCTGAAGAAGGTTGTGGCACTGATGGAAATGTCCTTCCACTTCCCAGGGCCCGTGAAGAGAGAGCAGCTGGCTCCACGGCCAGGCCCGGCCCTTCCCCACACGGAGAACGTCTTCTCGGGCAGGGGTCGGGGGATGCTGAGCTGGAGCAGCTCGCCATCGTCCCAGGCATCCTCTGAGTACCAGTCCTATTCCCAGTACCAGTCTTGCTATTCCTGCACGTACGGGGACCAGGACGCTGCCCAGCAGCGCACGTGCGCCTTCTACACCCACGTGCAGACCGTGCAGGGTGTGGCCGTGGCCTGGGAGACCGACAGTGGCTTCGAGCCGGCCACCCGGCAGCCCCGCATCCACGAAGCCGAGTTCATCAAGAGGCAGAGGCGGAAAGGCTCCTCCTTCGAGATGGCTTCCAATACGGACCTGCGCTGGGAGCTGGAAGCCAGCACGAGCGGCAGCGGCTCGGAGCCGGAGCACGCGGAGCTGCCGGCGCCGCTGGAGAGCTGTCTGCAGGAGCTGCGGGACACGCCGGACTGGCTGGCCACCACCAGCTACGGGCTGCGGTGCGTGGCCTGCTGCCGCGTCTTCCCCGCGCTGGAGGCCCTGCTGGAGCACGCCCAGTACGGCATCCAAGAGGGCTTCAGCTGCCAGATCTTCTTCGAGGAGATGCTGGAGAGGAGGAGGGCCCGGGACCAAGGGCAGGAACGCGAGCCAGAGGCGGAGCAAGAGAGCGCCTCGGACAGCAGTGAGCGCCCAGGGCCCCGAGCCGCGGCGCCTTCGCCACAGACGCCGCTGCAGAAGCACTGAGCCGGGGGCGCGTGCCCTCCCCGTCCTCACCTCCGGCCCTCAGCCGCTCCTTGCCCGGCCATCGGCACCAGAGCCACCGGGCAGGGAGAAAGGATGAGGGCCGGGAAGGAGGCGCGCGCAGCGTAGCGCTGGGAGGGCCGTGAAGACGCCGGGGAGGTCACCCTCCCAAAGGGCACAGCATTTCAGCAGAATCCATTCAAAACACGGATCAAGTGTTTCTTACAGTGGATGCAAGACCTGAAAGCCCTCAAGCTTGTGGCCACAGGGATTTCTGGTTTTGCTGGCGGGTCAAGCAGGTCATGACTCGCAGGAGAGACAACTACAAACTAAATTCAGCCCTATTTTTTTCATTGTTAGGAACTCATCATAGTCCCTAATTCTATATCTTATTTTATTGGAATTAAACTTGAATAGCCCGAAGTTTAAGGCGATGGCTAATGGAGTGAATCATGTTATCGGGTTGGACCCACAGGACATTGCCATTTCTGCAGGTACCCACTGGCACAGACATCTTGAGAATGGCAGGTTCCCAGAAGCAGAGACAGGGCTGGCTAAGTCCTGCTGAGCCTGAGCTCAGCTATGCCAACTGTTTTAAAATACTGCTGCAAAATTTGCCTTTGCCCTTTCATGTGTTCTTTCAAGAAAATACTCGGTGGCCCACTGTGTGTTGGGCATGCTGACAGGCACGCACTCCAGCTCTCGGTGAGAGGCAGCTAGGACAGGCAATTGCAAAGGGAAGGGGAGGGCTCCCAGGGGAGGGCTGCCAAGCTCAAGCTGGTTGATAAGGAAAAAGAAAACTTTCCAAAGAGGCTGAAGCTCACAAAGATTTGGAGGACAGGTAGAATTAGTGAGACCAGGAGTTTTCTTCAGATCAACAAAACCAAGAAAGACGGTTTCTTGGAGTGGGTGAGCCTTGTTAATAGTGAGAGCAAGTGGTATTGAGCTGAGACTAAAGCATTTCCTATCATTTGTACATGGAGATTGCTGATGGCTATAGGAGAGCAGTGTTGGGGACTGAGGGGGGCAGAAGCCAGACGGGCGCGCTCGCGCGCGCACACACACACACACACACACACACACACACACAGCACTGGACACAAACATCAGACAGCTCTGCTAGCGAGTTTGTCTAAGAAGGAAAGCGATGGTAGTTTAGCTGGACGAAAGGAAACGGCAAAAAGGCAAAGATGGGGAGAGAGAGTTTATACGCTAGCGGGAATGATGCAGAGGAGGGGGAGGCTGAGAATGCCAGAAAAATGAGAAAAGAGGGGTCACGTAAATGGGAGGAGACTGGATCCTGACCAGATGCACAGACCAGCCCCTGAGGACACTCCCTTCATGTCCTCTGGCACAGGCACCTGGGCAGTCAGGTGAGGTAAGGCTTAGTAGCCAAAATGATAGAGCTTAATTTTTTTTTCCTCTGGAAACTGCAAGGAGCTCTTGAGGAATTTAAAGCAAATCAGGCTGGCCTCTGTGAAAGATCTTTCTTGTGAGCAGGGTCAGGAATGGATGAGAGAACATCACTGGTGACAAGGGGTGCAATTGAAGAGTTGGAGGCTCTCGTGTGGGTTCACGAGACTCAGGAGATGGGAATCACGGGTTTGGGTGAGTGTTTGATGAGGGTGATGGGAGGAAGGTGTCCACAATGACTTCCAAGTTTTGTGCTTTTTTGCCTGAGTGGTTGGTGAGTGTAGGTTCTGTTTTGGAACACCAAAGGACAAGGCTTGCTGGGATGCCCAGGAGCCCACTTTTGAATAAGCTCAGTCTGTGATAGAAGCCTTTGAAGGGAGCTAGCTGGAAGAAGCCGGGGCTTGGAAGAATGTTCAATGAGATGGAGGTGGACGTGTGGCCACCCATGCACATGTGGTTCCTTCGGTGCTTTGTGTGGCCTGGTGTTGGACACATTCTCTACAGCTCCCAGCGCAACAGGGGCCAGGGGATCATTTTGGGACAGATGTCCACCAGGGGAATGATATCCCAGCACCATTCTCAAGATGTGGCAGGGGCACAGACTTTCTCAATCCACTTTGAAAGAGGGTGGAGGATCCCCAGGAAGAAGAAAGGGACAGGACAATGGTCCAAACTTTGTCAAGCTCTCATCAGAAGAACTACGTGGTGTTCGAGGGAGTCTAGGGGGCAGGGGGGCGTCCCTGGTGGCTCAGCTGTAAAGAATCTGTCGGCAGTGCAGGAGACCCAGGCTCGATCCCTGGATCGGGAAGATCCCCTGGAGGAGGGCATGGCAACCCACCCCAGTACTCTTGCCTAGAAAACCCCATGGACAGAGGAGCCTGGAGGGCTGTAGTCCATGGGGTTGCACAGAGCCGGACACGACTGAGTGACTAAGCAACACTATCAGTGAGCAAGTAGAATCCAAGGACACTCTGGGAGGAAGAAGCTGAGCCAGCGCGAGCACTGGCAAGCAGGAGAACTTTTCTACTTAGAAGTTAGTTGCAAAGGAAATAAAATGAGGCATAGTGTCTAAGCTCTGGAATTTCAGCCTTTAAAAGGCAAGTGTATTTTTGTGTTAAACACAGATATTCTAAGGGCCAAGCATTGTTCTAAACACATTACGAATATTAAGTCACGCAATGCTCTCTACAATCCAGTGAGGTGTAGGTCCTATGACTTGCCCTGTCCTATAGGTGAGGAAGCGGAGACCTTGCCAAGGTCATAGGGCTGGTGCACAGTGGAGTCAGTTTTCACACTCAGGCAGCCTGGCTCCTGACTCTAACCATCACACGGAGAAGCCAAATTTTAACATAAAGACAGATGCAAGGCATTTATAAAAGCAAACATGTCAACTCCACAAGTTGTATTTTCTTTGGATTAAATGGTAGCAGCTGGAGATCAGGGGGAAAATAATGGGTGTTCAGGATCAGCGAAAGATGACAAGAACCTTGGGAAGCAAATTTCTAATGTAGGGGATAATTTTAGCTGACATGGATGAAGGAAGGATGGGGCACAATTTTTCTTAAGATAATGACTTATTTTTAAAATGTATCTTAAACTCAGCTCAGGTAAGTATTCATTTGTGGTTTAAACTTATCAATTTGTAGAGACCTGGGACCTCCATCAGATAAGATGAGGATCAGGGTGAGTAAGGGGAACCTTTCCAGAGGATCGTGGGATCTCAAACGTCTTACAACTTGAACCACTTTACACCCTTTATTTTCCCAGACTATAAAAAGAAATGGAACTTGTTTTATGAAATTTCCAGAAATGTGATAACAAAGCCTGACAAAGATGGCACCGAAAGAGTGAAAAATATATTGATCTCACTTAGCAATACAAAATGATATCAAATCAAATTTATAGTGCGGAAAGAGCAATTCACCAAGACGTGAGTTTGGGTCATCTCATGACTGTAAAGACAAAATTAAATCTAACAATACTTCATATGGAAAGAAAGATCTTATGATAGTCTCAGTAGCTATTAAAAGAGAAATATTTAAAAATCCATGTATTTATTGTCAATTGTTTTTCACCTATGGTGCCTAGATAATTCAACTGGGGAAACAGTAACCTTTTCAGCCGAAGCAAGTGAATAAACTGTACACAAAAGAGTGAAGCTGGTATGGTACCTCACACCATATATAAAAGTTAAAATAAAAAAGATCTAAATGTAAGAGTTAAAACTATAAAATTTGTAGAGGAAAACAGAGGTGTAGATCTTCATGATCTTGGATTAAGCAGTGATTTCTCTTAGATATGACATCAAAAGCACAAGCAAACGAAAAATATATAAATTGGACTTCATGGAAGTTAAAGACTTTTGTGTTCATAAAATATTAAGAAGAAAGTGAAAAACAATCCACAAAGTGGGAGAAGTAGTTGGAATCACATATCTGATAAAGATCTAGTATTATACAAAATATATAAAGATTCTTATAACTCAATAAAAAACAAGCATCCCAATTAAAAAATTGGAAAAATTTGAAAAGCATTTCTTCAAAGGAGATATACAAATGACTAATCAACATGTGAAAATATACTCAAATCATTGGTCTTTAGAGAAATGCAAGCCTAAACTACAGTGACATGCCTATAATAAAAATGAAAGATAAAGATATAAGAAGAAGCATTGGTGAGGATGTGGAGAAATTGGAACCTCATACATTGCTGGTAGGAATGTAAGATGATGCAGCCACTTGAGAAAATATTCTGGCAGTTCCTCAAAAAGCTAAAAATAAAGTTAGCATATGGCCCAGAGCTCTGATAATTGAAAACAAATGTCCGTGCAAAAACTTGTACATGAATATTCATAGCAACATTATTTCTGATACAAAAAAGTGAAAATAGCAATCTAGTGATGAATGGATAAACACAATTATTCAACCATAAAAAGAATTCAGTACCAATCTATTCCACAACAGGGATGACCCTTGAAGATACTATTCTAAGTGAAAGAAGCTAGACAAAAAGGGCTACAAATACATTGTTCTATTTATGTGAAATTTCCCAACAGGTAAATTTATAGTGATGGAAAGCAGATCAATGATTGCTTGGGATTCAATGGAAGAAGAGGAATGGGAAGTGATTGCTAATGGATTTGGGGTTTCTTGGGGTGATGAAAGCATTCTTGGCAGTGGTGGTTACACGACTTTGTGAATATCCTACAAACCACTGAATTTTATGCTTTAAAAACCTGAATTTTATAGTATGCAAATTATATAGCTATTAAAAATATCAAATACAACAATAATTCCTATATTATGTTTTGAACTGATGATTGAAAATTTCTTCAGATGATTGCTGTGGTTTTTCATTTGCTAAGTATACCCATTTGAATGCAGAGTTCCAAAGAATAGCAAGAAGAGATAAGAAAGCCTTCCTCAGTGGTCAATGAAAAGAAATAGAGGAAAACAATAGAATGGAAAAGACTAGAGATCTCTTCAAAAAAATTAGAGATACCAAGGGAATATTTCATGCAAAGATGGGCTCAATAAAGGACAGAAATGGTACAGACCTAATAGAAGCAGAAGATAATACAAAGAGAGAGCAAGAATACACAGAAGAACTATACAAAAAAGATCTTCACGACCCAGATAACCATGATGGTTTGATCACTCACCTAGAGCCAGACATCCTGGGAATGTGAAGTTAAGAGGGCCTTAGGAAACATTACTATGAACAAAGCTAGTGGAGGTGATGGAATTCCAGTTGAGCTGTTTCAAATCCTAAAAGATGATGCTGTGCAAGTGCTGCAGTCAATATGCCAGCAAATTTGGAAAACTCTACAGTGTCTAGAGGATGGGAAAAGGTCAGTTTTCACTCCAATCCCAAAGAAAGGCAATGCCAAGGAAAGTTCACTCTATTGCACAATTGCATTCATCTCACACACTAATAAAGTAATGCTCAAAATTCTCCAAGCCAGACTTCAACAGTACACGAACCATGAAATTCCAAACGTTCAAACTGGATTTAAAAAAGGCAGAGGAACCAGAGATCAAATTGCCAACATCCATTGGATCATGAAATCAGTTAGGATATGTAATTTATCACAATTTTTATTTAACATTGTTCTGAAAGTTACAACCAGTTCAATAAAACATGAAACAGAAATGTTATATATAATGGACAGAAAATTCTGTTCTTTTTTTAGAAAAAGGATATATTTACCTTGGAAGCTCAAATAAATTTAAAAAAGAGGTAACTGAAAGACTGAGACAAAGTGGATATAAAAAGTTTCATGTGTATTAAATGTGACTAATTAAGAAATAACATGGAAAATTGTCCATTTACTAGATAAATAGAAATTCATGGAAATACTGCAGGTGCAATGAAATATCAGTGATTATTTCCAGTTGATAATTGTCAATAAATTTTAGTTTTCCTGTAACATGCTTTATTCTTTGTTTTCTATTTGAGGAAATATGGATTTTATAATAAAAAGGCAATAAAACATTTAATCAAACATAACCTGAGGTTAGAAGTGACACAAGGGACCTTCAGCCTCCACTTTTGTGGTCTACAGACCACACTTTGAAAAGCCCAGCTCCTGACATCTTAAACTTTGGCTCTTTTGAATTAAATTAGCTTTGATTTTAAGAGCACATTATAATGAATGAGAATGCAGCCAACTCAAGAGTTAAATTGCAAAGCTCTTTTTGTGGTGTGTCCTCATTTCTGATAAAGGTTGAGAGCTGTGAGTGAGAGGGAGATCTTGCGAGAAAACTGGCGGGAGGTCAACTGAGAGAAAGGGTGACAGACAGTGACACTGGGGAGAGAGCAAGATCAGGAAAGGGGGGCTCTGCAGGGAAAGAGGGGAAGGCATCGCAGCTGCTGCTGCTGCTGCTGCTGCTGCTGCTAAGTCGCTTCAGTCATGTCCGACTCTGTGCGACCCCATAGACAGCAGCCCACCAGGCACCCCATCCCTGGGATTCTCCAGGCAAGAACACTGGAGTGGGTTGCCATGTCCTTCTCCGATGCATGAAAGTGAAAAGTGAAAGGGAAGTCACTCAGTCGTGTCTGACTCTTAGCGACCCCATGGACTGCAGCCCACCAGGCTCCTCAGATGGGGAGGTCTATGGGGTCCGCCCGTGGGATTTTCCAGGCGAGAGTGCTGGAGTGGGTGGCCATAGGCAGTGCAGCGGGATGAAGGAAAGATGAAGCTGGAGAAGGGAGAGAGAAGGGGGAAGAGAGAAACGGCAGACGCTGTGGAGGATGCATTGACGGGGGAATGTGACATCACCCAGGTGGTCCAGGTATGAGGCTGGTGCGAGAGGATGAGGGTCCATCACAGACGGTGAGATCCTGACTGACCTTTCCATGGGAGTCTCTGAGGTGTTCAGGTATGGATGCTGTCATGGGTTGAATTGTGTCCTTCGCTTCCAAACTTCAAGGTCAAAGTCCTAACCTCTAGAACCTCAGAATGCGATCTTATTTGGAGATAAGATCTTTAAAGAAGTAGGTAAAATGTGGTCATTATTAGCACGGGACCTAATTCATTGTGATTGATGTCTTTATAAAAGGAGATTAGGGCACATATACACAGAGGAAAGGCCACGTGAAGACACAGGGAGAAGACAGCCGTCGGCAAGCCAAGGAGGCGGCTTCAGCAGACGGCCCTGCCGGTGCCTGGATCTTGAACTTGTCCTCCAAAGCTGGGACATGATACATGTCTGCGGGCCAAGCCCCCAGTCTGAGTGTCTTGTCAAGGCAGCCCTGACAAACGGCTACAGATGCTGAAGAACAAGGGCCAGAGCCAGCAAGCAGCTCTGAGTTTCTGGTGGGGGGCCTTCTGGGGCCCAGGTCCTCAGGAGAGTGAGCACACAGTGAGCACTCGGTCAGTGCTTGCTGAGTTACATACCCGGAATGGCACGAAGGCATTTGAAACCAAGACGTTGACTTTTGGCAAATACAGAATGGCTTACCGGTCCTGAGCATGCAGAGTGCTTTGGGCTGGAGTTGGAGGGATTCTGCATGTGAGTATGTGGTGGCCTGGAGGTTGGGTAAGAGAACACGGTATGTTCCCTTCCTTTCTGCTCTAAGCCCCACCTGGAAATGAGCTAGGTCAGGGCTGATGAGCACCAGGGCATGCTGAGCTGTAGGGAAGATGGAATAAGCAGTTCATGAAAATGCCATGGTGACAAGGGCATGTGTGTGTACACACGTGTGTGCGTGTGTGGGTGTGGATGAGTGTGACTGGGTGTGTGCCTATGTGTGTGCTGGGCTGTGCTGTGCCTGGCTGGGGTGGAGCACAAGGACCTAGGAAGAAGGTCCGCGAATGATGCTCTAATGGGCGTGTCGGGGCTTATTGGCGCTTTGTTGCTGGACTTCCCGCAGCCCCTCCCAGAGCACACCCGGAACTGCAGGGCCATTACCATCATCTTAGGAAGAGGGAATTACTGACGGCACTACTTTTGCAAACTTGAAGACTATTCTTTCAAACGCCAAGAACATTCTTACAGGGCCCACACTGACTTATTTTTTGCTGCTTACACAATGACTTAAATAACAAATATTCTAGTTTATAGTTCCTTGATAACTCTAAAATAAAAACAAATTTATACACTAAATATAAAGCAATTACATCAGCAATAAAAATCAAATTGACTACATCAGTTTTATGTCACTGTTGAGCTTGGTGCTTGCAAAACCTAGTCACCTCCTAAGTGAGTATGGGATTGAATGCAAGGCAGATTCTCCTGGGGCTGACGGGTCCTAACTGCAGCATAGTAAGATGACGCAGTCTCCCAGTGTGCAGAGTGTGAAGCTGGATCATCTAAGGTCATCCCGGTTGCCAACCCACATGCAAACAAGGGCGCAGAAATCATGTGCCACAAAACGTTTATAAAGTGTGTAAGCAGAAAATCCATGTGCTTTAAATTTTTGCCCTAAAGTTTTAAGAATTCCATTAGGGAGCACGAGGAGCCCTGGAACCCTGATTGAGAAATGAATCCAAGGAGCACTCATATGGAACACCCCTCATTTATTCCACAGACACTCACCCACTGCTTCCTCCACAGCCAGGGCCTGGGCTCAAGCAGGAAGGACACAGAGATGATGACGGCCAGCATCTGGTCTTGGGGATCAGAGAGTCCAACGGGCACATTTACGATGCTGTGTGTAGAGGTTTGTATAGGAACATGTGGGAGCTCTGAAGAGGGGAGCTAACTCAGTCTTCTGGGCTTGGAAGGCTTCCTGGAAGAGGAAGTAGCTCTTCAAGAAGAGTCTTAAGAGGATTAGAAACCCAGCACCTCCCTGACGAGGCAATTAGTCCAGATATCCCAAACTGAGATAAGACTGGGACTCTGAACTTCTAGAACAAAGGCTATCGTTATAAAGAGGGAACGGAGAAGGCAATGGCACCCCACTCCAGTACTCTTGCCTGGAAAATCCCATGGACGGAGGACCCTGGAAGGTTGCAGTCCATGGGGTCACTAGGAGTCGGACACGACTGAGCGACTTCCCTTTCACATTTCACTTTCATGCACTGGAGAAAGACATGGCAACCCACTCCAATGTTCTTGCCTGGAGAATCCCAGGGGCGGGGGAGCCTGATGGGCTGCCGTCTAAGGGGTCGCACAGAGTCGGACACGACTGAAGCGACTTAGCATAAAGAGGGAAAAGGTTTGTTTTGTCCTCTAGAGAGCTCGCTTCTTTGTCCCCACAATCTTCTCTTCAGGCAATTAATGGTTCAGCAATTTCATCATCAGAGAGCCATTCACTGACTTAAGACTTGTCCTTCTGTATTTTAATAATAATGTCCTCGGAAAGCTCACATACTAATTTAAGCCTTTTACATGAATTAATTCATTAGTTAGCTATAGAGGAAGTCTCTAAGGGAATGGAAATGGAGTTAGGGCATGACCACAGAGAAGAGTTAGGACCAGATCTCACAACTCCTCTGTGGGGGGGACGGGTACTAGGGAGAAGGAAACATACCCCGAAGACGTCTCATCTCTCATCCATCCGTGTGTGGAGTGGGGTACATACGTGTGTGCCCTTAGGGGAGTGAGTGGGACGTTTTCTCACTCAAAAAGAGGTTACTCTGGATCCTGCATCTTGTCCTCATCTAGCCAGGAAGGCTGGGAGGAGCAACCTGGCCTGGCTGTGGTGGAGGCTGAGCTATCGGCCAGGCTTCCCTTTTGACCAGCCCTGGCTCTATTTGGGCCAGTGTTTGGGAGGCAGCTGAGCAGTCCTGTCTCTGATTTGCCTGGCCCAGGGGAGCTGAGAGCTGGACTCAGCACTCCGCAGAAGCAGAGAAAAGCCAGGCTGGCGGTGAGAGACTCGGCTTGGAGACGCCTAGTCCGAGAGCCCCATACCGACCTGTAGCTGATGGAAGACGGTCAACAGCCAGTCTGTACTTGCACATGACTCCAAATCTTGTGCGCACACTTCCTACAAACTCCAGAAGCCTTCCCTTGCCTGAGTCAGTGACCTGCCGTCACCCTCTCCCGTTTCTAACGTGGGCATGGTTGGCATTTCGGGTGCACTGTTAGTTCCCTGCAGGACTGCCCACTGCAATCTGGGGCATTCACGTCATGGTCTCTGAACGTTAGTTGTGCATCCACCCCTCAAATCATTGTGACAAAACTGTTCCACACATTTCAAAAAACCCCTAGGGGGTCCATGCTGCCCATTGAAGGCTGTTTCTCCAAGGACAG
>SJYT01080335.1:703702-873812 GCA_006410635.1 Cephalophus harveyi | reverse complement strand
CTGGGGCATTCACGTCATGGTCTCTGAACGTTAGTTGTGCATCCACCCCTCAAATCATTGTGACAAAACTGTTCCACACATTTCAAAAAACCCCTAGGGGGTCCATGCTGCCCATTGAAGGCTGTTTCTCCAAGGACAGTCTCTGCCAGCCTTGAGGCACTGATCCTTCCTTGTTTAATTAAACACAAAGTAATAAGTACCCACAGCACACAGTGAAGGTGGAGCAGGGAGACCAGGATGGGCTCATCAAAGCGGGGCTGATGGAGCACTGAAGCGGGCGGGGGCCGGTATGAAAGCTGCTCCTAGCTCTGGATTGCTGTGGTCCAAGAAAGGCTGCTGTTTAGAACAAATGTATGGACACCAAGTGGGGAAAAGTGAAGTGCAATGAACAGGCAGATTAGGAATGACATATATATACAGCATTTCCTCCTCCAGGGGACCTTCCCAAACCAAGGATTGAGCCCAGGCCTCCTGTACTGGCAGGCAGATTCTCTCATCATCTGAGCCACCAGGGAAGCCCATATATAGAGGTTTCCCAGGTGGCTCAGATGGTAAAGGGTCTTCCTACAATGCAGGAGACCGGGGTTCAATCCCTGGGTCAGGAAGATTCCCTGGAGGAGATGGCACCCCACTCCAGTACTCTTGCCTGGAAAATCCCATGGACAGAGGAGCCTGGTAGGCTCCAGTCCACGGGGTTGCAAAGAGTCGGACATGACTGAGCGACTTCACACACACACACACTCGTATAAAAAAGAAAATTAATGAAAGCCTACTCTTTAGCACAGGGAATTCCACTCAGTGCTCTGTGGTGACAAGGAGGGCATATGTGTATACACGCGGCTGCTTCACTTCGCTGGGCAGCAGAGACTAACACAGCGCTGTAAAGCAACTGAACACCAGTGAAGACGGCGGCTACTCACGGACATCTGAACGCGTGCGAGGAAAGACGGACCTTCTGCTGGACTCTCCGATTTTCAGTCCCAGGTTAGCGTGACCATCTTCTTGATTCTTTTGTTACTTTTGTTCTGGGATTAGCCATCTCTCTCCTTGTTAGCCGACCTTGGTGACCGGGTCTTCAGTCTCCCGGCTCCCCATTCCCATCTCTATTTCTTAGCTCCCTTTAGCTGCTCCCTCTTTGCCTTCCTCTTCCCTCCTCCTCCCTGCTTCCCTACTATTATGGGTTGAATTGAATCTCTCCCAGAGTTCACATGCTGAAGTCCTCAACCTTAGTATCACAGAAAGTGACTGTATTTGGAAATGGGCCCTTTAAGGAAGTAGTTAGATTAAAATAAGGGCATTAGGCTGGGCCCTAATCCCATATAACTGGTGCCCTTGTAAGAGGAGAAGATTAGGACCCAGACACACGGAGAAGAGAGAGCAGGTGAAGACCCAGGGGAGAATGCCCGTCAAGACATGACTGAGCGACTTCACACACACACACACTCGTATAAAAAAGAAAATTAATGAAAGCCTACTCTTTAGCACAGGGAATTCCACTCAGTGCTCTGTGGTGACAAGGAGGGCATATGTGTATACACGCGGCTGCTTCACTTCGCTGGGCAGCAGAGACTAACACAGCGCTGTAAAGCAACTGAACACCAGTGAAGACGGCGGCTACTCACGGACATCTGAACGCGTGCGAGGAAAGACGGACCTTCTGCTGGACTCTCCGATTTTCAGTCCCAGGTTAGCGTGACCATCTTCTTGATTCTTTTGTTACTTTTGTTCTGGGATTAGCCATCTCTCTCCTTGTTAGCCGACCTTGGTGACCGGGTCTTCAGTCTCCCGGCTCCCCATTCCCATCTCTATTTCTTAGCTCCCTTTAGCTGCTCCCTCTTTGCCTTCCTCTTCCCTCCTCCTCCCTGCTTCCCTACTATTATGGGTTGAATTGAATCTCTCCCAGAGTTCACATGCTGAAGTCCTCAACCTTAGTATCACAGAAAGTGACTGTATTTGGAAATGGGCCCTTTAAGGAAGTAGTTAGATTAAAATAAGGGCATTAGGCTGGGCCCTAATCCCATATAACTGGTGCCCTTGTAAGAGGAGAAGATTAGGACCCAGACACACGGAGAAGAGAGAGCAGGTGAAGACCCAGGGGAGAATGCCCGTCACAAGCCGAAGAGAGACGCTCCAGCGGAAGCCAAACACGCTGAGACCTCGAGCTCAGGTTTTTAGCTTCCAGAATGGTCAGAACACTTTATTGCTGTGCTTTAGGTCCCTCAGTTTGTGGCACTTTGTTATGGGAGCTGAGAAACAGCTTCCTTTCTCCATTTACTAGTGCACCCATGCACCCCCGAGATGTTTGCTGACGGCCCACCACGCACTGGGCACCATGCAGGAGTGCACTTTCTAGGGCTCAGCAGTCAGCCCTTCCCCTGTCTCAGACCCCGGACAATGACGCTGGTTTCCAAGGCATCTCGTTTTGGCTTGAGGATGAGTCAATTTTCTTTCCTTTTTCTGTACCCTCGTTGTGAGTCACGGACTCTAAAATTCAGCACTCCCCTTGGATTACTGTCAGTAACATTAGGGAGATAGTAGACTCAATGAAGTCCCTGCTTCCAAACCTAGTGGTGCCCTCTCTGTGACGCCTGGAGGACCCTTGTGACATCTCCCCTCCTTCACTGACGTCACTGATGAAGTACAAACTCCTGATTCTGGCATTCGGGGGCCTCTAGGGCTTTGTGCCTGCCCGTACCTCCGTCCACATCTCACTCCCCAGATGCAACTGGTCTATTAAGCTCTCAGGAGCAAGACTTGAAATGTCTGCCTTTCAGTGTGTTGCTGTCACCTCTGGCATCCGTGGCTGATGGCATGTGGGGTCTGAGCCCCTTGGCCCCAGATGGAACCCTGGTCCCTGCAGTGGAAGTGCCGCCGCCCCTCCTGCGGCCTCCGGGCCCCGTGCCTTGGCCAGCCGCTCCCTCCTCGGGCACAGTCCTCACCCTCTGCTGGTGGGGCTCTCCCAGGACACTGGAAGGTTCAGCTCCACGGCTGCTTCCACTGTCGAGGTTTCCAGCAAGACGAGGAGGAGGAAGCAGGTATGGCCTCTGCTGTGATCAGTGACACAGATGACCTGCCCTCCTTCCAATCTCTTCTATCTGGAGCCTTCTAGAATCTGCTGCTGCTGCTAAGTCGCTTCAGTCGTGTCCGACTCTGTGCGACCCCATAGACGGCAGCCCACCAGGCTCCTCTGTCCCTGGGATTCTCCTGGCAAGATCACTGGAGTGGATTGCCATTTCCTTCTCCAGTTCTAGAACCTAGGGGCCATTTCTTTTTTCTTCCTGCATCCAACCAGCCTGCAGAGCCTGACAACCAAGCTAACAATCACTGTGACGGTCAAGGAATGGCCTGGCTTTACGTCTCACAGCTTGGCTTGGAGCTCTTTCCATCTAGCTGTACGGTCAGCCTGATGGCTTCACATCTCCTTCCCTTTAGGGCAAAACCCGTGCATTCCCCACCCCTTCCCTGTTTGTGCAGGGGAAGGATGCTGCAATTTTTGTCCAAATTCCACCATTGCTGGCTCGTGATTTCTTCTTCTGATTGGGTAGATGCGTCCTCTGTAACCACGATCTCGTCTTTCCCATCCTCTCTCTCATCAGTCACAGCTGAAACCTCTTTTGTCCAAACTTTACTCTTTGTTCACTCCCTATTGGTGATAATTCAAGCATGCAACTAAGTGCTTTTGGCTCCAAAATGCCTGTGAACAGTAAGAAGGAGATCTTTAAAATTACTTGTATAAATCCAGACTGAAAAAATGTCCAAATTCCACCATTGCTGGCTCGTGATTTCTTCTTCTGATTGGGGAGATGCGTCCTCTGTAACCACGATCTCGTCTTTCCCATCCTCTCTCTCATCAGTCACAGCTGAAACCTCTTTTGTCCAAACTTTACTCTTTGTTCACTCCCTATTGGTGATAATTCAAGCATGCAACTAAGTGCTTTTGGCTCCAAAATGCCTGTGAACAGTAAGAAGGAGATCTTTAAAATTACTTGTATAAATCCAGACTGAAAAAACAACACAGAAATCCGCTGAGCACCTTAGATGGGGGTGTTTACTTTTCCTTGGTGCTTTTAAGAATATACTTGCTATACACAAAGTCAAGCTGATTATAAAACCATGCCATCCTCTTTCATCTCAGACCGGGTTTTAGCAGACCACTGCATAACGGAAGAAGAAAAGGAGACCTCCACTTCGTAGCCTGCCACATAATTTATTTTAAGGGCACTTGGATTTCTAAGATTCTTTCAGTAGTGACTGGTATAGATTCAGGATTAGTTGAGTAGGGCCTCAGCATAGCTTAGTGTCCACAGGGATCTGGATCAACTTCAGAACAGTCTGAACACTCATCCAGAAACCCCAGACAGGGGGATTTTTAGAAGAGATAACTTTTAAACATAATTGGATTGTATTATTCTTCTAATTCAGAACACAGTCAGACCTGATGGAGCCAGGAGTTGGACAACTAAGTTGGTGGAGGATTTTCAAATGTCTTAAGGTTGTGAGTGAGTTAGCAGGCAGCAAGGTGAAGGGAATTATCGGGAAGGCCCTTGCTCTTGTATCCAGAATAACTGAAATCCTGAATCTCATCTGGGTCATTGATGGTGTCTGCCCTGGAGACTGGGTGTGTTTCCCTGTTCCTATATCATGCAGCAAAGGTCGAGATATTCTGGTAGATTATTTCAGAAGCTGAAAAGGACTGAGAGAGATAGCTGCAAAGAGAATACTGAAAAGAGAATACTGTTAGGTGTCACAGAACTGTAAGAAAAGCGCTTTTCCGCCCCTCAATCTCCAGCACAACATCAATTTTGGCAAAGAGAAGGCGAGGCCAAGGGTGGGCCCTTAGGTCTGATTTTGGATTGAATATCTGCTCACTTCTTCAGGGAAAGATATTTAGAAATGATGCTAAAGCGATAACTGGCTCCCCTGAGTGTGCCCCTCCTGTGTCAAGGGCTCTTTCTCCTTTCCGCCCACGGGGAGTAAATCGCAAGCACAAAGGCTGAGGTGGGAGGTCACAGACGACACCACACAGTCCTGCCACGTCCTTGGCTCCCGGCCCACGTGCAATCATGCTGACATGCCATTTACAGACGCCACCATCTTCTGGACAATGAGGTTCAGCGAGGTTATGTTCCAAGGACCCACAGGTGGTACTCAGGCTGGGATGCTGGTCAGCTTTGAGAATCAGCATTCCTCCTCCGGCATCCTTTCCCCTGTCTCACCAAGCACTGTCTTCCATAGTCAGAATCCAGGTTCTCCATCCAGACACTCTGTGGCCCAGGAGCCCTGGATAGGAGACCTCTTTGAGCCTAAGCTTACTAACCTGTAAAATGGACCCTGGGACCTCACAGGGGTGGGGTGTGAGGTTTAGTTGCTCATACATGCAAAGTGGTTTCCCAGCTCTGGTCTGGAAGTCTCCCAGAAATGTCTGTATTCCTGGGTGGTAGGATCCCGCTTGACACCAGTTCTGGCCCTCACGTCTTGTTCTTGGCATCAGACCCAGCAACCGTGCAGCCAGGTCCCCACGGGCTCCTCGGCTCTGCCAGCCCCTGGTGGGGAGAGGCGGGCTGCTCCCTGCAGTCAGGATGCCCGGACGCCCGGCCCAGTCCCTGCAGAGCCCTGCTCCTTGCGAGCGTCCTCGGCTGGAAGAGTCCTGTGGACTCTTGGCCCTAGGACTCCAGGGAATCCCTGGCATTTGGAGGCATCACAAGTGCTGTGCACCCACTGGCCTGGGCTGCAGGGTGGACTTGCCCTCTGGGAGATGGCCTGGGGCTAAAAGCAGCCCGTGGGCAGTGCCACCTCTGTCCCATGCCTGCCCCACCCTCACGCACTGCTCTTAGAGGGAAGGAGACAGGGGCCATGTTCTCCTCTTCCTTCAGGGACCCCACTCCAAATTAGGGTCCACCTTTCCTGGAACCCCACAAAGCCCTCCTTTGACAGATACATGCAAAGCACATCTAACACACATTTCCTTGCCCCGGAAGTGCTGGACTAACACATTAGTCAGGCCTGGCCCCAAATTTAGAGGCATGAGAAAGAGATCAGGCACGGACTCAGGGTGAGACGGGCTGACGGCCTTCTCACCACATCCTGGCTGTGTGACCAGGGATCTCCCTGCCTCTGCTTCCTTATCTGCAGCAGTAATAGTAAAGACAGGTGACATTCACCGGCGGGGACCAGGAGCAGTGCCATAACTGGAACTGTCTCACCTGATCTGCTTAAGCACCTAGTGAGGGACACACCGACTTCCGCACTGTACAGATGGAGGAAACCGAGGCGCATGGAGGCTGAGGAGCTGCCCCTGGGCCTCACAGTGGCAGGGTTTAGTGGCATGCTGCAGAGCGTCTAGGCAACGTCTGTGGCTGGGGCACCCTAAGCGGTCATCACACTTTATAGCGTCCGCACACTCTGAACTGACGTGTGCGACCCTTCTCCGTTTTCCAAGCATCCCCAGGCACGACATCCCCACGCCCATTCGAGTTCAGCCGCTCCTTGGCTCCGAAAGGTCTCTGTGTAGAGACGGCAGGAAGTTCGCTGGGCAACAGGTTAGCCTTCGGAAATCCCCGCATTTGGTAGCTGCCCCCCCATCTTTCACCCAAGCTTCCAGACACCGTCCCCGTAGCAATAACTGGCCTGTGATGCAAACTGACCTCCAGTATCATTGCAGCTACGTATGCCCTGTGTCCGACTCGTTGCCTCCCAGAACCTCAGTGTTCACATCTGTGAAATGGGAGTGAAGTGAGCCGCCTGCGGGTTTTGGTGGAGGATCGCCGGCGGGGCCTCGCCCGCGCCCTCAGCCCGGACGCCCCGGCCGGGCGTGGGGCAGGCGGCCGGAGGGGCGGGCGCCGGAGCCGGCGGGGGGCGGGCGCACCGGGCGGCTCGGGGGCCCGGGTGGGGCCCGGGTGGCGGGGCCGGGGCGGCCGGGGCTGGGGGCCGGGGGCTCGGGCCTGGCCGGGAGGCCCTGCCGCCTGCGGGCCGCCCCCGCCCGGTGCCCGGCGGCGCCCGCGAGCCGCGGTCTGCCGGTCGGGGCGGCGGAGCCCCGCGGAGCCTCTCGAGGGTCGGGGCTCCGCGCGCCCCGCTCCCCGCCTGCTCGGCTGGGCCCCGGCGCCCCGCCGCCCGCTTCTCTGCCAGCGGCCAGGCCTCCGAGTGGAGGGTGCGAGCCGGGCTCTGCGAGTCCTGGTTTTGGCTTGTTTTCTGTTTTCTTCCCAACAGTCAGCGCCAGCAGCTGTTGGCACGTTAGTGTGGCAGCAACTTCCCTTGAATCCTCTTCGGAGAGTTCCTCGGAGGACCGGCCCGAAGGGGCCGCATCTGCCGCCGGCCGTGGGTCTGGGGACTTGCTCGCGGGCGTTTTGCGATGACCCGGCCTGGGGAGCTAGGGGATCCTCGGCTGGGTGAAGCCGGCCCTTTCCCCTTTCCCCTTTCCCTGAGCACCTCTACCCGCACTACGGGCTTTCATTTGGGGTTTCTGCTTCCCGCTTCTAAGGTGCTGAAGACTTGTCTTTATTTCCCACGGCTGAAAGGGCAGTGTTGGCTAGAATAATAGTAATAATACGCATATCGATGGCACTCACATTTCCTGGGGGCGCACTGGGTGTTACAGTTATCTCCTTTGATCACACAGTGCTTCAAAGTAACAATGACAAGAGTAAATATATATCCAAGTGCTTTGCAAACATTAATTCACTTAAACTTGTCTCTGAGGGAAATGCTTTTTATTATCCCTTATGTTATAGATGAGGAAACCGGCCAGGTCCATGAGTTGACCTGCTTTAAGTCGCAAGGCTTATACCCGGTTTTGTTGGGATTTGAACGCAAGAATCCTGGGTCTAGACCGCTTTTACTGGCTAGGCTGCATTGCCAGTGTTGGGCTGATGAACAGAGTTAAGTCGTTTTCCAGCATTTGGGTGGGTGGACCCGCATTTGAGCCAGCATAGATGGAGTCTGGTGGGGGAGGGACTTGGTTCCCAGTGGGAAGAAATTTACCCCTTGGCCCCTGGCCGCCAGTGCAGCGAGGTTTCCCGTGAACGTGAAGTCGGCCCTGTGGGAAGTGTTCTGCACAGTTGTTGCTGTCTTGGCTCACAGTCCCTGGAGGGTCGCTGAGATAGTTGGGCCAGGGCAGCTCTGGTGGCCCGCAGCCAGCGAGATGCAAGAGGGGGTGCGAGGGTGTTTGTGCCCTGGGTCCCACGACCGACTTCCGAATCCCAGATGCTGTCAGCCATGCTGTCCCCAGAGAGCGGCTTCCTCCAGGAAACCTCAGGAGCTCTGAGAGCTGGAATTAGGGAACCTTTGCTTATTTGGCCACATTGTGCATCGAGTGGGATTTTAGTTCCCCGACCAGGGATCAAACCCACGCCCTCTACACTGGAAGTGCAGAATCTTAACTGCGGACTGCCAGGGAAGCCCCCTGGATTCGAGAACCTTTAGTCAGCCCTGGCTGTGCCCAAGGCTGTGTGATTGATGATGGGAGCTTGTGCTGCGCCCAGAATGCCAGTCATTCTTTTAAGCTTTTCATCCACAGCCCTTGGTTGCGGCATCTCAAGAGAAGGCCTGGCAGATCCACTTTATGCCGAAGTCTGGGCTCTTAACTGCTGCACTTTCCTACATTTCCCTTTGGGGGAAAGTGGGGCCTTAGGGGCTACCTGGTCCCACCTGTCATTTTACAGCAAACTGAGGGGGCAGAATATTTACTCAAAGCCACGCTGTAGTCCAGACTGGTGGTTGAGAACTATCTCTGGTGCCAGATGGCCTCGTTGCTAATTCTAGCCCTGCCATGTTCTGTGTGAGCTTGAACAAGTGGCTTAGCTTCTCTGGGCCTTAACCCTCTTGTCTGTAAAATGGGGATAAACATAACTCTGAGGATAAATTAAGACAACACAACTAAAGTGCTTAGAACAGCACTTGGTCTAGAGTTCACATCCGGTAAATGTTCCTGTTCGTCAGGGGTCAGGGCCCTGTGTCATCCTGGATGAGAGCTGTTTTAAGGTGACCACCTTAATAAGAAGGCATTACCCTGTAGGCTGGCTCTCTGCTTGGTACTCGGTAAACACTGGCTTCTAGTGCCATGGGTTTTAAAGTGATATTTATATTTCTTTCAGAGATTTATTTGTCACGAATTCAGACTATCCTTTTAGTAAGAGTGACGTTACTGCCAACTGCTACACACAGTTTGCATTCCTTATCAATGCAGAGGCTCCTGGCTTCCTGAAAGGAGAGGGGAACTTTCTTCTAGACAGACAAGTGTGGGGCACAGAGCCATCAGCGCGTAGCTCGCCCAGTTGGAACAGAGGGACCCTAGCCTCGCCGCCTCTGTGTCCCAGGCGAGGCAGGCACTCTGCGTCTGTTAGAAGTTCTATACTCCCCCGTGCCTGGACGCCGCTAGTGCTCACTTCCTAAGTGTGGGGAGCGGGTGAGTGGGGTAAGGGAGAGAAGATGGTTGAGTACGAGATGGATAGGTTGTGTACTCTTTGGCTACACTGAGGTCCTTTTAGGCTGTTTTCTGAGCTTTAGTTCTTTTCATAACATTATCCAAATGGGAACAGGAGGATTAGACCCCATAAATCTTATCTACAGGAACTTAACATTTATTTACAGGGGGAACCAGCTATGTAATTTGTGGGATTCAGTGCAAAATGGAAATGCGGGGTCCTTCATTTTAAACTTTTTAGGCTTTTAAAAGAGCAACAGCAGAGATTAAACCAAATGGAGACCCTCCAAGCTTAAGGCCCTGCAAGACTGCTGATCATGCCCCCGAGAATCCCAGCCTTCTTCCTGTAGATCGCTGTGTGTGTCGCTTTCTCTTATTTCCACCTGCCCTGTTCTCAGAGCATGCAAACATTTATCAGTATTTTAAGGGTGCTTTTTTAAAGTAGCATTTTTATTTATTAATAAAAAATACTTGCTGGTGCCGGGTCTTAGCTGTGGCATAGGAACTCTTAGCTGCTGCTTGTGGGACCTGGTTCTCTGACCAGGGATTGGACCCAGTCCCCCTGCCTCGGGAGCACAGAGTCTTAGCCACTGGGCCACCAGGGAAGTCCCTGAAGGTGCTTTCTTGTTGGAGCCTTACACTCACCAAGGTGAGTAAGCCTTGTACTCACCATGCAAGGCATCATCTTCCTGCTTTTGAAATGAGGGAACTGAGGCCCTGAGGACCTCACTGCTAGTAGAACCAGGTTCCAGCCTGGGCTCTCTGCCCAGTCCTGCCACACCACTGGCACGGCCCTGGGCCTTGAGCATCCTGGCGCCCAGCCCATGAGTGGAGGGCGTATCTGCCTACCAGGTCATGGCACGTGTGCTTGTTGAAGAAATAAGGTTCTCTGCAACAGGAAGCCCGACCGTCTGTTTTGGGTCAGTCTCTTTTTTGCCCGTGTTGTCATATTCCTCCTGTAAGAACTGGTCCTGGGGCCCTGGCTGGGGTGCAGTCCCCTCCCCCCGCCCCCCCCCCAGGTCTGTCTGCAGACCAGGTGGCTGCCTGGGCAATGGTGCGGTGCGCTTCCCTGGAGGATACTGTCTCCCCATTTCCAGCCTGCACCAGGCTCCTCCTGCCTCAGGCCCTTTGCACAGGCAGAACCGTCTTCCACAGAGATCATCGCCTCACTGCTGCGCGGAATTTGTGTCATGAGCTCCACGTCAGCCTTCCGCTCACCCTCACCTCCCCAGGGTTTCTTTCCCCCGACACACGGAGACCAGGGTCTCACTCTCGGTCTGTAAGCTCCGCCTCGTTGCTGTGTGGGACGTGACTCTGTAGTCGCGTGCTCCTGCATCGTCTTCCTGGTGGCCGGTGCCTGGTCCACTGGACTCTCAGCTCCGTGAGGTCGGGGGGCCTCTTCTCACAGTGCTCGGTGCATGGCTGTTCTCAGCAGCTATTTTGCTTAAGTGAGCAAAGCGTAAGCGAGGCTGTGAGCTGGAGGAAGCGGAGCGCCGCGTGTGGAGGCGGCCGGGGTGGGGGTCTCCCTCCCCCCTCACTTCCCGGCAGTGCAGGACCAGAAAGCAAGAAACGGAGTTCTCCAGCGCCGAGGGCCTTCAGTGCTGCCTCCTCCTCGGCTGGAGAGGGGCACTCTGCCCTGCCCGGCTGCTCCCTTACCTCGTGTGGTGTCAGAGGGCCTAGTGACACCTGACTCTCCTGTCTGCTAGCTGGCTTGGTCCAGCTTGCCTGCTGTGGCCCTCTGCAGGGCGTGCATGCTGTGTTGTTCAGAGTGAGACCCAGAGGGGAAAGGCTTGGGCCCTCCCTAGCAGCACACCCTAGTCAGCCTGTCCACTGCGTGCCTCTTCGTCGCCCTCAGTTTCTCTGTTGAGCCGTATGCTGCTGCTGCTGCTGCTAAGTCGCTTCAGTCGTGTCCGACTCTGTGCAACCCCATAGACGGCAGCCCACCAGGCTCCCCCGTCTTGCCTGGAGAATCCCATGGACAGAGGAACCTGGTGGATTTCCATCCGTGGGCTCGCAAAGGAGTGACTAAACGACAGCATGCTGGATTGGGGTCCTCCCTGAGGGCCCCATTTTAGCTTAGTCGTCTC
Organism: Cephalophus harveyi; assembly: GCA_006410635.1. NCBI lineage: Eukaryota > Metazoa > Chordata > Mammalia > Artiodactyla > Bovidae > Cephalophus > Cephalophus harveyi. The sequence goes on along the minus strand of SJYT01080335.1, from coordinate 862,307 downwards.
GCTAAAGATTCTCTCTCCAATACAGTCCCATTCGGGGTTCCTGGGGATTAGGGCTTCAATATAGGGATTTGTGGGGGACACTGTTCCGCTCATAGCAAGGGTCTTTGCCCGTCAGTGGGAGTGACGTGTTTGGGCCATTTGTAAGAGAGGGGCTAACTGAAGGCAGAGAGGCGTCTCCATCTGTAACTGGGGAAGATGGTGCACTTTGCTCCCTTTCCCGGGAGCTGCTAACTCGGCCTGAGCTGCAGAAGTGGGAGAGTTACTGGTTTGCCTCCAGGATGGAATCTGGCCTCCCATGAGGACCGGAGCACTTGGCGTGCTCTCCTGGTTTCAGCCACTATAAATAATCCCTCTTTCCTGCAGTGTTAATAGGAGGAGACGAGGGTGTGGGGTCCCGGCTGTGCGCTCGTCCCATCCATGCTGTTTCAATTTCCTGCCTTCCCCACTCTCCGTGCCTCCACTGGGGAGACCTTGGGGGCGGGCGGAGCAGGACTCAGTTCTGGGAGCCAGCTGCCCCATCTCTGCTGCTCTCTGCCTGCCAGACTCTTGGGCAGCTGTTGAAGTGGGGTCAGCCTGGCATTTCTGTGCTCTTCAGGGGGCTCCCACCATGGGGCCTGGGCAGACTTGGGGGAAAATGCTCTTGGTCTAATATACCGTGGTGTGTGGGCTGGTGGGCGAGCTGCAGGGAACCGGTGAGGGCGGTCCCTCCTTCGTCCTGTGTGAGTGACTTGCGTAGATAGTGAGATTGTTGCTAGGGGGCGTGGGCCTTCCTTGGGTACCTGTTGATCTGCATTCCCGAGTGTCTCCCGGGGTGGCTTTCTCTTTGTCACTGTAAACATACAAGACCTCATTCTTGTTCACAATGAGCTGAGTCCAGCCAAGCATCCATCTTCTCCTTCTGAATTCACTTCCATCTATTATTTTTTAATGGTAACAAAAGACTATCACAGTGCTGTTAGCTGAATAATGACCCCCAAAGATGTCTGCATCCTGATGCCTGGAACTGTGGATGCAGTTTAAAAGGAACTTTATGGATGAGATTAAGTTAAGGATCTTGGAGTATCCTGGAGTGTCCTGGTGCCCTGGCTTTTAAGAGCTGAGAAGCAAAAGAAAACTGACTCTCAAGTTGTATCTCTGGAGGTGTTCAGTTTATTAAATGAACGGAGGAAACTGTGGAAACCAGATGTAAGGAGGAGCTTATTGCCTGAATTTTTACAATGAAGGATACTGTTTGTGCTAAACTCTCCCTGTCTCCCCCAGCACACACAGGGCCTCACCTTGTTCACTCGCAGCCTCTTCACAGTGGAGGGTCCCAATCTTTACTCTCTTTTTCATCCTTCCTCCTTGCTTACCTGTAGCACTGACGAGGGTTCAAAGCCTTGGGCAACTCTGCCATCCAGGCCCCCAAGTCCCCTCCTGTGACCAGGAGGTGGTATTTGGGGGCTGTTAGTAGTTTGGGATGACCTTGGGGACTCCTGCTCGTGCAGTAGGGCGTCATGCTTCCTGGAGTTGCTTGCCGGCAGCGCAGGGATGATGATGTGGGATCTGGTGAGAAGACAGCCCCGCTTGGGCAGTAGCAGGCTCTGGGCATCCTGTCCTTCCTGGACTCTGCCTGCCATGGGGGGAGCTGCACTCGTGAGCTCCCGGGCTGCACGGCTGCAATATGTAATCCCTGCAGACGCCGTGTGGTGTGTCTACTGGGAGAAGACCTTGGCAAGGGTAGCTGGGCTGGCTGCTCTTGGGTGGACAGGGAGTGGCACCCTCAAATGTCAGCCTGGAGTAGAACTGTGGCTGGTGAGAGTCAGACCTGAGACCAAAGGACAGGAATTGGACCTGGGCCTGGTTTCCTGGAGCACATCTCGGGTTGCTGGCCGAGTCTGGTACCCCTCTCTGCTCCTGGGCTCACTGGCTCTTTTCCCCTGCACTGCAGCTGCTAGGCCGTGGATCACGGTCCTAAGAGGCTTGGAGTGAGGAACCGAGGCACCTCTGCCACTTCAGCTCCCTGGTGCTAGTTCAACACTCACCTGGCGGGTACTAGTAATCTGCCTTGGTTGTAGCAGAAATAGCTGAGACAGGGGATGGGGCCACAGCATTGCCTCCTCAGGGAGGTGATGAAATGGATTGAAGCAGGCCTTGGGGAGGCAGGTAGGAAAGGTGGATTTGATGTAAGCTGGATATTTTTAAGAGCTTCCCCAAATTTAAATCTTTATGTGAAATCTCCTGAATTTTAAATATTAGCAACTAACTAAAAAAAGAGAAAGGCATCTAGGCCAGGTGATCAGTGACATTCCACTTGCAGGGGATCATCTCATAGGTTGAGGAGATGGGGCCCCACAGAGACCCACTCCATGCCCCAAGGAGGGCTCCTTCGTGAAGGCAGCGTGCGCACAGAAGGGGTGGAGGTGGCCCGCCTCTCTGGCCTGCACATCTCTCTGGCTCCTTGAGAGAAGAGGCTGTGTGTGCGCACCGGGGAGCGGTGGTGGCCTTCCTCATTCTCTTCCTCCCTTTTTTCTCTGCAGAGGTCTGTGGAGCCCTCAACGTCACCGTGTCCCCGGGGCCCGTGGTTGACTACCTGGAGGGGGAGAACGCCACGCTTCTCTGCCACGTCTCCCAGAAGAGGCGGAAGGACAGCTTGCTGGCGGTGCGCTGGTTCTTCGCGCGGCCAGGCTCCCAGGAGGCCCTGATGGTTAAGATGACCAAGCTCCGGGTGGTACAGTACTACGGGAACTTCAGCCGCAGCGCCTACCGGCAGAGGCTGCGCCTCCTGGAGGAGCGGCGTGGGGCGCTCTACACGCTCTCCGTCTTGACCCTCCAGCCAGCAGATCAAGGGCATTATGTCTGCAAAGTCCAGGAAATCAGCAAGCACCGGAGTAAGTGGACAGCTTGGTCCAACGGTTCCTCGGGGACAGAAATGAGAGGTAAGAACATGTCTTCTCTCTGGGGAGAGGGAAGGGGGCAAGTCAGAGGGTCTTCCTCCAGCTGGCCAAACAGTGGCCTCCAGGACAGTCCTACTGAGCTAGAATACACCTTCTGGACGCTAAGGGCCAGGCTGTATGAGCCTGGCCATGAGAATGAGGGTACATCTTTATGGGGATGCTGGCGCTGACCTTTGCTATGGACGTAAAGTCAGGACAGAGGTGTCTGGCCCCGTGCCAGCCCACCTGCCCGGGGGCAAGCTTGTTTTGCACCTGAAAGAGGGGACTGGCTGCGTGCTTCATTTGCCTCTAGCTCAGGTCTGCGCTGCCTTGATTTGAGTGCCCAATGCCTTTGAGAGGAGGCACACGTTGAGAGTGCCTTGATGTGAATTGCCAGGCCTCAGAGCAGGGCAGCCTGGTGGCTCTGATCCATCGCCCAGAGGAACTGATCCAAGCCGCAGGGAACAGCTCACTCAGAGATTCATCCCAAAGTGGGCAAGGGACCATTGGTGGCCCTCCCTTTCTGGAAACAGATAAGAGGCACGGGCCGTGTTCTGGAACATCTTAGCTACCAAATGCTGTATTTAAGGGTTATCCCTTTTTTTTGGTGGAGTTCCCATGTGTGGCTTGTAGGTCAGGACCCTAGTTCCCTGAGCAAGGATTGAACCGGCAGTGAAAGCATCGCGTCCTTACCACTGGATCACCAGGGAGTTTCCCAGTGGTTATCATTTGTTACCACTGATCTTCCATTCAAGAAGCCACCTATCGCAATTTTAATAAGACTTGTTATTGTGTGCTAAAATTACATATTTGATTGCTTTGCACATGAATTTGGCTGGTAGAAAATCAAGAGGACCACAGAACAAACCTGATGATAAATCTAATTTTAGTTTATACGTCATTTAAGTTAAAAGCAATAGTGATGCTGTTAAAGGGACAGAACTCAGTTGTGAGCAGGCGTTTTCAATATCCTGTGTGTTATCCAGTGGCTTCCCTAACGACTCTGTGGGGAAGAATCTGCCTGCCAGGCGGGAGGCTCAGGAGACTCAGGTTCGATCCCTGGGTCGGGATGATCCCCTGAAGGAGGAAATGGCGACCCACCCCAGGATTCTTGCCTGAAAAATCCCACGGAGAGGGGAGCCTGGTGGGCTATAGTCCATGGGCCGCGAGAGTCAGAACACGACTGAGCCACTGAGCACGCATGTGTCAGAGCAGATAGCTCACACGGATAGTCCAGCTTCATTTGTCCGGAGTTTGCTTATCTCCGTGTGCTTAAGCACAGAATAATGTATTATCTGAAGTGTTGTGCACTTTTTCTCTTTAAGCAAATTAATTCAAGACAACAAATGACTATTAATATAAATATGTATTTTGGCACAGAAAATAGAGGGATCAGATGACCGCAGGCTGAGGAGAGAAGGCCCTCTGGATGTTGCTTGGCTCTGAAACATATGATCCTACGTATACCCTTTTAATTTTTATGTCCCGGTGTATTCTGGAGCCCTGTGGTCCAGATCTCTGGGCCGTAGCGACTCTCTGCCAATTACAAGAGATAAAAAGGTTCCCCGCGTTCAAGTGAGCGCTGTACGCCCCTTATTTCAGGCGTGTCCCGTCAGCGAGTGAAGTTGGGTTCCTTCTGGAGCATTTATTTGGTTACATGTTACCACAACTTAAGGTGGTTTGTGCAGCTACACTGAAACTAATCTCTTTCCCCCACTGCTTGGTACTTTGGTCTGCTCTTGTGAGTGTGAGAGAAAGGGGTGGAGTTACAAGGGGGTGTCCAGGGAATTGTGTATAAACTGCAACCGGTCACACTCCTGCCGTGTCCCTAAGATGGTGTCTCCTGACCCAGTCCAGCTCCTTAGCCATGTGCTTGCAGAGTACTTTCCCAGCGTCATGCAAAACGAGAAGTCTGAACAAAAATTTAAAAACAGACCAAATAACCAATCTACCCCAACAATTGCCGTTTTATTTGCTTTATTTTGTCCGTGTGTGTTTTTGAGTTTCTCTAAAATTGGAATAAGTCCTTGAGCATGTGTGTTGAGGTGACTAAAAAAATAAGTAACAAATCATTGGGAAAAAAATCTATGTTAATAAATGAGTTTGTTCTGGGCTTTTTCTTGAGGACATCTCTGAAAAGGCATGGCTAAAGGGACCATTGGTGGCCCTCCCTTTCTGGAAACAGATAAGAGGCACGGGCCGTGTTCTGGAACATCTTAGCTACCAAATGCTGTATTTAAGGGTTATCCCTTTTTTTTGGTGGAGTTCCCATGTGTGGCTTGTAGGTCAGGACCCTAGTTCCCTGAGCAAGGATTGAACCGGCAGTGAAAGCATCGCGTCCTTACCACTGGATCACCAGGGAGTTTCCCAGTGGTTATCATTTGTTACCACTGATCTTCCATTCAAGAAGCCACCTATCGCAATTTTAATAAGACTTGTTATTGTGTGCTAAAATTACATATTTGATTGCTTTGCACATGAATTTGGCTGGTAGAAAATCAAGAGGACCACAGAACAAACCTGATGATAAATCTAATTTTAGTTTATACGTCATTTAAGTTAAAAGCAATAGTGATGCTGTTAAAGGGACAGAACTCAGTTGTGAGCAGGCGTTTTCAATATCCTGTGTGTTATCCAGTGGCTTCCCTAACGACTCTGTGGGGAAGAATCTGCCTGCCAGGCGGGAGGCTCAGGAGACTCAGGTTCGATCCCTGGGTCGGGATGATCCCCTGAAGGAGGAAATGGCGACCCACCCCAGGATTCTTGCCTGAAAAATCCCACGGAGAGGGGAGCCTGGTGGGCTATAGTCCATGGGCCGCGAGAGTCAGAACACGACTGAGCCACTGAGCACGCATGTGTCAGAGCAGATAGCTCACACGGATAGTCCAGCTTCATTTGTCCGGAGTTTGCTTATCTCCGTGTGCTTAAGCACAGAATAATGTATTATCTGAAGTGTTGTGCGCTTTTTCTCTTTAAGCAAATTAATTCAAGACAACAGATGACTATTAATATAAATATGTATTTTGGCACAGAAAATAGAGGGATCAGATGACCACAAGCTGAGGAGAGAATCCACTCTGGATATTGCTTGGCTCTGAAACATATGATCCTACGTATACCCTTTTAATTTTTATGTCCCGGTGTATTCTGGAGCCCTGTGGTCCAGATCTCTGGGCCGTAGCGACTCTCTGCCAATTACAAGAGATAAAAAGGTTCCCCGCGTTCAAGTGAGCGCTGTACGCCCCTTATTTCAGGCGTGTCCCGTCAGCGAGTGAAGTTGGGTTCCTTCTGGAGCATTTATTTGGTTACATGTTACCACAACTTAAGGTGGTTTGTGCAGCTACACTGAAACTAATCTCTTTCCCCCACTGCTTGGTACTTTGGTCTGCTCTTGTGAGTGTGAGAGAAAGGGGTGGAGTTACAAGGGGGTGTCCAGGGAATTGTGTATAAACTGCAACCGGTCACATTCCTGCCGTGTCCCTAAGATGGTGTCTCCTGACCCAGTCCAGCTCCTTAGCCATGTGCTTGCAGAGTACTTTCCCAGCGTCATGCAAAACGAGAAGTCTGAACAAAAATTTAAAAACAGACCAAATAACCAATCTACCCCAACAATTGCCGTTTTATTTGCTTTATTTTGTCCGTGTGTGTTTTTGAGTTTCTCTAAAATTGGAATAAGTCCTTGAGCATGTGTGTTGAGGTGACTAAAAAAATAAGTAACAAATCATTGGGAAAAAAATCTATGTTAATAAATGAGTTTGTTCTGGGCTTTTTCTTGAGGACATCTCTGAAAAGGCATGGCTAAAAAATATAGGCTGTATTAATTTGGGGCAAAACATAAGTTGTTATTTTATGTTTTAACTGAACAAATTATTAAAGTATGACGGAAAATCGGGGATTTTGAAGAATGGGAAAGATTTAAATTGGGGTCTATGTGAAAACCACATATATATATGAGACCAGGGAGGGGGCGAGCTCCTGATTCTAGGAGATGATAGTTATCATCTTCCAAAGAAGATGATAAACAATGAAGAATGAACACGTGTGGCCCTCTAGGTTACTGGAGTCACACTTGCCTTATTCTAGAGAGTCTGCCGTACCCCATGAACTTGCCAGCATCAGTTTACTCTACGGAGGCAGGAGGCCAGGCAAAGGATGCTACGCAGTTTCCTCAGTTGCTTGTGCCACGTGACCATGTCAGTGAGCCAGAAGCCCTGCCTGCAGAGAACCTGGATCCAAGAGGCCTAAATGCCATGCGGTGTGGGAACCCTCTGGAGAGGTTTCCAGGAGGGTGGATGTTAGGTTTGATTTCATTTAATTGTTTCATCAATGATTTGAAAAGGGGGCACATATCACCTTAATGAACTTTACATAAAATACAAAACTGGGAAATGTTCTTAACATCAACAAGGAATAAAACATGACAAATGGGAATCCAGAGAGGTGAGTAATACAAGCAGGATATAACAGAATGAGATTCAGTTTGGAAAACGGCAGAGTGATGTACATCTAGGGGAAACGGCTCGCAGGCAGTGGTGGAGAGTCAACAGGCGGCTGTCCGTGCAGGGACCTCGGTGGTGTCAGTGGCAAGTTAGATGCTCGTCTGTAGGGTGATGGGGGCTTCCCTGGTGGCTCAGGCGGTAAAGAATCCGCCTCTAATGCAGGAGACGTGGGTTGGATCCCTGAGTTGGGAAAATTCCCTGGAGAAGGAAATAGCTGCCCACTCCAGCATCCTTGCCTGGAAAGTCACATGGACAGAGGAGCCTGATGGGCTACAGTCCTCAAGATCACAAGAGTTGGGTACAACTTAGCGACTAAACCCCCACTGCAGGGCGATACGGCAGAGCAGACAGCCCGTGTTATCTCCATCCATGTACAAACTGGCCTGGTGCCCCTACGAAGGGAGTCGGCTGCGTTATGTGGACTCTGCTGGGGAGACGCTAGTGTGCCCTGCACGGTCTGTTTGGGGAGCCTCATTTGTAGAAGGACAGATTCGATCTAGCAGAGAGCAGCAAGCACGATAATGGAGTGAGTGGCAGCCTTCAGGGGACGATCGGTTTAGCTGAGGAGGCTTTGCTGGGCTCAGGGAATTGCATATGGACTAGAGTGCCTGGTGGATTCATTCATTCCTCACTCAGTGGGGGTTTATTTTATGGAGCACCTGCTCTGTACCTCACTGTGCCGGAAACTTAGGGACACAGGGCGGATCTGTCTATAGGGTGGCAGATACAGAAACAGATATGATGTCACAATGTCCGGTGCAGTGATAAAGGTATGCTTGGAGCATTGTGTGAACGCATAGGAGGCCCCTAAGGGTGAGGAGCAGGCAGCGCTTGAGCTGCTGTTGGCTGTTTATGTGGGGCAGCGGATGAGATGAGCGGCATCTTGGTGGGTAGGGCGTCCCACAGCAGTGAATCAGGACTGCTGGAGTCTGAACTGGGAGGTGGAGGTGGCAATGGGTGTAGGGGAAGCAGGCTGGGCTGATGGCAAAGAATTTACACTTGATTTTGTAAGCTAGTGTTCTCAACCTTACCTAATGATCAGTATCACCAAAGCCAGATTCTGAAGTATCTGCCTTAGAGATTCTAGTCTGTTCAGCTTGGGTTGGAATTTGAATATTTAACATCCAGTCTAGGTGATTTTCGGGGCTTCTTAGGTGGTGCTAGTGATAAAGAACCCACCTGTCAACACAGGAGATGTAAGAGATGCAGGTTTGATCCCTGGGTTGAGAAGATCCCCTGCAGGAGGGCATGGCATGGAGAATCCCATGGAGGGCTACAGTCCATAGCGTTGCAAAGAGTAGGACACACATGAATTGGCTTGGCACACTAGGTGGTTTTGTCATCAGGCGTTTTTTGGAGAATCTTTTCTTTAGTCCTTGGCAAGTCCGTGAAGCATATGCAGTCTTCTGACAGAGCCCTCTGGGAGGACCAGGCTACAGAGTGAAGAGGCAGGCTTCTGGGGTTGCATGGGCCTTGTGAAAGTGTTAGTTGCTCAGTCATGTCTGACTCTTTGAGACCCTACGTACTGTAGCCTGCCGGGCTCCTCTGTCCTTGGAATTGTCGAGGCAAAATACTGGAATGGGTTGCCATTCCCTTATCCAGGGAATCTTCCCAACCCAGGGATTGAACTCTGATCTCCTGCATTGCAGGCAGATTCTTTACCATCCGAGCCGCCAGGGAAGCCCATTGCACAGGCTTTAAATGATGCCAAATTTGGTAGTAGGAACGGAGAGACATTAGAAGTCAAATAAGAAGACTTTAATAACTGGATTCGGCAAGGGAGAAAGCTCTGGGGTGATGCCCGGGAGAGTAACGCAGTGTGCCCAGGGTGGTGGCCGCGAGTGACAGAGGCAGCGTGAGAGACGGAGCTCGTCCACAGGGACAGTGAGAGCGAGCTGGGTGGAGGCCACCCACTGACGGCCAGTAAGTGCGCAGAAGTGTGGATCTGAGGGCCCGTCTGCTCTGGCTTGTGAGAACTGAATCTGAGTCAGGCAGGTGAAATCAGCAGGGGGTGAGTTGATTTCCCGGGGGCAGGGGCCAAGGCGAGGAGCCCCGAGAAACACCAGTGTTTGGGGCAGCAGATGGAGCTCGCTTGGCCTGGTGTCTGGGACGGGCTCCTCTGGGCCACCCCCACGGCTGCCTGGAAAGGGCAAAGTCTTTTCAGGAGGAGAGCAGCAGCGGAGGGTCAGGACGCAGCAGCTTCTTCCTCGGTCGCAGACAGTCCCACAGGCTGGGAAATTCAGGGATGCTCCGGGCAGGAAGGAGGTGCCTTGGCTTGATTCTGGCCGCCAGGTAAGCCCTGTGTCCTTTTTATTGGGAAAATGAGGAAGGGAGACAGACTGGCTGATGGAAGGGGCGGTCCCTCCCTCCCGGGTCCTTGCAGGGCCCCAGCTGCCCCCAGGACGGATATGAGATGGGAGAGGTGAGTGGGGGATCTTCACTGCCAGGGTGGGGTGAAGGGCCTCTCTCCAGCCCAGACCACAGGGACCCCTCGTGTGGCATTGGAAGTGCCCCCTCCACCCCACATCTTGCTCTACCCCGCCTTCCAATCTGCACTTGGATTTGCCATCTTAACAGCTCTGTTCCCTCTGCTTTGGTTCCAATCAATATTTTGATCGTGTGGGAAAAAAAAAAAAGATCTCTAGGAAACAGCTTCTGGCTCATTCACCGTGAGCAGGTCAGATGCAGGGGCGGACCTCACTGCAGGTGAGACTGGAGGAAGTGAGCTACACAGCCCTGCCCTGGCCGACACCCGAATATGGGGAGGCCCAGTCTGGAGTGCCGCGCTCCCAGCACGGAACAGGCAGAGCAAGGCTGCAGTTGATGGAACAGGGAAGTCAGGATGGGAACAGAGGGAGCATGGGCAGTGATTTGGGGTAATTTCCAACAGGGAGATGAAGCTGTTCAGCACAGTCTCTTAAGAGAAGCCTTATTGATGGCTGGGAAGGTCAGGGTTTTCTGAGTTGGAGGCTTCACAGATTGATGAATGCAAAGTTTTCCAAATGTTCTTGGTTCCTTTAGGCCAAAAGAAATAAATAATAAGTTTGCTTTTTAAGTAGTTGGGTCCAACAGCCTTAAAGAGGATTTCTGTTCTAAACACAGAGCATGATGTATCCTTAGGCAGGAGACCAGCTGTTGTTCTCTTTGGGGTAGATTCCAAGATCGCTTACAAATTGAGGTGAAGATTTGCTATTTTAGGGGGCCACCATCTGTCCTCTAGGTGCAGAACAATGAATTGTAACTACTTGTAATCAGTTTTTTCACAAGCTGTGATGCTTCCTGACATTTACATTACACGGTCCCTGTAGACCCAAAGGTGTTACAGCATCTGACCCTGAGTTTGTCCTGTGCGCCCGGCGCTGGCTGGTGCTTGGAGTGCCTCAGGCGTGCCGCTTGTACAGGAAGCTGCCTGTCTTCCTTGAGCCTTTCCGCACAGCCTTCGCCCTGTCTGCGCCGTGTCGCTTCATCCAGGTCCGTGCTCGTTGGCTCCGTGCCTGCTTTCTCTAATCGCCCTTGGCCTCCCTTTGCTGCTTCTGCTCCCCAAGCTTTGGCCGTGTCTCTGCCTCTGTGCCGTTGCCATCCTGTCTGATGCCCCAGCGGCCTCCCACATCTGTCCTCCTTTCTGCACTGATCAGCCTGGTCTCTCTCAGGACACGCAGACCCTGGGTAGTTCTAATCACGAGGACAGCCCTGAGAGGGTAGACCAGCTCCTAAGCCTGGATTTTCTTCAGGAGAGTTTCCCAGATGAAGCCTGAAGATCCCTGGGACTCCTGGTCAACGACAGGCTCTGGCAGAGTCCTGGGTGCCACGTGTCCCTAACAGTTGTTGACACGGGCCAGTTAGGGGCTCTACATGAGGGTTCCACACGGGCCCTTTCCACCAGGGAGCGTGGGCCCCAGGGTTCTCAAGAGTGATGCTGCCATTCATTTAGGCTTCTGTTCTTAGAGGCAGAGCAGCTTCCATTCCCGGTTCTCCAGGCTTTGTACAGAATTATCGTCAATGGCTTTTCAGCCTGGTTCTGCCACCCACCGATTGAGAAGCAGTCTGATATTCTAAGCAGAATTGAATCTCCTTCCTTTCAGATGGAGATGTTTTCATTAACGGTGAAAATGCTAATAATGGAAGCAATTTGTAAGGGCTGTCTCCTGCAATTTAAACGGTATTTCCGTCTAACCCCAAATAACATATTTTAACAAACCATATTGTTATTTGACTTCAGATTATATAAGCGAGCTTTAAATGTTACAAGTGGACAAAGAACATGGAAAACTGTGTTTACCCTAAACGTATTTAGGGGAAAAGATGAAATTATAATTTCTTATCTATTTAATAGATATTTCTTATCTATTAAATTCTCTCTAATTTAATAATTGGATCTGAAAGTACCACCACAGGGAACCGATATTTCAAGTTTCAGTGGAAGAAATTAAATAATTCCTTTTTCCCCAGAGACACAGAGCGGATAATTAGGAATGAGAATGAGATTAACTAAACATTTAGTGCTACTGCTTAATTAAGCAAGCTCACATCATGATGTTTAAAGTGTCAACAGGTCCAGATACTCAAAGGGAACAAATTGACAACCAGAGTGTAATTTAAACACAACTTCAAACAATCCTTCATTGTGTCTGTCCTCATTCTCACTGCCATGGTCTTGGAAGAATTTAAGAGAGTGGAGCAAACTCAGGAGCATGCGTGAAGCTCCAGTTTATGAGCCTGTGATCCCTGTGCCTTGCCCAACGAGAGGTGCCCGTGGGGAGGTTTGATCCCCACTGTCCTGGGACCCAACCTCATAATCTGGAGGAGAAGTATGTCGATATGGGTATATCTTTGATAGACTTTATTGGTATAGCTAATAGAAAGTCTGAAAAGGCCATAGACGAGGCTGACGCTTGCATGAGAGTAAGGAAAAGACAAGGTCATGTACTTGGGGGAGCGGGAGAGGTTCACATGGAGGATGCGGCATTCCGCTGGGGCCGCAGGGTGAGGAGGGCTCTGCGACTCTGGGCCACGCCCCGTCAGGAGAGGAAACAGCCAGAGCCGAGGCATGGATGAGGGAGAAGAGGGATTTGCAAATAACCGAATGGAGTTGCACGCGTGTTTGTGCTTGGTGAGGGCTGAGGTGGACGGTGGTAAGAGGAAAGGTTGCCACGGTGGCCCTGGTCAGGGACCTTGACTCCAGGTGCCCCCTAAATTCTTAGATGCACCCACATGCCTGACACGGTGCGTGGTATAACGAACTTTGTAGACGAAGGGCTGAATGAGTGATCCAGATCACTCATGGTTTTGAATAAAATGCCATTTTAATTAATAGTAACAAGGAGTGGAAGGTGGTAGCAAGAAGGTAAGATATAGGGACGTCCTGCTGGTCCAGTGCCTGCCAGTTCAGGGGACGTGGGTCCAGTCCCTCCTCCGGGCAGATCCACATGCTGAGTGAGGGGGAACCAAGCCCGGGCACCTCAATTACTGAGGCCATGTAGAGCCTCTGCCCACAAGAGAAGCCCCTGCAATGAGAAGCCAGAGGCCACAACTCGAGAGTAGCCGCCACTTGCCACCACCAGAGAAAGCCCCCACGCAGCAACAGAGATCCATCACAGCCAAAAATAAGTAAAAAGAGGATAATATATAGATCTATCCCAGGGTCGTGTCTGGAGAGGGCTTGGTAAAACTTACCAAGTCTTAAGTTTTAATATTTTCTAAATACACATGGCCTTTGTATTCTGTAGCTGACTCCATCTCAGAATGCACAATTCTTAGCCCACTGCCTTGTCACAATGGGAAGTCTATTTAGTATGAGTTTTTGTTTGCTCTTTTGCTGTATTTTCTAGAATTTATCTTAGAGTGAATGCAAAGGAAAGAATGGCTTAAAATAGACAAAGTTGGAGCTTTTCCTTTCTCATCAGCTGCTCACCCAAAGGTCCTATGCACATATATGGCTTTGTCCAAGCCCCAAGAGAGACCGCCTTCAGCCTGAGGCTTGGAGGGTCAAGGGAGAAAGGAAGCAATAGGCAAACTTCGGAGAGCAGAAACAGAGGCGGGCTCTGTAAAGCTAAAACACAGAGTTTTAGTTGCCTTCCTTGAGAACGCCGAGTCAGTTATAAATAGTGAGGAAACAGCTACATTTAGTTTTTTCCTTGGGAAACCATCTCGTCGTTGAATAAGAAAGGTCAGTGAAATGACTGTATTAATTTTTGAATCTGAGCAAAGGTATTGCCTCCTCTTTTTTTTAGTTTTAGAGTCTTGTGCGTATTTCGCATCACTGAGCTCATAGCTCAGCCTGTGCGCTTCAGTTTAATCCAGGGAAAACAAGAGTAACAGCGAGACCTACAGAATAAACGTGTCACACAAGCGTTGTTCGCAAAGAACTCCAAAAGAGCCCCTTAATAACATGTCTCTGCGCAGAAATACAAGGCGAAGAATACAGCTTTCTCTGGTCCTTGCAGATTTTTCTCTCCTATTACTCTATGCAGAATGTTGCCAGCTTAAGGTCTGCGGGCTTCCCGCCTCCATTCTATAAGAAACTAAGAACTCTCTGGCCATAAAGTGATCGTGATAGACCCAGAGCCAGCAGCTCCAAGGTTAGAGCCCTCCAGAGAAGTCAGCTCCAAAGGCCGGGTGAGCTGGTGTGATCCCCCTGCTTCTGATGCGGATCTTCCATGGGAAGCAAGGTGCTGGGTAGGCCTGGGCTCCCGGCCCTGGGCTCTCTTCTCAGCCTTCTGCAATGTAAGTTGGTCCCAGGACCAAGCTTTCTCTGGGATACCTTGACCCACCAATACAGCATCATAGTCATCCCATTCATTCATTCATTCAAAGTAACTGTGACTCGTTATGGACCAAGAAGGGTTCTGGGACGTGAAGACAGATGCAGTTCCAGCCTGCATGGAACTTCCCTTCAGCTGGAGGAGGGGGTAATGAACCGGACCAATGAGCAAAGTGTAGTGATGCGTTCCAAGGCAAGGCATTCAGCAGGGAGAGAGGGTGTGGGATGCTAGGGAATCACTGGAGGAAGGCCTCCTGACTCACATTCTCTCCAGCTTCCAAGTTTGATGCTTTTTGGGGAGACATATCATCCTTTATAGACGGTCTGCTCTTTTGAAAATAACTTCCTTGGAAGCTGTGTCCTTCACCCTCTATTTCCCTGCGCTGAGGCATGTTATTAGAGGGCTCTTTTGGAGTCCTCTGTAAACAACACTGGTGTGATAGTCTTAGTCTTTAGCTCCTGCTGTTGCTCCTGTTTCCCTGGGTTAAGCTGGAGGGCACTGGCTGAGTTTTGAATTCTAGACCCTAACCTGGACTAGATGGGAGACTGAGGCCTAGGCTCTGGCTCCTCAGGACCTGAATCCCCTCTCCCATGTCTCTTGGGACTCACCTCTTTCTGTCCCAGGAGTGTGTGAGGCAGGGCTTCTCCATGAGGCTTCCTGGGACCTCCAAATTTCCACCACTTTGTGCTCCCTAATCATGCAGATTCCCAGGCCCTCCCCCAGATTACTTGAACCAGAAGTTCAGGGGTCATGCCTGGGAATCCTCAAGAGGCCACAAGAGGCCTAATTATTCCCCCTGTACACTAGCGTTTTAAACACCTTGATCTTCGGGCGCCCGGTGAAGGCGGTAGAGACAGGGAGGTAAAGGAGAGTCTCGCAGATTTGGGGCCAGTCCTCCTGGCATCTGGGCTCCTGCTCGCCGGCCCCCGACTCCCCTGTCTGTACCCAGGCCCTCCCCACGTTTCTCGCTACCAGCTCCTGCCTCCCAGAGGTGTCCTGTGTCAGAGATGTGCTCCTCACTTTGGATGTAGCCTCTGGTTGGAATTTAAGCTCCTTTAATCATAGGATTCTCTGTGAAAGGAATTGGAGGCACAGGTAAGCAGGTGGGAAAGAATATTGGGAGCAAGGGGACTTTCCCAGGGCCTCTAACAATCCTGAGTCCATCATTCCATGAATGACAGGGTTGGGGGTGGGGGGTGGGTCAGTCCTTCAGATAAAGGCGTCTGTATCCTTGGTGAATGGGAGACTAGGAAGGGAACAGGAAGTCCCTCAGTTGAAGGGCTTTGTCACAGGGTCTTGGTGTGAACTCAGGGGGACACAGTCTGCCACAGCCTGTGAAATCCGCCCTCCCCAGGGGAGTCTGCAGGACGTTCTGTCCGAGTCAGAAATCAAGGGCCTCAGATTCCACACCTCTCTGTGTGGTGGTTGCCCCGCAGGTCCAGGCAAAGGAGACTTGCCTAAGATTCTCCCTCTCCAGTCTGCTTCCTCCAGACACGAAGCCGGTAGGATCGTCTTGTCTTGGTGCCCCTGGGCTGTGTTCTTCCAGACAGTTTGATCCTGCGGCTGCTTTCAACCAGAGGGCCGGGATGTGGTGGCTCTCGCAACCCACCCCTCTTAAGTTTCATCTGATTCTGCTGTCTTGGGGAGGAGCCCAGAATGGCCTGTCACTGTTATCAGGCCACCACTTCACCAGAAGGGCAGCCCACCAAGAGCTGGGGTCCCCAGAAAGTTACAGAGCCATCAAGAGGTCAGCGGATGACTCAGCTTTTGGGTGCTCTTTGCCTTCTCTTTATCCTGTGGCCCAGACCCATTGATAAATGGGTCAGAACTCAAAATGCCCACCATGTTCCTGATGAAGCTGTATTGAGAAGAGCAGCTTGGTGCTGAGGCCACACTGGGCTTCCTTTGCTTCTGTGACCAGTTTTCCTTCCTCTTTCCCGGCCCCATACCCTGTGGGCGGAGGTAGTCCTGTACAGCCCTGCCTCACAGGACTTTGGGATGCAGGAAGGATGGAAGAGGCAAGGCTCCCTGGGAGGCTGGGCTGGCCCCATTCCTGGCATCTAGAGTAATGAACCTTCTCCAGGAGGGCACGCTGCCCAGCCCCACATTAGCTCTTGGCTGAGAGGCTGGGCTCCGAGCACGGGGCCAGACAGAGGCCACCCTGAGCAGGGCACTGGCCTGAGTCTCTGGACTCAGACGTGTGTGGCCGGACAATGTATCACGTTCACTGTGAGACAGCACAGGATTAGCAGCTGAAATAAGATTGCGACGCCGAACCTTGGGAAACTTTCAAAAACTCTGGCAGAATTGATGTAAAAATTTTCTTTCTTGTAGGAACAGATAAGATTATGACCAATGTTGCTGATCTCCATATGCCAAACAAGGTTGCTGTCCTTTCCCATAAAATAGCCGCACTGGAGAGAAATGAGGAACCTCCACAAACTCCTTGCTTAGAGTCCCTTAGCTTTGAATCCCAGCTTGTTGGTTCTTTCAGTACCCATCTCTACAAGTCCACTGGGGAGACCTTATTTATTACTTTTAATCCCAAATAAGGCAAAGGGCCTGCAGGCAGTGAGCCACCAGGGCAAGGAGCTCTTTCTCATGGACCGTTTGGATGTCTAAAGAGGCGCACTCTAGGCACAGGGCTGACGGTAAAGGGCCATGCTATAACTAGGGTGGGAATCAGAGCAGGGAGTGAGAGACCAAGCTGCTGTCTTATGGGGGTGGGAGCTCAGCTCTTATGGGTAAAAATGGCTCATTAGGACTCAGGCACTGCTCTGAGTACTTTCCATATATCAACCCTTCTGGCTTCACACTCGTCCTGAACTTATTATCATCCTGTATAACAAATGGGGAAACTCAGGATAACAAATGGGGAAGCTAAGGGACTTGCCCAAGGTCACATAACTAGCAAATGGCAACTTAGTATTTCAGCCCAGTGCACATCAGTGCAACCCACACTTCAGAGTGCATATGACTCATTCGAGATATTTGGGTTTAAAAGCGGATTCTGATCCGGTAGATCTGGGCTGGGGCCCCTGCAATCCTGTAGTTCTGACAAGCTCTCAGGTGACATTGATGCTGGTGGTCAGTGGACCACACTTTGAGAAGTGAGGCTCTGGACCATGATGGGCATCACTGATCTGAAATCTAAGGTCCTCAGAGGTCCATTTATTTTCCTTTTGGTATTGTCTTTATTAAGACTCTGTGGTTATCCTAGCCTGGGCTCAATTTGTTGAAGATGAAAACTCATTCAGGCTAATTCAGGAGAGAGGTGGGAATGGTTTAAGGATACAGGACTGATGGAATGCAAGGTTAGAAAATGACACAGCAGCCTCTTGGTGCCCAGAATCCATCAGGATCACGTCCTCTATCCTCTGCCTTCCTTCTGCAGGTTCTGCCCTTGCTCCATTTGCTTTCCTGTTTTCCAAAGCGGCTGCCACCCCAGAGTCCATAGACTTTTTCAACCCCAGGACCTACAACCACCATACGTACTCTGTTTAAATTCTTGAACGGGGAATCTGATCAGTTGCTCTGGCAGTGAGTCGATTATACGGGCTGTGAGTGGGGCAAATTAAGCAGGAAGGATGTTAGACGAATTGTCTGACATAGCTAATAACGCATGAAAGACCAAATGTCCACTAAGGGTTCATTCCCGGATGTCCAAATTGCTTTCTTTCAGGGGCCATCAGAAAGAAGTAGGTCATTTATTTGCTGGATGCCTACCAGCTGCCAGGCAGTGTGCCCCAAGATGGTGATAAGGAGGCATCACCTTTTTGGTTTTTGGTTGTGAGGAGTTTAGGATCTACAAGGAGGGGAGTTGTCTCCCACAGGACGAAACCTTCCTTCTGAGAACAATTAGAAAAGTGGAAAAAAGAGTCTGCATTTCAGTTTTCTTAATTTATTAGGCTTTTTTCCCTAAATTTATTTTTATTTATATTTCATAGATATATTTGCATGACATAATTACACAGTTACATATGTGCCTATGTATTTCAGCTATCTTAATTGTTCTCTGAAGGACAGATACATTGCAGAGAAGAGCAGTGACGGAGCCTAATTGTCAGAGTCATTTATAAGAAATTCGACCATTCTTATGCAGTGCTTGACTGCAAGGAGATCCAACCAGTCCATCCTAAAGGAAATCAGTCCTGAATATTCATTGGAAGGACTGATGCTGAAGCTGAAGCCGAAGCCCCAGTACTTTGGCCACCTGATGCAAAGAACTGATTCATTGGGAAAGACCCTGATGCTGGGAAAGATTGAAGGCAGGAGGAGAAGGGGACGACAGAGATGAGATGGTTGGTTGGCATCACCAACTTGATGCACATGAGTTTGAGTAAGCTCCGGGAGTTGGGGATGGACAGGGTGGCCTGGCGTGCTGCAGCCCATGGGATCACAAAGAGTCGGACGTGACTGGTTGGTGATGGACAGGGAGGCCTGGTGCGCTGCAGCCCATGGGATCACAAAGAGTCGGACGTGACTGGTTGGGGATGGACAGGGAGGCCTGGCGCGCTGCAGCCCATGGGATTCCAGAGTTGGACGCAACTGTGCAGCTGAACAGAACTACGCAGTGCTTGCTTAGAAAAGTTATGCAGAAAGTGACAGTCAGGTTGCATATGAGGCAGACAGCTTTTGGCAGTTCCAACTGTGAGATAAAAATTGGAAGGTCTATGATAATTACTTGAGGCTTTCTATTGGGGATCCTTGAAGTAAGGGCAAACCAGAAATAGACCATATCCTATAAAAACTGAAACTCAGCTTCTGAAGAGTTCATATTCTCATTGGATTAGGTGAGCATTCTCCTACTCTAATTTCCTATGAGGAAAATAGCATTTCATCTAGAGTCTCCATGACTTTGCATATGCAATGTCTGGCATTCGAGTTAAAAAATTATCAGGCACATCAAAGGACAAGATCAAAATAAAAAACAGATAGCAGGGAACACCCTTGCATTGCTGGTGGGAATGTAAACTGATACAGCCACCATGGAAGGCGGTATGGAGATTCCTTAAAAAGCTAGGAATAGGACTACCGTATGACCCAGCAATGCCACTCCTGGGCATACACCCCGAGGAAACCAGAACTGAAAAGAACACATGTGCCCTGATGCTCGTGGCGGCACTGTTTACAATGGAAGAACATGGAAGCAACCTAGTGTCCACTGACAGATGAGTGGATAAAGAAGCTGTGGTACATATACACAATGAAATACTACTCAGGCATAAGAAGGAACACATTTAAATCAGTTCTAATGAGGTGGATGAACCTAGAGCCTGTTATACAGAGTAATAGTAAGTCAGAGAAATAGTAAATATTGTGTCACTCACTCACTCAGTCACTCAGTCGTGTCCGACTCTTTGCGACCCCATGGACTGTAGCCTACCAGGCTCCTCCGTCCATGGGATTCTCCAGGCAAGAATACCAGAGTGGGTTGCCATTTCCTTCTCCAGAAATATTGTGTACTGACACATATATATGAACTCTAAAAAGGTGGCTCTGATGAATTTATTTTCAGGGCAGCAGTGGAGAAACAGACATAGAGAACAGACCTGTGGACATGGGAGAAGGGAGCGGGGAGAAGGGGAGGTGTAGGGAGAGAGTAACGTGGAAATTTACAATACCCTGTGTAAAATAGATAGCCAATGGGAATGTGCTGTATGGCTCAGGGAACTCAAACAGGGGCTGTGTGATAGGCTGAAGGGTGGGGTGGGGAGGGAGATGGGAGGGAGGTTTGAGAGGGAGGGGACGTGAGTGTACCTATGGGCTGTCTCTTATACACATCTCACCAATACAGCATCATAGTCATCCCATTCATTCATTCAAAGTAATTTCATCTGAGTGGGAGGGGGAGGGAGATGGGAGGGAGGTTTGAGAGGGAGGGGACGTGAGTGTACCTATGGGTCATTCTTGTTGATGTATGACACAAAACAACAAAGCTCTGTAAAGCAATTATCCTTCAATTAAAAAATTAAAAAAAAATAACAATTTAAACAATCTTAAAGAAAAACAGACAATAGAAATAAGCTTCTGGTGATGCCGATATGAAAGCTATCAGGCATGTATGTAAAATAGTATGATTAATATGGTTGAAAAATTAAATGACATGCTGGAGAAATTCATCAGAAAGTGTAGGCTTTGTAAAAAAAGAGTTAAGTGAATGATCTATAACTGAAAAAAATTCCATAAATGAAATGTTAAGCCTAGTAGATGGGTTTAAGAGCAGCTTAGACACAGGTGAAGAGAAGATTAGTGATCTGTGTGGTAGACCAATGGGAAATACTCATCCAAGACCTGGAGAAAAATAAAGATGGAAAAGTCAGACTTGGAACCCATGGCAATAATATAAAAGTTTGAGGGAGGGGCAATAAATAGAGTTAAAATTTTAGACCATCCTTGCCATATTCCTTTCCTCTCATATTAATTCAATTTTTATTCCAACCACCTTTGTCTTTTTATTTGGGTCCTAGATTCTCTTCTCCAGAACTCTTCAATGCAGTAACCAATGACCACATGTAACTATTTCATGTAAATTAATTAAATTGAAATACAGCTACAAATTCCGCTCCTTAGTCCCACGCAGACAAGTCGCGTCTCACTTGCTCAACAAACGTGAGGTGGCTGCCGTGCCCGCTGTGCAGGCGCTGAGCACTTCCCTCACCTCAGCAAGTTCCAGCAGACAGCGCTCTCATCCCCTGACGCTTAGATTTTCCCATTAGGCTTATTTTTAGATCACCCCTGTACATGGAAGCTTTCCATGGTTCTAGATGCTTTAGGATTGCATTCAAGGTTTGAAAAAGTAGTGAAAGTGTGAGTTGCTCGGTCATGTCCAGCTCTCTGCAACCACATGGACTGTAGCTCGCCAGGCACCTCTGTCCATGGAATCCTCCAGGCAAGAATACTGGAGTGGGGAGCCGTTCCCTTCTCCAGGGGATCTTCTCGACACAGGGATGGAACCAGGTCTCCTGCATTGCAGGCCGCTGCTTTGCTGTCTGAGCCGCCAGGGAAGCCCTGTAACTCAGCTGTGCTTCCTGATGCTTGAAAGCAGGCACAGCGGGTTCAGTGCTTTCCACTCGCTAAAAGCAGACAAAATAGCCTCAAAATCAGATGTGTGCTCCTGTACGACCGTCTTACACGGAGAGTGGTGCTCAGGGCACCGACCCGGAGTCACCAGAAGACCTCAGGCTTCTCTAGAGTGCACTGCACTTTGGAAAGATGTAGTAAGTATTAACATATGTGGTGAGTAGGATTTCTACCGAACTGAGTACCCAAAACTTAATTCCCTTCTCTGGTCTCTTACTTATTATATGTAAGTCATTGCACCTTCCCCTGGCATGTGAGTTGTGACAATTAAATGTGGTTTTTGCAAATGTGAAAATTACTTTATAAATGTAAGTGCCATGTATCCCATATGATATAATCTTTTGGACTGAGATGGACCAGGTTCATAAACTACTTCACTTCATGCTATGCAATTTCGTTTTTTTTTTCGTCTTACAGTGATTTCCCTCAAATCTTCTGAAGATTCATCCTTTGAGAAAAAGAAAGAGACCTGGGCATTTTTTGAAGGTAATTCTTACTTATTTCCTTTTTATGAGATGCAGCCTCACTTTTAGATAATAGGAAATGAATAGAATAAGAAGAAAGGACCCCGACTTCTTAGTTTTTTCCTGACATCGAACGGTTTTCTTGCTTTAAACATAGTCAGGAGTAGGATGGGAATCCCTGGAGGTATCAGTCCACAGATTTTGAAAGAACAGAGTTGAAAGCTCCAATCTGCGTGATTTGGCGTTGTTTGTTTTTCTTCACGGTTCCTACTCCTAAGTGATATTAAGGAGAGACCTCTAAGCAATATAAAAAGGCAAATTACGTCTACTGTGACTAATTTTATCTCAGGTGTCTTAAGAGTTTGGGATTCTGGAAACATTTGTAAACCTTAAGCCAGTGATTTTCAATCCATGTTTGAGTCACCTGGGAGCTTTAAAAACCCTGTTGCCTGAACCACATCTCTAGAGGTTCTGATTAAGTTGGAACTTGTTAGAAGTTCTTTATGAGATGCCAGCCTGCAACCATGGCCCTGGAGAGATGTTTCCCAAATCTGGCTCCAGACCAGCAGCGTTAGCATCGCATCAGCAGCAGCACTCTTGGGAGGCTGTTACAAATGCGCTCTCTTCTGTGCCACCATGCGTATGGAATCCGAGTCTCTGGGGGTGTTACCCCCGGAAACCTCAGTTTTAATAAGACCTCCAGGTGATGCTGATGTATACCCAGGCTGGAGCTGTAGAGCCGTGATTCTCAACAGGAGGTAATTTTGTCCCTCTAGGGGACATTTTCCAGTGTCTGGGTAGTTTTGGTTGCCACAATCACATTCTGGTGCTACTGGCATCTGTTGGGTCTTAGCACAGGTCAGCCCTGACAGCAATTATCTGGCCCCAAAGTTCAAGAGTGCCAAGGCTGAGAAAGTATGTGGCCTTAGAGTATGGACGACTCACAGAAATTGTTGTAAAGTGGTTGAAGATTATGACCACAAGCAGTGAAAGAATGTACTTTGTGAGTTCTCAAGCAGAACCTTTGATCAGTTAAAAAAACAACAACAACAGATTAACGCTAAGATGTGACCAGGAAATTGTGAAGGATCACATCTTGTGAAGGCATTGCATTTTTTGATGATGTGTGGACCTGGCGGAAGGATCTAAGGAGACCTGTGTTCCTCGGGGCTTCACCGTCACCTTTTGTTAATTCAGTGGGTATGAGACATGCTCATGGCAGATTGCACTTGGATTCAAACCTGCCTCTTCCAATGGCTAGTTAATAACAGTGACTTGAGGAACTGTCTCCCTAAGAAGAACGTAACCATGATTATGAACCTGGTTTGCAAGCCATAAAGTGTCATTCAGGTAGGCCATTAGGACTGTTTCATTTTGAAGTCATAAATATTGCATTTCTCAGGTTGCGCTTTACTGTAACAGTGATTCTTTGTATTCCCTGCCTTTTCTTCTGCACATTTTGTAGATGGCTTTTTCTGCATTTAATGATCTTCTCCAAGTAAAATAATCCACAGTTCCCTCCCTTAAGCCTTTCATTCAGTGAATGCCCATTTGTTAGCAAAGAGATGTGTGACTTTCATCCTCACAGAGTGAGGCAGTAGAAAAAGCAGTTGATGTGCCCATATTCTGAGGCTGCCCTATAACCCAGGCACTGGGAAGGGGGCACGTCTGGAGATGCCCCGGGGGCTCTCTAAGACAGGTCACTGGCAGATGTGGCGGGAGGAGCCCTGTTTGTCATCCGATGCATAAGGATATCCTGGGGGGTGTTGTTAGTAACCCAGACTCTGGGTTGCCCCCGACTCCTACCCCTGCCAATAATCTGATTATTACATTTAGGAAGAGATCAAAGAATTTGCACTTCATCGGGGCTTGAGGTGTTTCTGGTGCCAGTGATTCGAGGACTGTTTGAAAGTACTATGGCCCCAAACCCAAGACTTTATATATTTGGAAAGACTGTAGCATTTAAAAGTCTGTACACACACACCTTGCTGCACAATCCGAATCTCTAAAACATTTTGTATAATTAATGATTTCTTTTTAGTTCATGTGTAGCTACAGAATATCAGGGTTACTCTCAATCTAACGCTACACAAAATCTATAGCCCATGGTCTCCACACAGAGAATCAGTTTCTGCAGAAAAGCAGGCCTAAAATTCTCAATGTATATCCTGCCTCAGAGCAGCTGTGTCCAAAGTGCTCTTTCCCTGTGATTTCGGCAGCAGCAGCATCTGTGGGTTTTGCTTTTTTAACCCAGCCACAGTGTTGACGAGGTCAGGGGTACAGTTGAAACTCGCTGGCGTCTGATCCCAGGCCTTTGCCCTTTCGTTCCTGGATGGGAGAGCAGCGGCAGCGCTTGAGGACGGATATCTGTCCTCCTGGGAGTCAGCTCGGCCTGGCTGCATGCCTGCACCACAAAAAAAGCCTTGTCAGGCCTCTCGGTGAGATGCTGAAGTAAGTTAAAAATCCCTCCGGGCTATAGCTCACGTATTTCTCCCCAAGCAAGATATTATTACTGGCTGGATAAAAACGTGAGTAGAAGTACCTGGTTTTCTCCACAGAACTGCAAAATAGGGATTTGTAGTTGCCCTGGAAATATTGAGGATGGACGTTAATTTTCTGGATTCCGTGGCCCAGGGGGAGTTGAGCTCCTTCCCTGTGCTGAGGAATGCTGGGGTCACTGGGTTTCAAAGCAGCGCTGAATACTCCAGCCAGGCTCGTGGTTGCCCAGCAACAGGTGCGCAGGCTGCCTTTCGTGGGGACTGCTCTGCCTGGCCTGGCCTGGCCTGGCCCTCTGAACGGATGGGAGCTGGCATGCAGACACAGCGCACCGCATCCTGGCCTCCCTGGCGTGTGCACATCCTCCAGCCTGCCGGCCCCGCCGTCTGCTTCAGGGAGGCCTGGGCTGGGGGCGGTGGGGGGACAACTTTCTGCATGGCGGCTTGCAGTTGAATCTTGCAGACGGTGGTGTCTTTGGAAGTCCAGCAGCAGAAGATGGAACTGCAAGTGATTTCAGAGAACATAGCAAGATTCTTAGAATTATTTTGAGTGTTCAGGTGTATGTGGTATTTGGAAAGCTAAGCCCGGATTTGGTTAAGTGTAGATGTTTTGCTCAGCTTGAACCTGGAGGTGAGGATTTGGCCTCCGGACAAGCATTGTTTGGCCTGGCCCGAGTTTTACAACCTCTGAGCTAACGTTTATAATGAGAGAGTCGTTTGTATAAAAGGTAAAGGAGAAGGTGAAAGATTGGGCGACTGTGGGCCAGTGTCCAGCCCGAGAGCGGCGTCTGGGGCCGTACTGTGCCGCCCGGGGAACACTCTGGCTCTGGCTGGCGCGCTGGCAAAGACCATCCTGGAGTCTTAGTCATTTCTGCTGGCGTTTCCGACGGCTCAGGGTTTAACCTTTGTTTTCTGAGAAAGACAGGGGAGGTGGTTTTAGTGTTCTGAGTAGTTCCAGCAGGGAGATAGCCTTTCTGCAGCAAAGGGATGCTTGAAAACAGAGGGGAAAACCAGCAACCGGGGTGCTACCCAATCCAGGGAGACCTCAGGTGTCCTGAGCTTTTTCTCCTCCTGCAAGGTGATGCTGTTTAATGTTCCTGTGGCTTTGAGAGCACAATAGAGCAGGCCTGATCCGTGCTAAGCCTGTGGGGACCCACGTGAGGGTGGCTGGTGCCTACTGGCCAGTGTCCACAGCCTGGAGGGCCTGTGTGCTTGGCGGCACAGCTGAGCCTTCCAGACTGGCCAGATGTTTTATGACTGCAGCCGTGGCTGCCTGTGGAGGGCCCCTCTGTGCCCGTTGAGGAGGCTGTGATCTGAAACTGTCGTGTGGGCCTCCTGGAGCCCTTTGCCTCCTGCCTGAGAGTGTGCCACAGATGTCTGCAGTAGGTTTGGGGGGACACTGGTGGCAGAGTCTCCCTGCCACCTCATCCCTCTTGGGTTCCTGCAGTCCTGAAACCAGAGACGCCATCTGATGAAGAGCGGAACTCGTGGCTCAGGTCGCTCTGCTGCATCGACCCAGAAACTTAAGGAAGAGAGCTCTTCTCTCCATCCCAGTCCTGAAGCCCAATTGCCATTGCCTTTTGCTCCCGGGGCCTGAGTCTCGGAATCCCTTTGAGACAGATGCTGCACCCACCTGCCCACGTTCTGTCTGCCTGGCACTTTGTGTTGTGTCTCAGCCTCTAGAGCCAGAAATGGCTCTGTAGTCCTGTTCCCAGAATAGTTGGCTCAACATTGTGTGAATCCAGGACTGGCCACATGTTATTCGTGTTCTGGCCTGTCCTGTATCCTGTCACGAGTCCCAGACTGTGACCTCTGCTCTGTCCCTTGGAACGTCATGTTCAATGGAAGCCCAAGCTTGTCCCCCTAACTGCCCACTTGCAGAGTTCTCTACTGAATTAAGCTGCAAAGCCCACACATCTGAGACACGGGCATCTCTTTAGAAAGGCAGTTTCGATCTCCCTCGTAGGAGACGGTTTTCTCTGTGGCTCCTCATACCCCACTGAGCTCCCTGACTCCAGTTATCTGGCTTTGTCCCCACCATCCTATGAAAGGGGCTTTCCTCCAGGACTTTTCCAATAGCTTCCTAGTGGGAAAATCCAGTGGTGGTTTCCGTAGCCCTGGATGCGACTGGGGAAGCTTTCTCGCGACATTCCACTGTCTCGGCTTCCACAGCTCTCACTCGGTCCTCCTCAGCTCCTGGGCCTGGCTCCCGCGCCGTTTGTAGGTTCTCTGTCTATTGCGCCCAGCTGCCCTGCTCCCTAAATATTGCTGGAAGTGCTCCCGTCCCCAGCAACCTTGTCCCGCTGTGCTTTCTGTTGATTGAACCCAGATTCTTTACCCTCTGAGCCACCAGGAAAGCCTCTTTTTATTGATACTTAGCTTATTTTTAGTCTAGGCTTCGAAGTTGCCTTCTAAGAAGCTAACTCAAGCTAGCTTAGGTGAATATGCTGGCTGAGCCTGAGACCAAAGGAGGCTCTCCTGGGATGGGACTATCTAGGGCCTCCCAGGGGACCCTGAGATGTGTGATCCTGTTCCATTGCTTCTCCAGGCTTCCCTGCAAGCCAGCCACCCCAGGAGGCTTACTGCTTGCTTTTTCAGCTTCAGCACTTAACCAGCTGCTTCTCCATGTCCTGATGGCTTTATAAACGTGCATTCTTGCCAACTCAGCAATTCCACATCCAGGAACTTAAATCTTGAGAACACAATGTGAGAAAGTCATTAAACTTTAAGGTTATGAATACTCATCTTAGAATCATTTCTTATAGGGAAGTTAGGAACACTTTGAGTAGCCAATGATAAGATACTAAGTCACTCATGATGATGTATTCATGGCAGAAACTTTTATCATATTTTTCAAAATTAAAATAACTCTTTGAAGAGACCCTAATGAGAAAGAATAAAAAACAAGGCATAAAACAGTTACGATCTTAAAACTATATGCATATACATCATAAAGTGTAGCACCTCAGAGTGATGGATGGGTGATGACTTGTTTCTCTCTTTCTTTTTCTGCTTTTATTCTCTCTCTGCATTTTTGCATTTTCTATGTTATTTTAGCTACAGCTTACCACAGTGGTCCAGTCTTCTGGGAAGCCCCTCCAAACCTCCCCAAGTTGGATGGGTCCCTCTTCTGTGTGTTTCTGGTACTGGGCACATATTTCTGTGGTTTGGGTACCATGTAGCCCTCTGATTTCTTGATGAGAAGACATTTGGATATTCATTATTATATCTCTGTACTTAGGAGCAAACTGAATATCAGTCCAGTCCAGTCACTCAGCCATGTCACTCTTTGCAACCCCATGGACTGCAGCACACCAGGTCTCCTTGTCCATCACCAGTTCCTGGAGCTTTCTCAGACCCGTGCCCATTGAGTCGGTGATGCCATCTAACCATCTCATCCTCTGTCGTCCCCTTCTCCTCCTGCCTTCATCTTTCCCAGGATCAGGGTCTTTCCCAATGAGTCAGTTCTTTGCATCAGGTGGCCAAAGTATTGGAGCTTCGGCATCAGTCCTTCCAATGAATATTCAGGACTGATTTCCTTTAGAATTGACTGGTTTGATCTCCTTGCAGTCTAAGGGACTCTCAAGAGTCTTCTCCAACACCACAGTTCAAAAGCATCAATTCTTCAGCACTCAGCTTTCTTTATGGTCCAACTCTCACATCCATACGTGACTACTGGAAAAACCATAGCTTTGACTATATGGACCTTTGTTGGTAAAGTAATGTCTCTGCTTTTTAATATGCTGTCTAGGCTTTTGTCTTTTTGTCTCTGATATGCTTATCATGGCTTTTCTTCCAAGGAGCAAGCATCTTTTAATTTCATGGCTGCAGTCACCATCTGCAATGATTTTAGAGCCCCAGAAAATAAAGTCTGTCATTGTTTCCATTGTTTCCCATCTATCTGCCATGAAGTGGTGGGACCGGATGCCATGATCTTAGTTTTTTGAATGTTGAGTTTTAAGCCAGCTTTTTCATTCTCCTCTTTTACTTTTATCAAGAAGCTCTTTAGTTCCTCTTCACTTTCTGCCATAAGGGTGGTGTCATCTGCATATCTTAGGTTATTGATATTTCTCCCGGCAATCTTGATTCCAACTTGATTCCGATCTTGATTCCAGGCTGAATATGTCTGTTGGCTAAAAACATTCAAGTCAGCAGAGTAGCGCTTTTGATAAGTTCAAGCATCTACTAAGTTCAGGCGTATGTGGCTTTTTGGTTTGTGAGCTTTCTTGGCAGCCCAGGTGGTAAAGAAGCCGCCTACAGTGGGAGACTTGGGGCTTGACCCCTGAGTTGGGAAGATCTCCTGGAGAAGGAAATGGCAGCTCAGATGGTAAATAAGCTGCCTGCAGCGGGGGACTTGGGGCTCGATCCCTGAGTTGGGAAGATCTCCTGGAGAAGGAAATGCAGCCTGGGAAATCCCGTGAACAGGGGAGCCTGGAGGGCTACAGTCCATGGGGTTGCAAAAGTCGGAAATGACTTAGCAGCTAAACCACCACCACCACCAAACTTTCGGATCAGTTTGGAAAAGCTGACATCACAAAATGTGAAGACATACAATTCATAAACGTGTTATATCTTGCCATTTATTTAGGTCTTCTTTAGTTTCTTGCAGCAGCCCACTCACTGGAGTGGACTCGGAGGAGCCTGGCGGGCTCAGACCCTGGGGTCTGTAGCAGAGACCGGACTCGAGCTGGGCAGGACTGAGCGACTCACACTTTCACTTTCACTTTATTTTTGCTTCGCAGAAGCTTTAGATAATGCTTCTGGTTTCCCTTTCAGTTTTTGGGCAGTTTGGGCATTTTATCAATTGGATTAATAAGTTGATCACTGGAGTTTAAGAAATGGCTGTATATATTGTTATGGGCTAAATGTTCATGTCCCCTAAAATCTGTATATTGAAATCCTAACCCGTGCTTCCCTGGTGGTTCAGAGCTTAAAGGGTCTGCCTCCGATGTGGGAGACCCGGATTCGATCCCTGGGTCGGGAAGATCCCTGGGAGAAGGAAATGGTAACCCACTCCAATATTCTTGCCTAGAGAATCCCATGGACAGAGAAGCCTGGTAGGCTACAGTCCACGGGGTTGCAAAGAGTCAGACACGACTGAGCGACTTCACTTCACTTCAATGTGATGGTATCAGGAGGTAGGGATTGTGGGGGGGTGGGGGGTGATGAGGTCATGAGCATTGAGCCCTCGTGAATGGGATGAGTGTCTTTATACGAAGGGACCCGTGAGAGCTTGCTTGCTCTCTCTCTGTTCTCCTCCACGTGAGGATACCAGGAGAAGACGTCTCCAAACCAGGAAGAGAGTCCTTATCAGACACCGGACCTGCCAGTGCCTTGATCTTGGGCTTTCTAGTCGCTGGAACAGTGAGAAATAAATTTTTGTCATCTAATTCACCTGGTCTTTGGTATTTTTTTTTTAATAGCAGCCTGGTTTAAGATAGATATGAACATGATTTAATCTTTGGACTGTAAAGCAAACTTATTTTGAGACATTTGTAGATTGACGTATATTTCTAATAAGTAATACAGGGATTCCTTGTAGCAGTTTCACCCTTTTATCCAGTTTCTCTCAAGGCATCATCTGGCAAAACTGCAGTACGACATTGCAACCAGGGTATTGGCACTGGTACAGCTGAGATACAGAATATCCACGAGAAGGCTCCCTGATCGCAAGACCCACTTTTTTCCCACCCTTTCCCTCCTTAACCCCTGGCAACCACTAATCCGTTCTCCATTACTACCATTTTTGTCACTCCAAAAAACTTTGTGTAAATAAAATCATACAGTGTGTAATGTGGGGGGATTTTTCCTCACTTAGTATAGCTCTGTGCTAAGGGTTGTTCCCTTTAATCACTGGGAGGTGTTTCATAGCGTGGACGGAGCGCTGTTTAACCGTCCACCCACTGAAGAACATCTGGGCGGTTTCCAGTTTGGGGCTGTTATGAATAAAATTGCTACAAATGTGCCCAGCTGGGTTTTTGTGTGAACTGAAGTTTTCATGGCTCTGAACAAGTGCCCCAGAAAGCAACTGCTGAGCTGCGCGGTAGTTACTGATGTGTCCTGTTAGAAACGGCCATACTCTTTTCAGCAGTGGCTGTGCCAGTTTGCATTCTCCCCAGCAAGGTCCGAGTGACCCCGTTTATTCACATCCTCATCCGCGTCTGTCATCGTCCTGGTTTTATTTTGGTTATTCTGATACGTATATGGGTCAGCTCATTCTTCATATGGATACTTATAGAACACAAGTCTTAAGTTTTGATGAAATCCAATTCCGTAAGAGTTCCTTATTTGAGTAATGCTTTGGTGTTAAGTCTGAATATCCTCTGCTTAGTTCTTGACCTCAAAGGTCTCGCTTCTCTGTTCCCAGCGGATTTCCTGTGCCTCCTTCACATGTGGGCCTGAGGGTCGTCGCGAGTTGCGTTCTGATGCTGTGTGGGGCTCTTGATCTGGGGTGCCTGCTCGGGGCGGCCTGTCCCGGCTGTGACCCTGTGCCCCTGCCTTTCAGATCTCTACGTGTACGCGGTGCTCGTGTGCTGTGTGGGCATTCTCAGCGTCCTGCTCTTCACCCTGACCATCATCTGGCAGTCTGTGTTTAGCAAGAGGAAGTCCAGAGGTAAGAGCATGGATAAAGTCATGTCTGGGGTGGGAGCGGAAGGAAGCCGCAGACAGACGGAAGGCGGCCAGGCAAAGTACCACTTTGGTTGAAAAACGCATCCTGCGTCAGGGGTTATTTACCTGTGTCTGGTAAGCAAAGTGAGTGGGGGAGATATGTCTCCCTTAGACTCTGCTGCGATCAACCGTAACCACTGTTGACATCACTGCAGTCCCCCTGCTTTTCTTAAATCCCTTCCTTCTGCGGTTTCTGAGCGCCCGTAACCTCTCTCTTTCTCCCAGAACGGGTCTGTTTAGTCAGATGACCCTGGCTGTGATTCTGGTTCTGCTGCTTAAGCCTGGGTTTTGGACACATTCCTTGCGCACTCTGAACTTTGGCTTTCTTATTTATTAAATGACATGGAATGGACACCACCTTCTTAAGACTGAATATTGCTGTGTGTTCTTAATTTAATTACAGCATCGGACACCGTGCCTGGCAGGGATTAGAAAGGCCTCCCTCCCCTTCTCCTGTCCAGTCTGAGCGTTCACTTCATTCTGCCTCCTTCCTTGATATCCGTGTCCCCTGGATTCTGTCTTCAGCCCCTTCCTGCTTTGATCTTTCTTCCTTAGTGATGGCAGTGATTGCGACTGCCTCTCATCTCCCTGTGAAGACTGCCTGCTTTCTCTCCCTAGCCCCTCCTCTCACCAAGCCTCCAGGACACGGTCCATCAGCTCCTGTGTGTTTCCTCTGAAATACCCTTCCTGTGCCCTTCCACTTAGGAATTTCTGAAATAGACAGGGACACTGCAGCTCCCAGAGATGACCTGGGTAATAGCCGGGCTTTGGAATTAAAATAACTCCAGTTCAGCGACAACTCTTCACGTCCTATCTGATGACTCACCTGCCATGCCTCGCCTTCTCTGTCTAAATAGTGAGTACAGCAGTGTATCAGTCTCATAGGACTGTTGTGAGGATTAAGTTAAAAAAAAAGCACACAGATGAAACCCTTAACACATTCTGGTTCCCTGTAAGTATCCTGTATGTATGATGACATGTTGGTATGGTTATTAATATATATAATAATGGTTACTGTTAGCCTAAGTTCATAAAGCTGGCAAGTGTTACATTTGGTGCTCATGGCTTAAGGGGCAAATAAAACAGGGACACTGAGCAGCATTTCTAGAGGGGATTCTCTGCAGAGGCAGGGCTAAGGGAACCAGGGAGAGATGGAGAGGGAGGCCCTCGGGAACCAACACCCACGGGACGCTGTTTCCACCCTAGACCTTAGGGGACTTGAGAGAGCTGCAGCTTTCAGAGTTCTCACCACTGGGAGCCTTGGAAGGGCCCAGCCAGGCCAAGCCAGGCGGGAGCAGGGAGTGAGCCAGGAGCCTCTACTCAGCCCCTTCCTGCCCTCCTCCTTCACGTGTCCCAGGGATGCTTTCCTTTGGTCCTGCCACCCAGACCTGAAGCCAGAGGGAAGTGCATAGAGGTCAGCCTCTAGGGCCTGAGTAGAGAGGAGGAGTGATGATGACCCGGATGGGAGCACGGAGCCCGAAGCACTGGGGCCGGAGCCAGGGCTGTAGGCAGATCCGCCTTCCGCAGCCCGCTCTGCTTGGTGGTGTGTGTGGCGCTCCAGGCGCCCCCCTGCATGCCTGTGCCCGCCTTCTCCACGGAGTCCAAGCTTCTCTCCTGTTGCAAACTCTTGATGACTCTGATGAGCTCGTGGCGCAAGTTGCACATGTGCAAATGTATTTGCCTCCCTCCAGGCGGATAGCGTGCAAGGCAGGGACTGCGCCTCTGACCCATTCTCCTTGGAATTTGGCAGATGACAGCTGCTCGCCAAATGGTGGGCAAATGGCTTTGCTCCCAGCTGCTTTGCTCCCAGCTGCTGGAGTTCGGATGCCGCATGGGCAGTCCCCGAGCCTGTTTTGCTGTCAAGGCGTCTCTTCCTGGGCTCAGGGGCACAATGGAGAAATCTGCCTGGAGCTGCAAGTCCTGTTAGGCTGTGGGCGGGAGCAGGGAAACAGAGCCACATAGGTAAGTCAGCAGAAGTCCTTCTTTTCCGGAGTCAACAAGGCAGACCAGGACACATACTCCAGGCCTCTCCCAGAGCCACTGGGAGCCCAGGTCTTAGCTGCCCTCAACCCCCTGGGAGTGGGCCCAGGGGGCCTCATGTGTACCCGCACACAGCGTCTGAAACCCTGTGAGCTTAGTCAAGGGCTTAGCCTGAGTACCCACTGCAGGCTAGGCCCCTTGCTGGTCCCTCCACATTCTCACAGATCCTTACTGCCCGCCCGAACAACAGCCTTCATTGCTGCCTTTTGACCAAGGACGCAGCTGGGGAGCTTGTCCAAGTCCCCAAACAAGGGAGTGGTAGGGCCCAAGCCCAGCCCCATCCCAGCTTTCGTGTTTCTGCTCAAGAAAACCTCAGCCATCTGGGGACTGGCCTTGCCGAGGAACTTTCCTTCCGCCTTCCGTGTGGTTGTTGCTGAGGTCTTTCCTAGACAGCAACTCATACCTCCCGCAGTAGCCTGGGGCTTGCCATCGGTCTGGTACAACTGCCCCCTGCAGGCTGGCATCCTGTAGCCAGGCGAGACCATGTCCAGGCTGGGGTCAGCCCTCACCTGGACATGGTAGCCTTAGAGCAGATTGGCCAAACCTTCAGGAACAGAGCTCAGAGGCCCTGATGCTGTTCCAGGGACTGGCAGGACGGGGGCAGGGCTGTGACAGGGGCATGCCCGGGGGGTGGCGGCCTTCAGCCTGGGTGTGCCATCTGGGAGCCTTAGCCATGCGGTGGGCATAGTGTGGCCCGAGCTGAGGAGGCAGAGAGAGGTGGCCAGGACCTTGGGCTCCCAGGCATCTTCCTATTAGAAGAGGCGAGAGAAACAGCCCTTCCTTTAGGGCCCTCAGAGTCCGGAAGATCACACGTTCCCATTTAAAAGCACCGCATCCTGAGTTTCTGCTTCTATGCACGGCGGTTGCCTTGTGTGGCACTGAGTGCCTTTGAGTCAAGAGCCCTGGGTGCTAAGCTATGAGCCATGGTGGAGCCTGGCTCCAGAACCACCCTGTATTGCTTTTCTTCTCTTCCTGGTCTCCCTTCTCACTCGCCAGTGGGTTTCCCAGGATTCCTTCCCACATAGACTCTGCACTGGAGTCCTTGTCTTATAGACAAGCTCTGCTTCCGGGGACCCCTAGCTAATACAGGTGGCGCAGCCATGTCATCCGCAGTGATTATGCTGTGCATGCCTAAGGGAGATTCCAGGCGAGGTCTAGTGATATTTCTCTGTAAAATAGTATGTGTATAAAATTTTGCATTAAGGTTTTAAAAATGTCCTTATTCCACAAGTCTCTAGGTATTAAATTTTTTTTAGATTGAGTTTTCAGTAAATATTGCACAATTAGTAAAGATTTAGAAAATGAATATAAAATTAATCAAAACCACATAAATATGTTATAAATTTAGATAAATAATAATCACAAGAAGTTAAACGTTATTGGAAATGGATTTTTATTTTTACTTCATATAACCTGTCTCTTATACACATCTCCTTCCAGACTGGCCAGATGTTTTATGACTGCAGCCGTGGCTGCCTGTGGAGGGCCCCTCTGTGCCCGTTGAGGAGGCTGTGATCTGAAACTGTCGTGTGGGCCTCCTGGAGCCCTTTGCCTCCTGCCTGAGAGTGTGCCACAGATGCTGTCTCTTATACACATCTGGTAATTTTATGTATGGATTTATGTAGTAATAGAATTGAGCATCATTTCTATTCCTATATTTTTAATAGATGTTAGCTCT
This sequence comes from Cephalophus harveyi, assembly GCA_006410635.1. NCBI lineage: Eukaryota > Metazoa > Chordata > Mammalia > Artiodactyla > Bovidae > Cephalophus > Cephalophus harveyi. The sequence goes on along the minus strand of SJYT01080335.1, from coordinate 827,703 downwards.
GCAAAATCTCAGTATGAAAAGAGGCAGGAATGGATGAAGTTTCCTTACATTACTCAATACTTTAAACTGCTTTCAAGTTATATGTCAAAAGTCATAATGATCTATCATGGAAAATGGTTTTAATTCTCTACCAGCTGACGACTGGATTAGCTCACATTTCAGTCCTTGTTGAAAGCAACATTGGAAACCGCTCCTCTAGTGAAAAGTTTGCGTGCCCAGTCATCAGTCATTTGCTTTCTCAACACTGACACCAACAGCCCAAGTCAGTTCTTGATTCTTTGAGGCCATTGATGTGCCCGCTGGCTTCAAGCCCCAGGACGGGTCTCTGTAGTACAAGTCGGGATGGGTGAGAGGAATGCCTTAATTTTATGAAGTAGAAAGGCTCGTTTAACAGGGAGGGAGGGAAGGGAATACAGCCAGACCTAGGGCAAGTTCCAGGGCAATGAATTCTAAGGAAAGAATGCCTTGGGAGGTGAGGATCCAGAAAATGATGTCCTTAAAACTGTTCTTTCCAGGGGTATGCAAACCCCAGACTAAAGACCACTGACCAGTAAGCTTAGGATAGTGCCAGGAAGACATGGTGAGCTCAATAAATATGAACTATGATTTGATTATTATTGCAACTATAAGTTAGCCAGCCAATAGTAGGTATTTAGTGAACACAGTGCAGAAAGAGTTCAGTTACTAACAAAAGGTTGGATCAGATAAACCAAAAGAACTCCCCAAAGCTGAGACTCTGTCATCCTGGTCTGGAGCCTGCATGGGTCCCCTCCGTCACAGATCACGTCAAGTGCAGGAGCTTGAAACAGCTGTTTTGTTTGCAGATCAGGAAGGTGACCTGGACTCAGCTGCACAGTTCTTCCGGCCTCAACTGGATCACTTACGCAGCTCCAGCCTGCTGGGGGGCACTGGGGCCTGGCTGCTTTGGGGCCTCAGCTGGGGTGTCTTATGTCTGTTCCATGTGGTTTCACCTTCCAGTCGGCTAGCCAGGCTTGTCTGTGTGGTAACAGAAGAGTCCCCTGCAATGAGAGAGAGAGAGCACAGACCTCAAAGCGCAGGGCCTTGTATGCTTCTGCTTGTGACTCTTTGGCTAATGTTTCATTGGCCAAAGCTCATCGCATGGCCAAGCTCAGTGTCAGTGTAGGAGGGAGTTACATCAGGACGTGGAGAGATAGGGTTAGGGTTAGGGTTAGGGTTGGGGCCATTGATGGAACACTCTACTGCACAGCTCCAGGGCCCTGTGGCTGTTTCAGCTTTACTTCTATTTGAGGTAAGTTCAACAGTGAGCTTAGATTGGACACTTATTAGGATAACTGCCTAGGTAATTTTCCTCTGAAGCTAGAATTTTTTTTTTTTTTTTTTCTTTGAAGGCTACCTACTATGGAGAATGTCATTGCAGAAAAAAAAAAAAAAGATTGTCTTTCCCAGGGCCTCCTTTCAGTCCTGGAAGAGCTTTGATCATAGAATGAAAACCCACTTTACAGAGAGGAGCATCTAAGTGGAAACAAGTTGCCCTGAGAACACTTTCTCATAACTAAGGCAGAGCTCTGAGACTGGGTGATCTGTCCTTCCAGGACTCTTCAGATTAGAATCCACCTCAATCTGGCTTGCCAAAAAAAGAAAAAAAGAAAGAATATTGGGGGCTATGTAACCAGGAAGTCCGAGGTTTACGGCTTCATGCCTGGCTTGATCCAGGTGTTGAACGAGATCAAGTGTCCATGGTGTCCTTGCTATGAGTCTACTGTACTCACCCAAAGATAACCTGGAGAGGCGGTTCGTGCAAACGCTGGACGACACCTGGCCACCCGCTTTCCTAGTAGCTCCTGGGGCATACATGTCTAAGGTAGTGTTTATTTACCATCTTCTGTTTCTTTTTCCTTTCACAGTGAGACACTATTTGGTGAAATGCCCTCAGAACAGGTAGGAATATTTTCTCCCTTTTTCCATGTAAAATCTTTGCTATTTTACTTTCTTCTGATATTACCAAGAAATTGGTTAAATTCGTATCTTTATCTTAAGGTCTGCATATTAGTTCACAGATCAACCTAAAAACATGCATTCTGCATGCACTTGCATGTTTCCAGATTTCATATTCTGGTTTTCACTCCCAGAGGGGCTGGTGAACCTGTGACTCATGCTGGCCCAGAGTGCCTGCTGGAGGAGGCTTGGCACCTGCTCCTGGAGGACTGTCCCTGGTGCGGGAAGGGCCTGGCAGATGGACTGAACCGCCTTGATGCCTTCTGACCACAAACACTCCTGATCCCTTCCACCAATGCCTACTTGTCCGATGCCCTGCTCTACAGAATGTGTCCATTAGTGACAGATGTGCTGAGGCTAGCCTTTTAGTGGACGGGACACACCTTGCAGGTAACGATAGTTATAGTAGATATTGCAAACTCAAGAGTATTTAGAAATTTGAGACTTTTTTCCCAGATAGGATGGGTAAGATCAGTTTCTCCCTGCTCTTCTTCCCTGCCGATAAGCATGACTATCAATTCTGGAAATAATATAAGAGACCAACAAAAGAGGACTCTGAAAGATAATAAGAAGAAAATTAAGAAAGACAAAGGCACAGAAAAACATCTGAAAAACAACCAAAGAGAAGCAATTTCTTACCTACAGGGAGACACAGGTTTGAATGACAGTGCGTTTTTTCATCTAAATCCGTGGAGGGCAGAAAGAAGCAGCACGTTTTTCTATACAAACAGTAACAAGAGAGGTGGCAGTTAATGTCAAATAAGATATTCTGTAAGACAAGCAATATTACTAAAGACGAAGAGGGAAGTTTTCTTAATTATAAAAGATGAACTCATCAGGATGATATGACACATCGCCTGGGCCTAGCTACAGAGCCTCAACATATGGAAAGCAAAAAACAGAAAATTGAAAGATTTTCCATTATTCTAGAGCAACAGCTGGAAGTGGCAATGCTCCACTCTCAGTAATTGACAGAGTGCCTAGGCAGAAAATCAACCAGGACACAGAAGATGAAGCAATTTTACCTGAAAAATAAGAATAATTTGCCCAGTGACTGCACAATATATTCTTCTCAAGTGTATTAAGAAGATCCTCTAGGATAGACCATATACTAGGTCATAAAACATACCTTTATAAAATTGGGTATTTTATTTATGTAAGAAATCATACCAAGTCTGTCCTCTGACCACAACAGAATTAAACAGAAATTAGTGACAGAAAGAAATCTGGGAAATTCCTCAATGTTTTGAAATTTCAAACAACATACTTTTAAATACTGTGTGGGTCAAAGAAGAAGTCAAAAGAAATTAGAAAATATTTTGAATTAAATAAAAATGAAAACACAGCATATCAAAGCTTACAGGATGCAGCTAAAGTGCTTACATAAAAATTCATGGCCTTTAAATGCCTCGATCAGACAAGAAGAAAGGTCTAAAATCAGTGCATTAAGCTCTCACCATAAGAAACTAGAAAAAGAGGTGTGAGTGAAGTCTGAAGTAAGAAGAAGAAAGAACATAGTGGAGATGAGTACAGAAATCAATAGTGTGGAAAACGCACGCGTGCGCGCGCGCGCGCGCACACACACACACACACAGAGAAGTATCAGTGAAATCAAAGTTGGTTCTTTGTAAAGATCAGTAGACCTGACAAACCTTAAGTTAGATTGTCCACGAAAATAAAAAAGAGAAAGAAAAAAACCAACTACCAAAATTAGGAGGGAAAAAAAGGAGTTCCTACAAACCCTATAAAAATTAAAAGGTTATAATCCTTATAATCCAAATGTATTCTAACAAATCATACAACAGAGTTGAAATGGAAAAAGTCCTAGAAAAACAAAAATTTTCCAAAACTGATTTTAAAATAAAGCTATAATCTGACTAACCTGTAATAAGTCAAGAAATTAAATTGTTAGCAAAACACTGAAAAACTAGTAAATATAATAGTGATGAAAAGGAGTGGATTCACAGATACAGAGAGCAAACTGGTGGCCGTCAGTGTGGAGAGGGAAGGAGGAGGGGCGGCATAGGGGTGAGGATGAAAAGGCACAGACTGTTCTGCATGAAATAGGTACACCACAAGGATATGTGGGACAGCACAGGGGGTAAAACCAGTATTTTTCCCCAATATTTTATAATAAGCATAAATGGGATATAACCTTAAAAAATGTGTATCACTATGTCGTGTACCAGAAACTTGGTTAGTATCGTACAGCAACTGTACCTCAACTTTAAAAATGAGCAAAAAGATTTGAATAGATTGTTCCCTAACAAGCTCATGAAAATGTGCTCCATATCATTAGTATCAAACAAGCGTAATTAAAACCTCAACGCCATGCCAGCAAACGCCCTCTACAATGGCTGCGGTAAAAAAGACGGTGTCAGATGCTGGCTGGGATGCGGTGAGACTGTGTTGCTGGGGAGCAGGTAAAATGGTGCAGCCACTTTGGAAAGACAGTTGGGTGATTTCTTAAATCAGTAGACGTGGCCTCAGCCATATTCACTGTTATTTATTTGGCGAGAGGAGACTTCTGTAGGGTGACAGAGATGTTCTAAACCTGTATTGAGGCAATGGTTGTACAACTTTATAAATCTACTAAAATTATTGAATCGTATGCTTATGATCAGGGAATTTTATGGGGAGTAAATTACGGCTCAGGAAAAATATTTGTTTTGTTTTGTTTTTTAAAGCATGTGCCCTGAAAAGGCTCCAGTATTGGCATTTCAGACACTGGAAGAGGTTATGGCTCGGGGGATGCCACAGGCTGTGGAGAGGTCTGCCTGCCAGTGTTTCTTGGAACTTGCATGTAGCGTCTGGCCTCAAATCCTTAGCAAGCGGTGCGGGAGTCTGGGTCCTGCTTCCTTCCCTTTCCTCATTTCCCCTCGGTTGCATCTATTCCGAGCTGGTGCTGATGCTGTAAGTACAGTGAGGATGTCACTGCAGCCCGGTGGGCATTAGAGCTTGGTCTCCCCTCAGTCCTGCAAAGCCGGAGGCCAGAGGTGAGCACCAGATCCCTCGTAAACGCTGCCGCCTGGACCCGCTGCTGCTGTCAGCGAGCCTGGGAGCCTGAGCCAAGCTCGTCCCCCGGCCTCTCTCCTGTTGGGCCAGCCCGCAGACCTGCCTCTGGAAAACCTGCCTCGCTCACCGAACCCCCAGACCCCAGACTGGGTCTGCCCTCTTAAGCCTGGGCGCCCTCCTGGCTGGCACTCAGCTTTCTGTTAAGAGCCTCCTGCTGACTTGCTTAGCGCAGGCTGCTCTCTGCCACAGGGCCTCTTGTGAGCCGGCCAGTCCTTGCCATTTGAACTGGCCTTGGCCTGAAGTGTGCTCGGCCACTATAGCCCAGGCGTTTCTTTTTCCTGGCCCTGTTGTGCCAGGGAGCTCGCACCTCTGGGCTCCATAATCAGTGCTCTGGCAGCGGGCCCCCGGGCCCCTCAGGCCATGACTGGGCTGAATGTCTGTCTCTGTCCTCTGGCCACTTCCTCCTAAGGGAGAAGGGGCAGAGAGCAGAGGCAGGGGAGGGGCCCTCAGGAAGAGGCCGCCTGCTGGCCCCGAGGCTGTGGTCACGGAGAGGGGCCTTGCCGCCTGATCGGGGCGGAACCTGGGGACGCTAGGGGGCTCCTTGACTTTTTGAGAGGAGTTCAAACAGGAGGAAGACAAGTCCCATCATGCGTGCCAGCCCTGAGGTCGGAAACTGCCGTCTCCTGGGTGGGTGGCCTTGACCTGCAGAACTGCAGACTGCTCCTTTCCCGTGGGGATCGCCCTCTCCCGGAGCAGACACTTGGGCCTTAGCGAGCATCTCAGGGCGCTGCAAGAGTTCAGCTATCTGGAGGGCAGCTCAGCTGATCACTGAAACTGAACCCCAAAGCTCCAGAAAATCGGATTGGAAATGCAAGGCCACCGGTTTCGTAGATTTGTGATGTGCTCCCACACCACGACTCCTCCTCGGCGCACGCGGGGGCCTCTCTTCAGGTTCAGTAAAGCTGTCAAGAGGGCGGACGGGGCACCAAAAGGCAGTTCCCAGCCAGCACATCTCCTGACCTTTTGCTTGAACTCGTCTTGTGCACTTGAGAGAATAAAGTGTCTCCAAGTGGGAGAAATTGAGGTGGGCGTTCTGGTATCTGCGCCGATAACAGTTACAGCTGAGGTCTTCCAGGCTGGTGCATACGCCTTCTCAAGGATAGACAGTCAGCTCAACAGAGTCCTTACATGTTGGATAAATTATAGGCCCAGCTTTACTGTGTTTTATGAGCTTAGTTTAAAGCATTTTTCAGTCTTTTCTGAAACATCAGAGATTTATAAACATTTTAAAACATACTTCACAATCGAAGTATGGGATTGCTAAGTGATTTGTTTAGGGTCTTGGCAAGAAGGCAGAGATGTGATTTCAAAGAGAATATAAAGGCATGTGCTCCAAACTGAGGCGCGTGACTGCTTGCTTCGTGTGTGCTGAAGCCTAGTGAACAGGAGCAGCGTTACAGAGCATTCGTTCCTTCTGTGAGGGGCAGTCTGCTGTGATGGTGAGCGATTCTGTGGCCAGGCTGCCTCCGTTCACATGCCAGCTCTGCCATACATTGCTGTGTGCCTTTGGCTAATTTTTCAACCTCTCTGATAAAGTGAGAGCAATCATAGCTCTAGCATGTAAGGAGTTGGGAGGATTTCGTGAGTTAGTCTGTATAAAGTGCTTCCAACAGGTAAATGGTGAGCTCTATGCAAATAGTCCTGTTATTGTTCAGTCAATACTTACGAGTGTTTCTTCCGTAGGCTTGTAAGCCCCACTGAGTGAGGATGAAATAACACCAGCCCACGCCTTGAGGTCTGGGAGACCCAGAGGAGCCAGGCGGTGGCGGAGCCGTGGCCACAGCGCCGTCGCGGGCACCCAGCCTGTCTCAGGGGTCTCCTGGGGCTGAGGTCTGGGCCGGGTCTTGGAGGCTGGGTTAGAGCATTCCAGGAGAAGAGGGAGCGGGGCAGCAGCCCACGGAAGTGGGGCGGGAAGAGCACGGCTGGGGAAGGGGCTTCGTCCGTGGGGCGAGGAATCTTGGAGATTCAGGGCAGGACAGCTGGCAGGTGAGGCTGGAGATGGTGGCAGGGCGGATTCCAGAGGATGGCAGTCATCATGTTAAAAGTAATGACAAAGTCTCATTTATTAAATGCCTGGCGCAGTGCTAAGCACGGGACACAAACCATCTTCTTCTGGCCTCACAACAACCCCATGAGTGGCTGCTGTGATTATCCCCATCCTACAGATGGGAAACCAGCCCAAAAAGAGTGTGGATGTTGGTGAGGTCTCCTGACCAGTGAGCGCAGAAACAGTAGGGCTACCGGCCCAGGCCACCTGGCTCTGGGTTCACACGCTAGCCCAGGCGTCCTGGGGGCTTGGGTCTGACTGTGAGAGCTTTGGTATTGGCAGTCACAGAAATGGGCAAGAGGTAGATGCTGCAGAAAAGTCAGGGCAATGGCAGGGGAGGCGGAAAGGGCTTGGCTGGAGGAGACGGCAGCGGCTCTGCCTCTTCCCGACTTTGGAAAGTCCAGCGAGCTCTGGTCATGGGCATCGATGTGTAGGTGTCTTCCCTTGTGACGGCATTCAGCTGAGCAGGCCAGTGGGCGAGGGCGGGGGCGACAGGCTCCCGGTGCATGTCTCCTGGTCTCGCTCCTGAGGGCATCACTGTGCCGTCTTATTCTGGCCCACCCTGGGGCTCAGGCTCACCTCCCTCCTTTCAGAGCCCCGGGCAGAGGCATGCAAGGGGAAGACGGCTGTGGTGATGGGATCTGGTTATTCCTAGAATAACATGAAAAACCTCCACCTGGTTTTGGCGTCAGTTGGAACTATGCCACCGCTGCGTGGCGACGTGGGGCCAGTCCCTCAGCTTCTGTGGGGCTAGTTCACTCTCCACCAAATGGGCGTCACCTTGCCTTTCTTCTGTAGCTCAAGGTTGTCATGAGGGTTCGATGAGATAATACCGGCTGTGGACTAATTCCTCATAATTACTCATCAGGTGCCCGTGTACCTCTGTGGCTGAACACTTGATGGGGTTTATTTCTAATCCTCATAAAAAGCCTGCTAGGTACGAATTAATCTCCCCAGGCTAAGAGCGTGAGTAAAACTGCCGACTCTTGGATGAATAGCTGGCCCTCTATGCTATTTACGGACCTTTCGATTCCAAGCGCAGATGGTCTTAGCAGGAGCAGGCTCGGCTGGCTCCTGGCCGCGGTGCTGCAGGGCGGGGGCCTCCAGCAGGGGACACTGGGCCCTCGGGCCGTGACCTCTGCCCCCAGCCTCCCTCCGGGCAGCGCTGCCTCCAGGTTCTGATGCGTGTCCGGCCAGCCCTGCTCCCCTCAGGGAAGGAGAGGTGGCTCAGGAGCCTTCACCCAGGCCTCATGAAGGACTCGTCTCGCCTCCACAGGAAGCAAACACAGCGAGCTGCACTCACTGCTACGGGACCAACCCGAACCATGCTCTGTGGCCAGAGGGTGAGATTGTGCTGAGCGGGGGTTGGGGGTCAGTGCCACCCAAACGGGTCCCTTCAGCCGTAGAAGGCGGTGAGAGGATGCTGGGCAGATAACCCCAGGGATCTCTTTTTCCCATTATTCTTCTGACCCAAGGCCAACACTGCATGGAACCGCTGAATATTAAGGAAGCACCTCCCAGTCTTATCAGTTGGCGTTCAGAGATTTTAAACTTGACAAACTAAACCTAAGCCTGTGTGCAGACTCAGTGAGAACTGGCAGGGACTGCAAAGGATGAGCTCTCATGACTGGACCCAGCAGAACCTCTGAGGTGATGTAAACCGTTTATGATGAAAGGCCCCAGGGAGGCTGTGGACAGGAAGGTGCCTTGGCAATTACCTCAGAAAGGAGCAGCTCTTATCCTGATGCTCTTCGCAAAATGCGTGCAAGAAGGTCGTATGCAGAAAGTGATGCATCAGGATCCCCAGGGGTCTGCAGGTCGTTTGTAGGTGCTCCTACCCTGGTGCAGGTTTCTGAGAACTCTGCCAAGTCCAGCCAGCTCCCGATTCAAGGAGAGCAGATTCCATAACAATGATGATACAATGCTGGTAAGATAGTCATAGGTGACACCCATTTAGTGCTTCTGCTTACCAGATGTGTGTGCTTGACATAATGTGACGTATTTATGAGAAAAAGTCTTTTCAAGGGAAGCACCATTCTTCCACCTTGAGAGTGAAGTTCTCCAGGCTGTACAAAGCTCCTGGCATGGACTAGGGACACCCATTTAGTGCTTCTACTTACCAGATGTGTGTGCTTGACATAATGTGATGTATTTATGAGAAAAAGTCTTTTCAAGGGAAGCACCATTCTTCCACCTTGAGAGTGAAGTTCTCCAGGCTGAACAGAGCTCCTGGCATGGACTGGGGATGACCTTGTGTGGTAGTGGAAGCCTATGGAGCCAGATGTCAAGAAACTCACCCTATTTACACTAGCCCTTGGTTGACCTTGGTGAGGGGGGACCTGTAACTGCAAGTGACAGTGAGTTGCTAACACAGTTTTCGTGACCCATAGCCCCCTACAGACCCTAGCACTCAGCCCGGCCTCTCTTACCAGGACGGAGCTCTCAGCAGCTGCGTTTAGTACAGACTGAAAATGCAGTGAAACGCTGATGACGCCTTCGGCTGCCTTCTCTTTAGGAGGCTGGTTTAAGCCCGGAGCAGCCTTTGTGGGTCTGGTTCCATTGACCTTCTTCCTGCCCTGGTTTTCTTGTTCTCTGTTGTCTGGGCTGGGCCCAGAGGCCTTGCTCCAGGGCCTGGCGGCAGATGGAACTGGTTCAGATCCCAGTGTGCCTGCCTTGACCCCTCTGAGGCTTCATTTTCCCATCTAGGAGGGTCAGAGATTGTGGCTATCAGGTACTTTTCACAGTGCCTTGCCTAGGGTAGACTGATAAATGCAAATAAAAGGAGATATCACATTTTTCTTTATTAAATGAGAGAAATTTTTTAAATTGATAAATCCGGTGTTAAAAAGGATGAAAACATAAATATGCTTACCCATTGACCAAGTGGCTATAAAATAGTACTAACTTGTCAGAAATCATTTTGACAGTGGGTATTGAATAGCCTTTAAAATGATCCTTTTTTTCTGAACTAATATTTCTAGGTCTAAGAATTCAAAAAACAGAAGTCTAAGCATGGAAAACCATTATGCACAAATATATTTATAGCAATGTTATTTATTTATCAAATTGGGAAACAGATGTTCAGATGCTGGGGAAAGGCTAAGCAAACTGCAGCTTGCCTTGTCACTAGAACAGTAGGAGGGTATACCAATTTGGAAAATGTAGATTAAGTAAAAAGAAGGATGCAAAATTGTAATACAGTTTTATTTTTTAAAAAACAATGTGTAAAAGCTAGGGAAGAGTTGAAATTTAAAACCACGCAAAAGCTTGCCCATGGATGTTGCTAGCAGCTGTTTATTCATAATCTCCAAAACTTGGGAGCAACAAAGATGTCCTTCAGTAGATGAATGAATAAACAAGCTCTGGTACATTCAAACAATGGAATATTATTTGACATTAAAGAGAAATGAGCTATCAAGCTATGAAAAGACAGGGAGAAACCGTAAATGCATATTTCTAAATGAGTGAAGCCAACCTGAAAAGGTTCAGACAATGTATGGCGCTCTGGAAAAGGCAAAGCTATGGAGACAGTAAATAAATAGTGGTTGCCAGAGATGGGGAAGAGGGATGACTAGGTGAAGCACAGAGGAATTTGGGGGCATGGAAGCTATTCTGTCCCTTACTCTAGGAATGGATACATTATAAATTTGTCCAAACCCATAGGATGTACACCACCAAGAGTGAACCCTAATTAAACAGTGACCTTTGGGTGATAATGATGTGTCAAAGTAGTTTCATTAATTATCACAAATATTCCCTTCCGGTGGAAGAAGTTCATAATGTGGCTGGGCAGTCGTCTGTCTGAAATCTCTGTACCTTTCGCTCGGTTTTGTTGTGAACACAGAACTGCTCAAAAAAACAAAGTCAAAAAAAGAAATAAAACGCAGAAGAGGGAAAAGACTGGAAATATTTACAAGGGTTATGAGAGACTTATTATTTTTGTTTTCATGCCTGTAATTACCATTTTAAAACATGAACATGCATTAATTTATAATGGAAAGAAAAAAAAAAAACATTTCAAGAGTTTAAGATGCTAGGAAATGAAGCTGTACGTGTGGTTGTGTATCTAAGCAATCCCAAGGGTTTCTGATCCCTTTTTCCCTCTTAGTGGCCAGGGTTTTGTAAACACACATTCCTTTTGGCTATTTGTGAGTTTACACAGTTGACCTTATACTTAAAGGCATGGCCAGTTAGAGTTTCTGCCTGATAAAAGTAAGCTATCTTTGGGGACTCTTGGTGTGAGCTATGTTCTTAGAAATTTCCCCACCAGTCACTGTGTGACTCAGTCTTTGTTATTTTAAAACTCCAGGACTGTATTAAAACAGTCTATTTTCTTTTATTAAATGTATACATATTTAGATAGATATTTGTGTTTAATTTACTGTTTTTCAGAGATTATTCTGTCATATGTGTGCATGCTAAGTCGCTTCGGTTGTGTCCGATTCTTTGCAACACTATGACCTGTAGCCCACCGGGCTCCCCTGTCCATGGGATTCTCCAGGCAAGAACACTGGGGTGGGTTGCCAAGCCCTCCTCCAGGGGGTCTTCCCAACCCAGGAATCAAACCCACATCTCTTATGTCTCCTGCATTGGCAGGGGGGGTTCTTTACCACTAGCACCACCTGGGAAGCCCCTATACAATCACGTGGTTTAGTAATTTAGATTTAAAAATTAAATAATTAATTTAAAAAAATATGTGCACTGATAATTCTCCCTGTCCAGTTGTCTATCTCTTTAGTTCCTCAGCACCCACATTTTAAGGAACACTTTTTAAATTCTCTAATGAATATTTCCAAAGTTTCTCTATGCTTGTGTACATAAATACTAATATATATCATTTTCTCCTTTTTTTTAATACAAAAAGTGACACGTTTTACACATTGTCCAACACCTAGCCTTTTCACTTAACAATGGGTCTTTTCTTATCCTGGTATAAATAGCTTCCTCATTCCAGTTTCAAAGGACCCTTTGTGTACGTTTATGGATTCACCATAATTCCCTTCCCCAGTCCCGTGCTGGTGGACAGTTAGGTTGTCTCTAATCTATTGCTGTTACCAATAGCACGATACTGACTTATATGGACCTGTTGTACCCATGCAAGAATATCCACAGAATCAACTCCCAGAAGTGAAACTGCCAGGTCGTAGAATGTAAACCTTTGTAATTCTGATAGCCCTGTGATCCTGATTGCTGAATTTTTCTGCATCAGGAAGGGTTTCCACTTGTACCCCCAATACTTCTGAGTGCCTGACTTCTCACACCCTTGCCAAAGTCTTTGCCTTAAGTGTTTTGCCTTAAGTCTGATTGTTGCCATTCTGATGCGTGCAGAAAGGAAGTGCAGTACATTTTTATTTGGATTCCTCTTTCTTGAGGAAGTTTTAGCACGTTTTCCTAGGTATGAGCCTTTCCTGTTGGGTGAAAACCGTTTACCACCTTCGTTCATTTTGGTTATTGGGTCATATTTTAATGGATTTCTAGACGTCCTGTGTATTATGGGGATAGCCTCTCTTGGTAACCGTACTCACCTGGCCGATTACGTGTCTGAGGACAGGAGAGGCACGCTCCTCTGGGTTGCTGGAGCTGATAGGACGCATCTGAAAGGAGACAGATGGCCGTTCAAGGAAGTGTGTGCGTCTGTCACGCCGGTGGCACTGGCAGCAGGTCTCGCGTCAGGCCGTCTGGGTTTGCAGTTTCTCTCTTGTGTGCTTACAAGCTGTGGCTTGGGGCAGGCCACTGGGCGTCTCTGAGTCTCGGTATTCTTACCTGTAATGTAAGGCTTACCCATTGCTTTGGGTTATAATGGATAGCACATAGAATATGATACTACAGTGATTATATAAGTAACCACCCAGCTAAGTGAAAACACTCACCACACTCCTGAGGATCATTTCCGCCTCCGCCTTATAGGTGAAGGTGCAGCAGGAGGATATGGCCAGTCACGGTGGCCCCGGGGGTCCCGGCTGCAGTTCCCCGGGGTCCTTCCTCACTGGCACAGCGGCTGCTCTGTCTCTGGATCGTGAGCCGAAAAGACATGTGCAAGGCATGCTGGTGTTAGGGGAGCTCAAGGAGAAGTTTTCGTGCTATCTTAATACCCTACTGGTGATATAGCCAAGCCAGACGGAGTAAACCCATTAACTGCGTGTAAACCACTAATCTGTGCATCCCCGAACAATGTAACAAGCTGGCCCTGGGTCTCTCCAGAGATTTTGGAACTTTACACATCACATAGTCCTACCTAGCTCGTCTCATCATCCTTAGCCAAGAGTCTGTACCAAGCATCCCTGGAGTAAGCCAGAGCCATCTCATTTCAGCTCTGAAAAGCCCCTGTCTTACATAGGTCCATCCGGGTTCTCAGAAGCTGTTGCTTGCTTTCCTTGGAACAAAGCCGCCTTCGCCTTCACCTGGACCTTTTTCTTCTGCAGCTCGGGGGAGACTGTCACGAGCGTGACCAGCCTGGCGCCACTGCAACCCAAGAAGGGCAAGAGGCGGAAGGAAAAAGCTGACGTCCCTCCCGCGGTTCCTGCCAAAGGTAGGGAGCTAGCCAGTGGTCACCGTGTGGAGAGCAGAGCACCTGGGGCCTGATGTGAGCTTAGGACGGGAGATGGACAGATGGGGATGCGGCAGTCCCGATTATATGGCCTGGAAAACGCCACCTAGATTCTGATCCTATCTGAGCCCTGTCCCTGAGGTGGGCTGGTGGGGGGTGGCGCCGTTGGCCACACCCGGCTTTAGCAGGGAGCTGCGGGGGTTGTGGTGGGGGGTCAACCTCTACAGATTGTTCCAAAGTGTATTTCCTTCTGAACTACTAACGTGATCTGCGCAAAGCAGGATGGGGCAAAAGGGTGTCTGTTCATTTAAGGAAAAAAGTTTCTCTGATTTTTCTAAGAATAAAAACCAGGTGTGTAATTTAGTTTGGATTTGTTTTAGGGATAAAATGAGGGTTATTCTTTGATTCCAAGGGATCATGAGGAGCAGCATAAATGAGGAAGATGGGCATTTCCTGAGGCAAGAACTAAAGGTGTCCTTAAATAGTTCCTAAAATAACTGTGGCTAATTTAGGTCATACCTCAAAGGTTTTGATATAGAGTTGGGAATACAAGGGTTGCCCCGGTGAATAATTTAATAGCAAGACAAGGTCCCTCGTATTCCTCAGCGGGGGCTCTCAGGGCCTCCCGGGAGGCACGGCGCGTGCGGGTCTAGTCTGAACACATCAGTGGACAGAGAGGCTGGAGGCACGGGCCTCCCGGGAGGCACGGCGCGTGCGGGTCTAGTCTGAACACATCAGTGGACAGAGAGGCTGGAGGCACGGGCCTCCCGGGAGGCACGGCGCGTGCGGGTCTAGTCTGAACACATCAGTGGACAGAGAGGCTGGAGGCACGGGCCTCCCGGGAGGCACGGCGCGTGCGGGTCTAGTCTGAACACATCAGTGGACAGAGAGGCTGGAGGCACGGGCCTCCCGGGAGGCACGGCGCGTGCGGGTCTAGTCTGAACACATCAGTGGACAGAGAGGCTGGAGGCACGGGCCTCCCGGGAGGCACGGCGCGTGCGGGTCTAGTCTGAACACATCAGTGGACAGAGAGGCTGGAGGCACGGGCCTCCTGGGAGGCACGGCGCGTGCGGGTCTAGTCTGAACACATCAGTGGACAGAGAGGCTGGAGGCACGGGCCTCCTGGGAGGCACGGCGCGTGCGGGTCTAGTCTGAACACATCAGTGGACAGAGAGGCTGGAGGCACGGGCCTCCCGGGAGGCACAGCGCGTGTGGGTCTGGGAGGGAAGGGGGTCCCTGCTCTGGGTGGGGCAGTGCACTGCTGTAGAGTCTCATTCTATCAGGGTGTCAGCGCCCTGTCTAGCGAAAGACGAAAGTGAGACTCAGAGAACCACGTGGCAGAGCCTGCCTTTGGGTTCAAGTCCGAAATCATTTAAATACTAGTCAGTTACATGACATTGCAGAAAGAGCCTCGGTTTGCTCCTCCGTTAAATGGGGACAATAAGACCTTCCCTAGTGACCTCACAGGGTGGCTGTGAGGGTCAAAGGTCACCACTGTCAGGGTTAGTGTGCAGCTAGGAGGAAGTCCCAGGGAAGGTTCCAGCCTCAGCCTTAACCAAGGGTACTTGGTTCTCACCTGCAATTCTGACCTCTTTGTAGCTAGTGGTGTTTTGTTGACCTTGTTGAGGAGACAGGATGACATGTCCAAAGGCTAGGAGGGGATCACCATTCCCCAAGGGGCAGCGGTCCAACTGTTACCTGGATCAGAAGCTAAAGTTCTTCCACGAAGGCAGGAAGGGGCAGGAGACTCTGTGTCTGTGGTGCTCACGGTATGCGGACTTTAAGCGTCCTGGGAGGAGCTGCAAACTAAACCCTGGACGTGTCCCTACAGCTCCCATCGCCGCCACGTTCCACAAACCGAAGCTGTTAAAGCCACAAAGGAAAGCCACCCTGGTGAGTAACCGCGTTCTCTGTGTTGTCCCCTCAAGCCCTGACACACTCTGGTCCAAGGAGTACCTTGATTGACTCAAAACATGCTCCGAGTTCTTGGTGCTTCGTCCCCAAGCAAAGCCGTTCTCTCTTCTTGGGTCAGCTTTTGAGCCAGTGTTTCTCCATACCTAGTTCCCAGAGTGGCTTTTTAAAAACCCACATGGGATTGCTTTTTATCATCCATGCTTGTTTTTGAAAAGAAGGAAAAAAGTCACACTCTGGAATGTATGAAATACGAAGTGGACCAGCTTGTATAAATTTGTCTTGATAACCACTCTGAAGAGACTGCTAAAGAACCTTCCAGAATATATGTTGTACTTTTCATTTTGAAGCACTTTTTAGATTTACAGAAGCGTTAGAAAGATGATGCAGAAAGTTCCTGTCTACTCTGTGCCCAGCTTTTCCTAAGGTTAACTTCTCACAAAGCTGTGGTGTATTTGTCAAAACTAAGAATTTAGCCTCAGCATATGACCATTAACTGCACTCCAGGTTCGGGTCAGGTTTCAGCAGTTTTTCCACGAATGTTCTTTTTCTGGCGCAGGATCCCATCCAGGCTAGCACACGGATCTCATGGTCCTGCCTCCTTACCCTCTTCCAGTCTGGCCCAGGGCCTCAGTTCTGTGGCCTTGACACGTTTAAAGAGTAGCAGCTGCATTGGTTGGAATGTCCCTTGATTGGGGTTTCTCTGAGGTTTTCTAATGATTAGAAATGAGGCTATGGATTTGAGGGAAGAGCAACGCAGAAGGGATACGCCTTTCTCATTGCGTCCCATGGCGGGGACCTGCTGTGACATTCACCTTGACCACTTAGCGAGGCTGAGTCTGCCAGACTTCATATAAAATCACTACTTTCTCCTCTCCGTCCTCTGTTTGTTAGAAGTCAGTCACACTCAAGCGGAGGAGAGTGAAGCTGCACCTCCTGAAGGGAGGGAGATCGGAGACTTTGGACACAAATGAAAACCACCACAGTCAGAGGGTTTCAGGGGAGATGCATCCAGCCTATGCACGTGGTCTGTTTTCCTTGAACTTTCATCTGCTCATTTTAGTGTTCATCAGCGGGTTTTGCTTGCAGCACTTATTACGATGGTGAATTAATGGTGATTTTCTGTTTTCCTCAACCCGTCTCTGTTTACTGCTTAAAATTCTTCTACAAGCGAGAGCTGGCTCCCTTCTCTCGTTGATTTATTCACTAATTTCTTTACATCAGTGTGCGTACATGGAGACTTAATTTCTTTTAAATGTGTGCTTGTATTGTTATTCGTTTTGTTGCTAATTTTGTTCAGCAGTTGTATATTTGTGTGTGTGAGAGAGAGAGACAGAAAGAGAGAGGGAGAGAGGGGAAGACAAACGGGCAAGCCTATTCTAAAATGTGTATGTATTGCAAAGCAAAAGAACTGAAAAGCAGAGAGTTTATATATGCTAGTTGACAAAATTCGGAGAAGGCAATGGCACCCCACTCCAGTACTCTTGCCTGGATAATCCCATGGACGGAGGAGCCTGGTGGGCTGCAGTCCATGGGGTCGCTGAGTCGGACACGACTGAGCGACTTCACTTTCACTTCTCACTTTCATGCATTGGAGAAGGAAATGGCAACCCACTCCAGTGTTCTTGCCTGGAGAATCCCAGGGACGGGGGAGCCTGGTGGGCTACCGTCTATGGGGTCACACAGAGTCGGACACGACTGAAGTGACTTAGCAGTAGCAGTAGCAGTAGCAGTAGCAGTTGACAAAATTTACATTAAAACCACAGTAATTGAGCCATGTAGTAAGTAATTGGGCTTCCCTGGTGGCTCAGACAGTAAAGAATTTGCCTGCAATGCAGGAAACTCAGGTTCAATCCCTGGGTTGGGAAGATGCCCTGGAGGAGGGCATGGCAACCCATGGCAGTATTCTCGCCTGGAGAATCCCATGGACAGAGGAAGGAGCCTGGCGGGCTGCAGTCCATGGGGTCACAAAGAGCTGGACACTACTGAGCGGCTCACACTTTCACTTCGCTTTCAAGTAGTGGTATTAGCACAAGAATAGACACATAAACCAAAAGAGGATAATACAGAGCCCCAAACTTATCTGCATACGTATTGTCCCTTGATTTTAGGACATAAGTGACATTGCAGCGCAGTGATGAAGGGGTTATCTTTCCCGTATATGGCGATTTTCTTTTCCGTACGTGGCGATTATCTTTTCCGTATGTGGCGATTTTCTTTTCTGTATATGGTACCGTATATATGTGGTACTCCACACCACACAAAAATTTAATTAGTATGAAAGGTAAAAATAAAGCTTCCTAAGCATAGCTACACAAGGTCAGGGCAAGCAAAGTTTTTCAAATCTGTAATGTTGTGAGCTTGATAGTTGCAGTCAGCACCTGTGTCCTTCTGAATCCAGAGCGTAACGTTTTAACCAACTTATTCAAAGCTTTGTCTCGGAGGGAAACCTGAATCTCTGTGCGTGACTCTGACATCTTCTCCTGGCTCAGCCTTGCCCCTGACCTATTCTGTGCCCAGGTTACCTGCGGTTCCTCTGGACAGGATGGCTCCTCTGTTTTCCAAGAGAGACCCTCCTTTTCCCTGCAGTGAATTGTGGGTTCTGTTTTCGAGCAGTGTGATTCCGTCTGGTTCACGTCATCAAAAATTCCTCACCCTTTCTGCTCTGTTGACTATCCCGGTCTTGTCCTCAAATGCAGCAGCAAAGGTTTTGCTAATTTCAATAGATCTATGGTCATTCAGTGGACTTTGGGAAACTCAGTTGAACACGGAGGCGGAAATGATCCACTTTTCTTAGAGCATCCTGCATCCTACCCATGAGAAGCAGACTCCCCCTATAGTCTGAGCTCAGTCTCCCAGCCGTGCATACCACTGCCCATGTGTGTAGGTGTGAGTGCATTTTTCCAGATCTTTTATTCCTGACCCATGTATTTATCAACAACCTCAAGACTGGTTATAGTTTTGTAAATTCTCCCCACTTTACATTCTAAGTTGTTCAGGGCCTGTTGTTTCTAATCTAATCTCTTACCCTTGTGAAAACAGAAACTGCTCTCTTGACGTTCCATTGATACATGCCAGGGATATATAAGAAAAAGTGCTTTTTTGCATGTCATCATATTTAATTCTCACAGTAAGTCCCCCCATCGCTAGATTTGCCTGTGGGAACACACAAACACTCTGCTGAAGGAAAGCGAGTTCCTACAACCCCCGGGGGGTAGCGTTGCATCTCATGAAGAAAGGGGTACTCTGCCCGGATGGAGCAATGTCAGCAGCCTTGAATGGGCAGCTCTCTAGTGAACGGGCAGCTCTCTAGTTCACAGCGACACGGTGCTGCCTTCTTCAGCAGTTTGGGGCCACTTATAAGTGAAGTAGATTCGATAGCATTTTCAGAAATAACTGGTCCCAGTCACACGTTTTTTTGTTGTGGACTTTTTTGGGAGGGGTGGTTAAAACCCCCTTCACATCTAAATTGGCCCCACATGAGGTGGTTTTTTTTTTTCATTTTTCATCAAATTTTATTTTTTAAATTAATTTAATTGGAGAATAATTACTTTGCAATATTGTGATGTTTTTACCATACATCAGCATGAATCGGCCACAGGTGTACATGTGTCCCCTGCATCTTGAACCCCCCTCCCACCTCCTTCCCAATGTTGTGGACTTTTTGTTTGTCTGTTTGAGCTGGTGTGCTCCTCTGGGACAGAGATCTTTCTTGATTTGCACAGAAAGTAAGTCAGGGCAGTCATATATGCAGTTCAAAATGGATTCTTTGTTTTATGGAAATATCCATAATGCTGTTATTAAATACCAATTTTCCTGTCCTTTGATCATTTAAGATATGAAAAGACTTCAAATGTTTTAAACCAAATTTTCCAGAAATGAGTCAATTTGAAGCACCTACACCAATACACAGTAAAGGAAAGAATTGACTTTGAGTGTACCTCTGCCTGATCAGCAGTTGAGAGTCAAAAATGCCAGGCCTAGCGTCTACAGGTTTTGGTTAATATTAAGATTTATTTTCCCAGTAGGCCAGCATTGACCTCAGTCTCAATTTGGTCGATATTTATCTCTCAGATCAATAAGTCTTGATGGCAGCTGAAACTACAGTCAATAGCTACCTGTCGACTCACACAGGCCTTGGTGGGTAATTTAGAGAATAATTTAGCAACATCTTTTCTATGGGCTCTGGTGCCAGTTTAGGTGTTTAATTCTGTAACTGCTGCATTTGCCGCAAAGTCCATAATACAGTGTTTCCCGAGTGGTCACGGGCCACAGAGCTCCCCAGCCCCCCAGCCCCACTTTCCAGAGTGATGTTGACACATGCTCACCCCAAGAAAGCAACCTGCCCACTGCCTCCACTGGCTCACTGGCAAGAAGGAAGGGCCTCCATTTACCGAGCATTTACTGTGTATCAGCTCCTCTGTTAGCAGCTTTGCAGGCTCCATCTCCCTCATCTCAACCACACACGCCGACTCCCAGCAGACCCTCGGACTCCAGGCAAAAATGACACGCCTGGGTCCTTGCGTTTTCATCCTCAAAGCTTAACATCTTTTCTTATGTTTCCAAGATAACATGGCATTTTGCAAGAAGTATATATACCAGAGACTAACAGTGGTTTGAAAGAAAAAATGATAGGACTCAAGAAGAAAACAGAGGTGAGAAAGGCGTTTTAGACGTTTTATGATCGAGGCGTCAAAACCGCCTCCCCCTGTTTCAACAAAACAGCCAAACACAACAGCCTATTCTCAAAATCAGCCGATGAAGCCATGCCTTCCCTCCAAGGGTTTTTCCCAGGGACAGTGTGTTCCTTTTGTCTAACAACCTGGAATACTGACAGTGAGTCATTATTCCAATAGATCAGTAGTTCTTCATCCTTAGGGGGCCAGGATGCACTTTCCCAAAACTCAAAATGTGTATCCTTCCAGTTGGCGGTGGGGGGATGGACACCAGATCAAAGACTCCCTGAGGCCTTCGGGGACCCCTGTTTCCTCCCCGCGGTCTTGGGACCCCTGAACCCACTGAGATAATTCGTACACTTCCAGAAAGGCTGCCACCGCCTCCTTGTTTCAGAAGGAGCAGGGTGCGTGTGATTTCCTTTTCTTGCCCTAGGTCACTTACTGATTCAGAGACCTCGTGGAGGAAGAGAAAACAGTCTCTGTGATGGGGAGGTGAGACCTCGAGAGCAATGGGGACCCTGAGCTGGAGGGTCGGGTTGGCAGCATCCCCAGACCGACTCGCAGAGGATGCAGGCCCGGGGGCTCCTGCCTCAGGGTCACGCCTCCTCACTGAGGCTCCCTCACTGGGTCACCTCTGTTTCCTCTCTCTAGAACCAAGTCACTCGCCTGTAGCGCTCTGCAGCTAGAAAGATGAGACTACCTTTGTTCTCTAAGGAGAAACACTCCCCTGCGAGCAGAAGGCTGAAGACACGGGGAAGTCAGGAACGTCAGGGGCCTGATTACGGGTTTCCCAGGGGGTCTCTTGTATCCCGCCTCCCCCTGGGATCCAGCTCCTGCCCTGCCGCCTAGCGATCCTTCTCAAAGGCAGCTCCAGCTGAGCCGTTTCCCTGCTCAAACACTCCCGTGCTGCCCCTTGCCTCCGGGATGGGGCCCGGCTTCCCGCGAGCGGCCGCTGTCGCCGCTGGCCTCCCGCTCCACGCCGCCACCTGGCGCCCTGTGCGGCCGGGCCCCGCACTGCTGGCCCCCGGCTCTGTCCTGCACCTGCCGCCGGGCCCAGCCTCCCCAGGGCTGCCTCTCGCCGCCACGAGGCAGCTCACACACCAGGCTCTTTTCTGAGGCCTCCCGCGCCTTCAGCCCCACCTCCTCACTCATCTGGACTCTCCTAGGCATCAGTGCCACCCTCTGTATGTCGGGGACTTGCCATCGCCGACTCTCCTGGCACAGTTTAGTTAATCTGTTCTCCCTGACCCCGCAAGGCCCTGATGCCCTTGTCCTGGGAGTAAACACGGGTGGCCGGCCGTCACCCGGCTGACTGCTTTCCATCTCGCTGCCACCCGTCCCCGGACGGTGGGGTGGCTTCCGCTCCTCCACCTCCTCACTGTCGCCTGCCCCGGGTCCTCTTCTCCTTGAGCACACTGCCTGGAGGCTCAGCACTCACAGGCGCAGCCGCAGCCTCTGCGGCGCATGGGTCTCCCCGTCTCAGTCTTCGAGCCAGTTCCACAGCGGCTCTTCTGACTGCTTATGAAGCACTCCCCAGGGGGCTCCACATGTACCCCAAGCTTGGGCACACAGAATTCATCCCCTTCCCCCGGTCCTGCCCCACCTGGGATATCCCCGCTGTCCAAACTCTCGATGCCTTCTTCTCCCTCATCCGCATGTTCACTGGTGACCGAAGGCTGGCTGTTACTTCTCAGGCCCCTGGCTTGTCCTTTGCCCCTCCCCGGCCACAGCTGGCCCCCATGCCCACCACCTCCCCATCCATCTGACTTCAGGACCGCACCCCCACCCCCTGAGGGGCCCTTCAGCACCTGGCCTCACCTGCATCTTAGCGCTTCTCATGCCTGACTCAACTTTCTTCCTCACTAGAACCACATCGTGCCTTTTTACAAAGTGACCTTTATGTTTCTCTTACTTGGATTTGTTCCAGTTGACAGGATTCCGAAATGGAAAACAGGTTTTTGTATTGCCTCACTCAAGGTGAGAAGAGAGCCCAGAAGCAAGCTGAATCAGCTCTGGCAGCCTGGAGACACTGCCACTTCCACTGCTCTTTCTGGATATTCTGAGGCCCCCACTGATGATGCTTCTCATCAGCTTGGCCTTCAAGCTGGCGTGCTCTTGGGAGATGAGTACTGCTCAGGAGCAGAAGAGTACAAAGAACAAAGTGCTCAGTTTTGCTGCTTCTCAGTTTACCCTCTGTGAGCAACTCCAAGCAACGTTGAGATGTCAGAGCTGTTTGCCACAGGAAGAAGGTGCTTGTAGACCCAGCTGAATCCTCGCTTTGCCCATCGCATTTCCCTGAGCTACAGTTGGTTTCAGCACCAGCACTGCATGCTGTCTCTAGCCAGAAGCCCTGCCTCCCTGGATGCATCTGTCCCCAAGCCATGATTGAGGCTGTTAGGTGGTCTCTTCATCTCAGCCACGCAGTGAAAACGGCTCAGAAAGCAGCAGGCACTGGCCTGCACACTTCCAAATATCCTCTTTCTAGAGCTTCCTCTGTGGGGTGTTTGTTATCTCTCCTAGGGGACTCGGTGAAACCACAAAGCCGCCTTTCAGAGGGTGTAAATAGGGAGGAAGAGACGGCAGGCAGGGCCATGTGATTGGATGTGGACTGTTTCTGCCCCCAGCTAGTGTCTAACTGGAAGTCTTCTCAGACTAGCCTCAGAACAGACCAAAACATTTCCCAGCCATCAGAAGAATAAATGGTGACTCTCTCATCCCAGGGGAAATGAAGTCACCACTAACTTTAACCAGTTGTGTCCCGGATGAATGTACAGAGTGACTCACAAACGTGTCAAAGCAGAGAAAGCATGTACATAAAGTTTGTACATAATGATATTCTTTAGAGGGGAAAAAGTTTGTTTTGGTTTCTTCTTTCCTGTTTTTGGCAGAGTCCTGAGGCCCAGTATTTTTGTACCGTTACCTGGGACTCTTTCTCACCATCCCCTGCTGGCTGTCATGTGTCCCCACTCACTTCTCTAGGGTCCCTTCCAGTCTGATAGGATGCAAGCTAGCAAATGATGTGGTCCCATTTTCAGGAGAGAGCTGCAGGGTGGAGACAGATAAGAGGTCTTCAGACAGCAGGGAGCCACATCGTCTTAACTCAACTTGGGAAAGAATTTCTCCCCAGTACCTGTTCATTGAAAGAGGGATTGAGATGCGGCACCTGGTGTGTGGTGATGAGGTGCATGTCTGAGGTTTCTGTCCAGGAGAAAGACTTGACTGTGCTGGTCTACACACAGACTCTTGTCCCCATGTGAGGTGACTGGCAGAGTTGAGTTCCTTCTGTGATTGGATCAGCTGAGCTGACCTGGTGAATGGATACCAGCACCTAGTGCCAGGATATGCAGATCTGCAGGTTTTTTCCTTTGGTTCTTAGATTCTACTCACGCTGTCCTGCCCTGCAGCCTCCAGGATTCATTCATTCACCCACTCAACAAATATATATATGAAGCATCTTCCTTGCCAGTAAGTAAGGAAGGTACATCTGGTAGAAGACATTTAGTAACTAGTAGATACCAGACAATAAGAAGTGCTAAGGGGAAAACTGAATAGAGGACAGGAGAACATGAGGGGTATGGTGTACATAGGGTTGTCAGAGAAGGAAGTTTGAGAAAACCCTGAAGGAGGGAGGGGAGGGATTGAGCCAGGCATAATCTGGGGAGTCCATGCGGTCGTAAAGAGTTGGACATGACCTAGCGACTAAACAACCATCTGGGGAGGGGAGACGGGGGTGGGGGTGAGAACTCAGAGAGAACAGTGAGTACAAAGGGCCTGAAGAGGGGCCCTAGCTGGCATGTCCTGGAATAGCAGGGAGGCCAGCGTGGCCTAAGCGGTGAGTGAGAGAGAGTGACAGCTAAGTCAGAGAGGTCACATGGACCCCTTACGTGTCATGGTGTGGACTTTGACTCTTAATTTGACTGGGAGATAGTATGTATTAGGGACTCTGAGCAGAGGAGTAACAGGATTGCATTTAAGTTTGATGGGTTTCTGGATGCTGGTTGAGAATAAAACCAGGAGGGACAAAGTCAGAAGTCCAGCTAGGAGACTTTCACAGTTACCCAAGCGAGAGATGATGGGGACCTGAACCTGGGTGATAAAAAGAAGTGGTTGTGAAAGCAGTCAGATTCTGTATATATACTGAAGATAGAGCTCAAGTGTTTCTTGAGTAGAGAGTGGACTTCCCTAGTGACTAAGACAGTAAAGAATCTGCCTGCAATGCAGAGAACCGGGTTTAGTCCCTGGGTCGGGAAGATCCCCTGGAGAAGGGAATGGCTACCCATTCCAGTATTCTTGCCTGGAAAATTCCATGGACAGAGGAGCCTGGCAGGCTACCGTCCATGAGGACACAAAAGAGTCCAACAGGACTGAGCAACTAAGAGTGGAAAAAAGAAAGATTGAGGATGATTCACAAGGTTTTAGGGCTGAATAGCTGAAAAAGTGGAGTTCCATTCACTGCCCTGGGGAAGTTTGAAGGAGGCACAGAATTAGGGAGCTAACAGAAGCCCTCTTTGGGGCTAGGGCAGGTTTGAGTTGCTTACCAGTACATCCAAATGGAGATAACAGTAGGCAGTCAAGATATACAAGTCTGAAGATATGTTTAGGAGTCATCAGGACTGTGGTGGTTGAGTCACTAAGTTGTGTCCGACTCTTGCAATCCCATCAGATTTCTCTTTCCATGGGATTTTCCAGGCAAGAATACTGGAGTGGGTTCCCATATTCTTCTCCAGGGGATCTTGCCGACTCAGTGATCGAACCTGTGTCTCCTGCATTCCAGGCAGATTCTTTCACACTGAGCCACCAGGGAAGCCGCAACTAGGTCTGTATGAACCTATGTATATTATTGGTTTCTAAAGTTACGAGACTAGGTGAAATCCCCCAACAAACAGGTGTAGACAGAAAAAAAAACAGGACCTAAGACTGAGCCCTGGAGCAGACTAAGCATTTAGAATTTGAGAGAGGGACCCAGCCAAGGAATCTTAGAAGCAGCAGCCAGAGGGGTAAGAGGCCACCCTGCAAGCCAAGTGAAGATGTTATTTCAAGGAAGAAGAGGGGTCAACTGTCAGATAACACAAGCCTAGATTCAAGAATTAACCATCCAACTTGGCAAAGTGGAGGTCCCTGGTAGTGGGGGTGATTTTTGTGGTGTGGATAGAAAGGGGCAACCTGGCTGGAACAGGTTCAAGAAAGACTGGAAGGAGAGCAATGAGGGACAGCAAGTACAGTGGCTGTTGCGAGTTTTGTTCGATAAGGAGAGAAATAACGATCTTGGCTGATAAAGGGAGTCTTCTTGATGAAATTGTGGCTGAGGCTGAGGTCAAAGTTGGGAGAAGACTAGAGGGCTCAATAAGTGGGTGGAGACAGGATCTGCAATCTTTACTTGCCTCTGGCAATAGCCACACCTGAACTACTCTCTTTTCATGAAAATCAATGAAATTCCTTCTACTGTTATGGATCTCTTTTATATGATTATTCTAATTGTTGGATTTTTGCTCAGAGTGTTTTAGAGTCTTTCTTGATCCTTTCTCTGTCTCAGTCCATTCTCAGCTCCCTTTGAGGTCCAGCTTAGTTTCCTAAAACCAGCTATGGTTTAGTCTTTCCCTTACCAGCTCTGAATTCTTCCAGGCTAGGCAACTGGACTGGGCCTAGAAACTGTTGCTGGCTTCAGGCCCAGGTGAGCTGACCAAAATAGCCAACAGAACTGTCTGCACAGAGTGAAATTCCTCTAGGGGAAATACCATAGCAGACAGCCGAGAAAGCCACAGTTAGGGTGGTAAGGCCCCTCGACACAATAAAAACCAAGTACCCCCAAGGCCTGGCTGTGGAATTTGAGCCAAGTTCTTTCTCAATTGTGGTGTTTCTTTGTTTCCCTTCTCTCTCATCCCCTGGCTCAAGAGAAGTATTCTCAAGTGAAAGACTAGTGAAACCCCCGGTCTGGTGGCCAGGGCTCCAGGGTCCCGTCTGAAGCCTCTTCTGTTGCGTGGCGCTCCCTGAGGCAGCCTATGGAAAGGGCTCTAGAGGAGCTGCGCTCCCTGCCCTGTTGCCAGGGAAAAGTTCTGTGAAGGTGCCATGGCACACATACACTGGCACAGAGCAGCGGCACTTGGCTCACACGCGGGGAGGACTTGCCCCAGACGTCAGGAGGGCTACACATGAGCTCTGAAGAAGGACTGGAGTTGGCCAGACAAATGGGAGAGAGTGTGCTTAGGCTCCAGGTGACAATGGGTTGTAGTTCCTGAAGTGGAGAAAACTGAAATGTTTGTGGAGAGAGTTGAAAGGGCAAGAGATAAAGTAGGAGAGGTTGGGCGCCGGGGAGGGGGAGGTGGTCAGGGAGGGGCAGCTTGTTTTGACCTAAACTATTGAAGGATTTTTCTGCTGACTGTATAGAGCTTCTCCGTCTTTGGCTGCAAAGAATATAATCAGTCTGATTTTGGTGTTGACCATCTGGCGATGTCCAGGTGTAGAGTCTTCTCTTGTGTTGTTGGAAGAGGGTGTTTGCTATGACCAGTGCGTTCTCTTGGCAAAACTCTGTTAGCCTTTGTCCTACTTCATTCCGTACTCCAAGGCCAGATTTGCCTGTGACTCCAGGTGTTTCTTGACTTCCTACTTTTGCATTCCAGTCCCCTATAGTGAAAAGGATATCTTTTTGGGGTGTTAGTTCTAAAAGGTCTTATAGGTCTTCATAGAACCGTTCAACTTCAGCTTCTTCAGCGTTACTGGTTGGGGCATAGGTTTGGATTACCGTGATATTGAATGGCTTGCCTTGGAAACGAACAGAGATTATTCTGTTGTTTTTGAGATTGCATCCAAGTACTGCATTTCGGACTCTTTTGTTGACCATGATGGCCACTTCATTTCTTCTAAGGGATTCCTGCCCACAGTAGTAGATATAATGGTCATCTGAGTTAAATTCATCTGAGCTGACTGTGGCTCAGATCATGAACTCCTTATTGGCAAATTCAGACTTAAATTGAAAAAAGTAGAGAAAACCACTAGACCATCAGGTGTGACCTAAATCAAATCCCTTATGCTTATACAGTGGAAGTGAGAAATAGATTTAAGGGACTAAATCTGATAGAGTGCCTGATGAACTATGGACGGAGGTTCATGACATTGTACAGGAGACAGGGATCAAGACCATCCCCAAGAAAAAGAAATGCAAAAAAGCAAAATGGCTGTCTGAGGAGGCCTTACAAATAGCTGTGAAAAGAAGAGAAGCGAAAAGCAAAGGAGAAAAGGAAAGATATAAGCACCTGAATGCAGAGTTCCAAAGAATAGCAAGAAGAGATAAGAAAGCCTTCTTCAGCGATCAATGCAAAGAAATAGAGGAAAAGAACAGAATGGGAAAGACTAGAGATCTCTTCAAGAAAATTAGAGATACCAAGGGAACATTTCATGCAAGGATGGGCTCGATAAAGGACAGAAATGGTATGGACCTAACAGAAGCAGAAGATATTAAGAAGAGGTGGCAAGAATACACAGAAGAACTGTACAAAAAAGATCTTCACGACCCAGATAATCATGATGATGTGATCACTAATCTAGAGCCAGACATCTTGGAATGTGAAGTCAAGTGGGCCTTAGAAAGCATCACTACGAACAAAGCTAGTGGAGGTGATGGAATTCCAGTTGAGCTGTTTCAAATCCTGAAAGATGATGCTGTGAAAGTGCTGCACTCAATCTGCCAGCAAATTTGGAAAACTCAGCAGTGGCCACAGGACTGGAAAAGGTCAGTTTTCATTCCAATTCCAAAGAAAGGCAATGCAAAAGAATGCTCCAATTACCGCACAATTGCACTCATCTCACATGCTAGTAAAGTAATGCTCAAAATCCTCCAAGCCAGGCTTCAGCAATACGTGAACCGTGAACTCCCTGATGTTCAAGCTGGCTTTAGAAAAGGCAGAGGAACCAGAGATCAAATTGCCAACATCCGCTGGATCATGGAAAAAGCAAGAGAGTTCCAGAAAAACATCTACTTCTGCTTTATCGACTATGCCAAAGCCTTTGACTGTGTGGATCACAATAAACTGTGGAAAATTCTGAAAGAGATGGGAATACCAGACCACCTAACCTGCCTCTTGAGAAATCTGTATGCAGGTCAGGAAGCAACAGTTAGAACTGGACATGGAACAACAGACTGGTTCCAAATAGGAAAAGGAGTATGTCAAAGCTGTGTATTGTCACCCTGCTTATTTAACTTATATGCAGAGTACATCATGAGAAACGCTGGGCTGGAAAAAGCACAAGCTGGAATCAAGATTGCCAGGAGAAATATCAATCACCTCAGATATGCAGATGACACCACCCTTATGGCAGAAAGTGAAGAGGAACTAAAAAGCCTCTTGATGAAAGTGAAAGAGGAGAGTGAAAAAGTTGGCCAAAAGCTCAACATTCAGAAAACGAAGATCATGACATCTGGTCCCATCACTTCATGGGGAATAGATGGGGAAACAGTGGAAACAGTGTCAGACTTTATTTTTTTGGGCTCCAAAATCACTGCAGATGGTGATTGCAGCCATGAAATTAAAAGATGCTTACACCTTGGAAGGAAAGTTATGACCAACCTAGATAGCATATTAAAAAGCGGAGACATTACTTTTCCAACAAAGGTCCATTTTAGTCAAAGCTATGGTTTTTCCAGTGGTCATGTAGGGATGTGAAAGTTGGACTGTGAAGAAAGCTGAGTGCCGAAGAACTGATGCTTTTGAACTGTGGTGCTGGAGAAGACTCTTGAGAGTCCCTTGGACTGCAAGGATATCCAACCAGTTCATCCTAAAGATCAGTCCTGGGTGTTCATTGGAAGGACTGATGCTGAAGCTAAAACTCTAGCTGGCCACCTCATGTGAAGAGTTGACTTATTGGGAAAGACCCTGATGCTGGGAGGGATTGGCGGCAGGAAGAGAAGGGGACTACAGAGGATGAGATGGCTGGATGGCATCATCGACTCGATGGACATGAGTTTGAGTAAACTCTGGGAGTTGGTGATGGACAGGGAGGCCTGGCGTGCTGCGATTCATGGGGTTGCAAAGAATCAGACACAACTGAACTGAACTGATTGAAGGATTTAATCTAGGGGAGTAGTTGAGTGAATTTACATTTTAAAAGATTGTTCAGACAAGACTGTGGGAGTTGGATTAAAAGTGGCTAGGCCAGAGGCTAGGGAGCCATCTTGAAGGCTTTGGACTGTATTTCTGGCTGGGCTGAAGGAGGTTAACTCTAGCATAAGGCAGATGGAGAGAGATTCATATTTAGGAGGCAGACCCAGGAGGACTTGTTGATTGGGTGGCGATGAGGATGGAGCTCTGGTTTCATTGTGATTGGAAATACCAGAAGGGGCTGGTTAACCAGAAATATTTATTATCCATTCAGCCTCCAGGCACTGGTGTCACTGTGCTGGGTAATAGGCTCACTGTAGCGGCTCAGCAGTGAAAACAGACCTGAGCCCCCTGATTTCCGTTGAGTGTGGAAGAGAGACATTAAGCCCATAATGATTTAATGTGTGGTGAGTTACCAGAGGAGTTAACCTCATCTCAAGGCTCCTCGAAGGCCTCTCCGAGGAAATGACATGCCTTTTACACAGTGGGCTTTTGAGGGGAAAAAAAAGACAGCCTGAGATCTGAAGGGTGAGTTGTGTTAGCTAGTGAAGAGAGAAGTAAGAGTTCTGAGCAAGGACGGGGCAGGGATAAGAACAGGGAAGAGATGGAGGCTCTTCAGGGATCTGGAAGGAGGCCCGTGGTGACGGGATGAGCAGGCCGGGGAGAGAATGGACCCAGGTAACAGCTCGGCATTGGCAGTTCTGTGGCCAACTCAGGTGAAAAGCCCACAGAGGGCTGGAGGTACGCTCAGAGGGGAGATGTGTAGGCCATTCATAAACCTGGGGCTCATCAGCCTGGGAAAGGTACTTGAAGCCATGTGAGTGGGCACAGTCTCTCCTGGAATGGCTGTTGGGTGGGAAAGATGATAGTGAGGAACATCCGTACTGAAGGAATGGCAAAAGGAGCCCACAAAGGGGAGAGGTGGCTGGAGAGGTAGGAGAAAATCTGTGGGGATTTCAAGAGGAGGGAATGGTCAAAGGGTCAGGGGTCTGTTGGATTTAACAATGAGGAGGTCCCTGGTGGCCTGGCAAGGGCAGTATCAGCAGAGACCTGGGGTGAAAGTCCAAGTGACCAGGTGAGAGAGGAGGGGGACAGCAGGGTGCTGGCAGCTTTTCCACTAAATTTGGCCAAGAAGTGAGGAAGCTGCAGCTGGAGGGATGGAGGTGGAGTTGAATCAGCGTATGTTCTTCCAGATCTGGGACACTCACGGTTTTAAATTGGAATTAAGTTGGTTTCCAGTATAGGGAAAAGGAAAATCAGGGGTGGACCCATCAGGCACTGAACAACCCCCAACCCCTGCCTAGAAGCCTTGTGTGACAGCCTTGGAAATTTTCCTTGGAGCCTAAGACAGCTGCAATTGCTGGTATAGCAAATCACCATAAAGCTTCATGAGCCAGGGAAAGGGGAAAGTTACAGCAGAGTCCCGATGCCAGCGCAGACTGAGGGCGTTCTCCCTGCACCATCTTGGTTGGTTTCATTTTCCTCCCCGGCCGGCCCCTGAAATACTCCTCTAGATCTCAGACCAGTGGTTTCTCTCCTAGAGTCTCGCAGAGCTTTGTGGCCCCCGGGCTGTGGAGCTGGACAACCGAAATGGAGACTCATCTCCCTGCCAATCCTGGATGTCATTCTGCAGTGGCCTCAGGACTCTGCCGTAACTTACTAACTGAAAAGCCCAGCCCAGCGGAATCTCTAGACACTTTGACTCCGGGGTGCTAATGACCGCAGAGGGGGAGAGATGAGAAAGGGAGGTGAATAAGCGCTGGGCCAGTTTTCATTTTGTTTGCACTGTATCCTTTTCTGGTGTCCTCCTGTTTCATAACAGGGGATGTCAGAGGGAGAGTCATTCACCATTTTTAGCTAAGTGAACCTGAGCCCAGGGGAGCCTCCTGGAAGAGCCCCTGCCTGCCCTTTCCAGCCCTGCCAGCAACCAACTCATCCTGTGTTTTTATAGGCAGTGAGGTTTGAGGATTATAAAAACATTTAAATTCTCAGATCAGATCATTTCATCCACCTTCCCGCCCCACCCGGAGGGACCCACATCCCGCCTCTGGCTAAATGACTCCAGAGAAGAGAGAACATTACCTCAAGAGGCAACTGATCCCAGTGTTTGAAAGTTCTCCCCTCTAGAAAACTGAAATTTCCTCCCCAAAGTCTTGGTTCTTCTCATTTAGTACATGTGTGGAATAAATGTCCTGGTGGACACCACCACAGCTGCCCTCAAGCTCCGCTTGAAGATCCCTCTTTGAAAACATCCCTTGGGACGGAACCCGACACTCCAGGCGGGGCCCGTACAGAGCAGACGAGGACTATTATTTTCTATGACTGAACTTTCGGAAATGCAGTCCAAGATCACAGTAGCTTTTTTGGCAACCACATCTAGGTTCTGTTGCTTCCCATATAACTTTGAGTCAAAACCACTGGGGCTTTTTCACATGAGAAACACGATTAAGCTCTGTCTTCCTGTCCTGTATGCATGCGATTTTTTTTTCTTCTTAACTCAAATGCAGTGTTTACTCAACTTCAAAGTTTAAACCACCATTTATTGATTACCCACTCTAGGCTCAATATTTTTCATTACTGACGCCTCCTAGAATCGTGTCAGGATGACCTTACCTCTGTTTTACAGGTGGTGCACTGAGGCTGGGAGGGGAAAGCTTCGGCTGTCCCACAGTCTGAACGCTCATTTTGGTCTGGAGCCTCATGCTCTTGAGCACTGCACATACCGGTTTTTTTAAGTTCTCTTTGAACCCTCGTACAGACACCCATTGTGTTTACAATCCTCAGTTTTGTGACATCCATAAAGTTAATTTGCCTTCTAGGTCTTTTGCATGGTTTCCCTAACTTGGGTGGTGGATAGACTGCTTTGAAGCCATGTTTCCAGCCTGTAGGGCACAAAACCAATTTAGTGAGTCACAACTGGCATTTAAAAAAATGAAATAGAGTAGAAAAATATCAAAGCCCATCACATGTAGCAAGGGCAAATTTTATTTCAGGAAATTCTTATTGCATGAGCACAGGACAGGGAAGTATGTGGGGGTGTGTGTGCGCATACTGGGTCTTGATGTAAATTGTTTTTATGATTGTGGTTCATGGTCTAAATGGTTTAAACACTGCTCTAAAGGGAAGATGTTTTTTCAGTCAGCTTAGGTTGTTTACACTGTAAGGCTGCAACCGTACTTAATTATGTATAACAATCTGTTTATCAGTTCATAGCTGTAGTTCCTATAAAATTAATTCAATAACTAAAGAAAAGCCAATAAAATCAGCAGCATCATTTGGTGGCGGGGGGAAAGTTGACTGAAGCTCAGTTGCTGCTGTCAGTATACGTTCAGCACAGATTTGACACTCTGGCTCCTTGAGTTCTGCACACCCACCCTGCAGTGTCTAGAGTCCAGCGACGTGGTCCTCCGAGGCTTCTGAAGAGCCATCATCCATCACTTTGCACAAATGTGCCGTGAATTAAATGTGCAGAATTAAGTTGTCTTAAGCCCATGTAGTTAGAGTGGTGCCACTTGGTACCAGTACAGTTGTACACAACTCACAGAGGCCCAGAAATGTGCAGATCTTGGTTAAGCAGCAGTTACTCAGTCATAAGTAGTTACATGTTCTTTTTTGGCTGCCTCACGAGTCAGTGCGTGATCCTAGCCCTGACTGGGGGTCAGACTCATGCCCTCTGCAGTGGAAGTGCGAAATCTTAACCACTGGACCACCAGGGACGTCCCAGTATATGTTCATTTTTAAAAGATGATCATCGCAGTGAAAACACAAGAGTAAAACAGTCTGCTAAAAAAAGCATGAGCCTCCGAGGGGAACGCTGCCAACCCAGTTGGGAGACCCACCTCTAGCAGGAGACCCTGGCTGACCTCACAGCAGCACACTGCTCAGGACAGACTGGATCTCAGCACTTAGGTAGAGGCATGTTCAGCTTAGCCCCCAAACTAGACTATTACTCTGCATGTAGTTCTTTACCTTCTTGTTCATTAGAATACTGTGACCGTTTCGGTCAAATGCCCTGTTGATTCACAGGGAGCTTTGTATACTATTCTCTCAGTGTAGCCATCCAAAACCCCATAAAAAAGAAACAGGTTTGTTCAGCATGACTTGGTTTTAGGAACCCCATGCTTATTCCTTGAGATCACTGCCTTCCTTACCTTAGTAATTGTAGCGCTGTTCAGTCGTTTGTTCTAGGATTTTGCTGAGGATCAGTGTCTGTGATATTTCAGGATCCACCTGTGCGATCTGCCCAGAGCTGCCCTCTGGCTCCTCACAGAGGTTGCTGCAAAGTCTCTGCCTACTGTGGAGTGCAGTTCATGTGGCCTCAGGGCCTGGAAACCGTTGAGGGCATTGACGAGCCTGCTTACCTTTTTCTGTCCCGGGCTGCAGTTCCTGCTTTACCTTTTCTTTACCTTTTCTCACTTAAGAATCATTCTCCCAAAGAGAAGCCAGAGACCAGCCAAACTGTGAGTGGTTCCAAGCGCTCAATGCCTGAGCCATTCTACCTCTCCCCGTCTCTGAGTGATATCCCTCTTCTTTCTGTACTTCCTGAAACCTGGTTTCCAAAGGTCTGAGGTATATACAAGTCTGACTCTCTGCATGGTGCTCTTTTTCTTGTGATCTATAAACTATAAGATGGCTTAGAGTCTCAAATTCCCCTGATTTCCATTTTACTTGTCTTCTGTTTCTCTTAGATCAGACCTAAGTTCAGAGTAGAGAGTCCTTCATTACTCCCTCAACGTTCTTTATTTTCCTTTATTTAAAACAAAAGTATAGTAGAGTATATTCATTGTGGGGAAAATGAGAAAATACAGAAAAATGGGAAAAATTCTTTAAATGAAGCAAAAATCTACCACCAGGAGAAAATGACTTTTAACATTTTAGCCTTTTTTTTTTTAATAGATTTTTTTCCCTGCTATATTCATATATAGAATTATATACACATTTAAGAAAAAGTAGGATTTATGATATCTTCATTCTCATTACATTCAGTTATTAACTCTCCTAGTCTCGGTGATACTATGGGGCCATGCCTCTCATGCTGTGTAAATCTATAAATTCATTTAAAGTAATTATTCACATGTGCACGCTCTCTCTCTCTATATATATATATATTTAGAGCTCGATACCTAGGCCATTGTGTCCATGTGGTAAAGGCTGAGCATAAAGCGATCTAGACTTTTACATGGAGTGGGTGTGTCCTTGTCAGAGATCCCAGCTCAGCAAGGCTTCTCTCCCAGACTGGCTTGGCATCTGGTTACAGCAGGAGTGAGCAGAAGCCCTTGTCAGAGCTACAGGAATAGCTGGGGGACGCCCCTGCCCACCGTATAGGGGCCCCAGTCTAGCTGGAGAGAGGCAGCAGTGCCTGGAAGAGAGGGCTCCATTAGGTGGCACCGCTTAGTTACTGAAGCCCGTGTTTTTATAGTCTCAGTATCTTTACATTATTCTAGACTTTTTGATGGTTGGAAGACAGCCCAGTGGAGACAGGACCAGCTGTCCTCACAGCCTGGATGGCTAAGTCTGAGAAAGAGAGAAGGTCTTTGTAGGGTTGCTAACCTTGAGTAGGGTAGTGTGGGGAAAGGTCATCAACCTCTCGTGGGGAAGCAACAGCAAATAGAGGCAAAAAGAAAATCTGAGGCCAGGGGACTTGGGTTCTTTTCAAGCACCATGAGTATTATTCCATCTCTTTTCTTCCAACAGATCCACAGACCAGCATGGCTGCCACTGCCGCTGTCAGTCCCAGTGACTACCTGCAGCCTGCCGCCTCTACCACCCAGGCGAGTGGGCAGTGGGCTCTGGGGGTTGGGGGCTGCATTAGCCTGGAAGGACTTGCTGAACCTGACATGAAACCACAACTGAAGCTCTGTGCTGGCTCACTGTAACTGCCGAAGGCTATGAGACCAGGGAGGGTTCAGTTTTTCACTTTTTCTGACCTAAGAAACCAAGGTAGCTCATCTAAGGTGCAACAATTGAGTCAGGAGGAAAAGCAGGATGCAACTCAGGGTCCTTCCACCAGACCCCACTGACCATACAAGGAAAACAGAGACTGTCCCTGCACCCCAGAGGCTCTTTCCTTGTTCATCGAAAATGTCATATCCCAAGCACTGGAAAACACTTTTCAAAGGGTTTATTCCTCCTGTCCCCTCCACTTGTCTTTCTCTCCTTCCCTTCCACAGTGCTTCCTCACTTGATGACTCAAGGATCCTTTATCGCTGGGGTGGGGTGCGGGCTAATAGAGCTCCGTCTACAAGCTGAGGGTGATTCCAGATCCCCATTAGACACCATTAGGCCCAGGGAGTAAGAGGTCAGCTCATGTTGCTAGTTCACCCTGTCAAGGGGTACTTCTGGGGAGTTCCTTCCTGAGAAGGACACTTTCCACCTTTTCTCTGTTAATTCCTCAGTGGAAAAACCACTGGGGATGGGGAGACTGGGACAACTGCAAGGGAAGGATGCTGGCACCCCACTCGTTAGGTGGGGAGGAGTCTGCCAGGAGGAGAGGATCCTAAAGGGTGGGGCGCCTGGGCAGCAGGCCTCATGTCTCACTCTTGGTCTCCTCCTGGTGTTTTGCAGGACTCCCAGCCATCTCCCTTAGCGCTGCTTGCCGCGACATGTAGCAAAATCGGCCCTCCAGCTGTTGAAGCTGCGGTGACGCCTCCTGCTCCCCCCCAGCCCACTCCACGGAAACTCGTCCCTATCAAACCCGCCCCTCTCCCCCTCAGCCCCAGCAAGAATAGCTTTGGAATCTTGTCCTCCAAGGGAAACATACTTCAGATTCAGGGGTCACAGCTGAGCACGTCTTACCCTGGGGGGCAGCTGGTGTTCGCCATCCAGAACCCCACCGTGGTCAACAAAGGGACCCGATCAAACACCAGTATCCAGTACCAGGCAGTCCCTCAGATCCAGGCCAGCAGTCCTCAGACCATCCAGGTGCAGCCCAGTCTCACCAACCAGATCCAGATCATCCCTGGCACCAACCAAGCCATCATCACCCCGTCCCCGTCCAGTCATAAGCCCGTCCCCATCAAGCCAGCCCCTGTCCAGAAGTCAAGTACGACCACCACTCCGGCACAGAGCGGGGCCAATGTGGTGAAGCTGACAGGTAGCGGCGGCAATGTGACCCTTACTCTGCCTGTCAACAATCTCGTGAACACCAGCGACCCCGGGGCTACCACTCAGCTCCTCACGGAGAGCCCCCCTGCCCCACTGTCTAAGACTAACAAGAAAGCCAGGAAGAAGAGTCTTCCTGCCGCCCAGCCCCCTGTGGCCGTGGCCGAGCAGGTGGAGACGGTGCTGATCGAGACCACCGCGGACAACATCATCCAAGCAGGAAACAACCTGCTCATTGTTCAGAGCCCCGGCGGGGGCCAGCCAGCTGTGGTCCAGCAGGTCCAGGTGGTGCCCCCCAAGGCCGAGCAGCAGCAGGTGGTACAGATTCCACAGCAGGCCCTGCGGGTGGTGCAGGCCGCGTCCGCCACACTCCCCACTGTCCCCCAGAAGCCCTCCCAGAACTTCCAGATCCAGGCTGCTGAGCCGTCACCTACTCAGGTACCACGCTGACCTTTCCGCAGAGCTTCCCTCTCCTCCTCAGCTCTAAACGGCTGATGATGCTCCATTCCACTTGGCTCGCTTTTCTAGGTGATGCTGATGGATCTTCCCATCTGACCACAGCTTTGGGAGTCAGGATCATTTGGGATGGGTAGTAAGGGCCCATTTCTGCCAGATCGTAGGGCCACATACTGCTTATCTTTAGAAATCAGGGACAACATGCATATATACCTATATTTTGAAAACTTCTTTAGGGGAGTCTTTTGGTCGGGGGATGAGTAGGTGGCAGATAAGTAAAGTTCAGGGACTTCCCCTGGCAATCTAGTGGTTAGGACTCTGCTTCCACTGCAGGGGGACACAGGTTTAATTCCTGTAGAGAAAGTAAGATCCCACACCCCGCAAAAATTTTATTTTTTTAATTCTAGAACTACATACTCAGAATGATAGTAAGAGTGAAAAAATTCTAGTCAGAACCATAGAATTTGATATAAAGTAAGAAAACTAATGAGAAAAATGCTAATCATTGTTAATGACAAAAGTTCAGAAGAGGCACCCCTTCCTAGCTTTATAGCAGGAACATTTAGGATAGATCTATCTGTGATGCTGACCTAAACAGGAATTTACTTTTGGCATTTATTAAGGGGCTGTCTGAGTGAACTCTGGGAGTTGATGATGGACAGGGAGGCCTGGCATGCTGCTATTCATGGGGTTGCAAAGAGTTGGACACGACTGAGCGATTGAACTGAACTGAACTGAACTGTAATATTCAAATTTATATGGCTCCGCAGGGCAGCGTTTATACTTTGTCTAAATTTAGTAAAAGCCAGAGATTAGGCCCATGTTACAGATGGAGAACCTGAAACCCAGAGAAATTATTAATACCAGATCTAATAGAGCACAAATAACTGGATTCAACATAAAGAGCCAGGATTCAACTCAGATTTCAGACCCACACTTTTTTTTCCCTTATTCCACCCTGGCTCACTATGTTATGTGTGGCAGGGGCTACACTTAAAATTGTATAAGGATTTCTTTTTGAATATAAAAAACCAGCTCCTGCCATGGAGGAATTTATAATCCAGCTGTCTGTAGAGAGAACCAGGGCGTCAGGGTGAGTGATGACAGTAGGGAGTTGTGCAGGTGGAGAAGCACCCTGGGGAGGAAATCTGAGGCCTGCCCTCAAGTGCCTCCTCCCTTCTGGTATATTGCACACTGCCAAGTGGCTTTCTATGAATCAGTGTCATTTGTTGTAGCACGTGTGAGCCTCCCTTATCAGACCTACCTTGATGGTGAAGAACTGAGGCAAGACTGCTCAGGTGCTGCAGCCTCCAGGCGCCTCCCTCTCTTTGCTAAGGTCCCGGGTCTTGAGACTGATGGAGGCAGGGCTTAAAATCGGGGTCCTCCTAAGGAAGTGAAAATACATGTGCAGAAAGATTTGGCGCTACAACGTTATGTTTTAATGATAGTATATTTCCTGAGGTACTGTCTGTTATCCAGCTAAAACCCAGCTATTAACTATGGATCTTCTAGGCAAATTTCAATCTTGTCACTAAATAAATTCCTAAAAGTGTTGGTCAAAGGATATGCATGTTTTTAAAAATGTACTATACTCTCTATGAGAGAGATTCGCAGTCCTCAGTCCTGAGGTCACATCTGGCCAATTTGTGTGGTTATTCACCGTAAGACAGAGACCTCAAGACCTGCGTAGCCTAAAATATGTATGTATTATCTTCCCTTTAGAGAAAAAGTGTTAGACTCTGGTCTATATTGTGAGAAAGAAAATGTTCTAGTAACAGAAATTTCAGATATGCAGAAAATAGCAATGATTTGCAAAAGGGGCAGGCACATACCAGAAAATTGAGGATGAGATGTGTACTTAATAATAGATAACATGAGGTTTGTTTGCTTTTAACTGAGAAATATGGTCTTAAATAATCCAAGGATCAAAAATAATCCCAATCAAAAAAAATAATAACTCCAATCAAAATCGTAGCAGAATTTTTTTTTTTAACAAATCATTTGAGTATAAGTTGCCATCTTGCCCCTGTTACTCCCAAATGTTTTATAGAAAGTGTATAATTCTTATACACAAGAAGGACATTCTATGTAACAACAGCACAACCATCAAGCACAGAAAACTAGCAAGGATGCACCCTAACTTCTAATTCAGAGACTCCGTTCAGGTCTCACCACTTGCCCCAGTGATTTCTTTATGGCAAAAGAATCTCTTAAAGGCTGTTTTCATTTGTTTGAAGAGCATTCACAGTGCGTCTTTTGTGAGATCATCATTTAGCTGCCTTCTAATTCTTCAGTTCAGAGATTTGGCATTATATTTTTCTATGCTAATTAAACTGTTTTGTTTCAAATCAGCAGATAACATCTGTCAGTTTAGTACAGGGATGCCATCAGCCCTGTTTGTTGGGCATCAGCAGCGGGCAAATGTAGGTCTGGGTTAGTTGGAGAACACTTGGGTGGACACAGAGGTCCCCGTTTCTTCCTTGGGGCAGGGAGATGGTGTTGCATTGAAACGTGGCAGGTGCCAGGACTCTCAGGGGGCGCTGACTTTTTCTCTCTGGCCCTTCCCAGGTCTACATCCGTACGCCTTCTGGTGAGGTACAGACGGTCCTCGTCCAGGACAGCCCCCCAGCAACAGCTGCGACTGCCCCCACCACCACTTGTAGTAGCCCCGCGTCCCGTGCTGCCCATCTGAGCGGGACCAGCAAAAAGCACTCGGCTGCAATTCTCCGAAAAGAACGACCCCTGCCAAAGATCGCTCCTGCTGGGAGCATCATCAGCCTGAATGCAGCACAGCTGGCAGCGGCAGCCCAGGCCATGCAGACCATCAACATCAACGGTGTCCAGGTCCAGGGCGTGCCCGTCACCATCACCAACACTGGCGGTGAGGGAAGTCCCCTGGGCCGGGGTGTGGGCAGCATGCCTGTGCATCCCACACATAAGCCTGACATTTACTTGGTCCCTTCCGTCTTAAAAGCATGTTCCTTGGTCCTTACGTCAGCTTTATGAGATAGTTTAAGACACGTGTTGGCCCTTCCAATAGCTAAAGACCTTGAATATGATGGAGAGCATAAGATACACTCAGGAAAACTTTCCAGCTAACATATGCATACAAAATAGTTTGGTGCAGACCAAAGACATGTTCAGGGGAGGCTCTGGGTAAAGGTACTTGAAGGAAGGCTTCTTGGAGAAAGCCTTGACTTAAGGTTGATAGAAGAGAAGGGAGCCTTTGGCAGCAAGACTGGCTTGTATAGCACTCGGTTCGATGGCAATATTTAGTAATATCTTCAGTATGAAGGCCACCTTGCAGATAATAAAACACTAGTTACTGAGCAAAAATGGTTCATTGCCTTCTTTAGCTGGGTGAAGGGCACTATTCAGAGTAGTTGAATCTGTCTGAATCTCCTCCCTTCATCCTTTCACGTGAATTGCGGGCTCTTCATGCCTTTGGTTTAGCAGCAGGGAGGAGTTCACCTGCAGGCACTCCCCTGCTTTGATGGCTTTGTGCAAGTGCCAGGGGACTTGATTTATTCCAGAGTGCAAAGCACTGTCTCTCCCTCTATGAACAATAATTCCTGGATGCTTTTCTGGGAGCAGAGTTGGTGTCTCACAAGGACCTAAAGCTGGAGGAGATTCTGGGAAAGCGTTTCAAGATAAGACCCAGGTGGGCAGTGTCTGGAAGTGACTTCAGCCTGTGTAGCATAGTGGTTCTGGGCATTGACTCTGAAGTTGATGACCTGGGTTCAGATCCAAGTTCTATAAATTCTGGCTGTGTGACTGTGAGCCTCAGTTTCTTAATCTGTAAAAGGGGGATGATAGCACCTATTTCATGGGCTTATGAAGCTTAAAGGCATTAAATACATTTAAGATCTCTATAATGGTATCAGGCACACAGCAGGCTGAAAACTCTTAGCCACTATGCTCTCACCCTCACCCTGTGTAGGAGGGCAGACAGGAGTCAGGCTCCCTCCTCTGCGCCCTTCAGCTTCCTGACCCTGAACTCTGCCCCCGTCCTTCCCATAGGACAGCAGCAGTTGACTGTGCAGAATGTTTCTGGGAACAACCTGACCATCAGTGGGCTGAGCCCCACCCAGATCCAGCTGCAGATGGAACAGGCCCTGGCTGGAGAGGCCCAGCCTGGGGAAAAGCGGCGCCGCATGGCCTGCACGTGTCCCAACTGCAAGGACGGGGACAAGAGGTAATTCGAGGCAACTGGCCAGGTGGCCAGCCCAGCATGTGCCCTGTTCCCCAAGCCCTCCCTGGAACACAAAGAGGGGACGAGGCAGCAGTTCCTGCCACCTGGCCTCCTCCCCTTCCTGTGCTCTCTGGCCTGACCCCACGTCCTCTCTCCATCCTGTCCTGCCCCATCTCTACCTCCTACTCTCTCTGCTTGTTCCTCTAATTGTTCAACCCAATTCCCAGGTCTGGAGAGCAGGGCAAGAAGAAGCACGTGTGCCACATCCCCGACTGCGGCAAGACTTTCCGTAAGACGTCCCTGCTGCGGGCTCACGTGCGCCTGCACACCGGCGAGCGGCCCTTTGTCTGCAACTGGTTCTTCTGTGGCAAGAGGTTCACACGGAGCGACGAGCTCCAGCGGCATGCCCGCACCCACACAGGTCTGCTTCCCTCCCCTGCAGCGCCCTCCAACCCACCCCCATGTCAGCGCCCCACCAGCAACATGGAGATTCCTGGCCTGGCCACAGTACTGCCCCACTGAGCGCAGGGTACAGACTGTCTTCTCCGGTGCAGGACTAGCCGGGAGGTTCTCACAAGCCTTTCCTTTTTTACAGTGTTTCCCCCAGTGAGGTCACTTGCACTGCATGGCCTTGATGACTTCTGCCACAGCTGCATAGTTATTTAACAAGCACTGTGCCAAGCTGGTTGTTCAGTCTCTAAGTCATGTCTGACTCTTTGCAACCCTATGGACTGCAGCACGCCAGGCTCCTCTGTCCTCCACTCTCTCCAGTTTGCTCAGATTCATGTCCATTAAGTCAGTGATGCTATCTAACCATCCCATCTTCTGTTGCCCTCTTCTCCTTTTGCCTTCTGTCTTTCCTAACATCAGGGTCTTTTCCAGTGAGTTGGCACTTTGCATCAGGTGGCCAAAGTACTGGAGTTTCAGCTTGAGTATCAGTCCTTCCAGTATTCAGGGTTGATTTCCTTTAGGACTGACTGATTTGATCTCCTTGTGGGCCACAGAGATCTTAAGAGTCTTCTCCAGCACCACCAATTTTTCCGCACTCAGCCTTCTTTATAGTCCAACTCTCACATCCGTACATGACTACTGGAAAAACAATAGCTTTGAATAGATGGACGTTTGTTGGCAAAGTGATGTTTGTGCTTTTTAATATGCTGTCTAGATTTCTTTCCAGGGAGCAAGTGTCTTGATTTCATGGCTGCAGTCACCATTCACAGTGACTTCAGAGCTCAAGAAAATAAAATCTGTCATTGCTTCCACATTTTCCCCTTCTGTTTGCCAAGTGATGGACCGGATGCCATGATCTTAATTTTTTTTTTAAAACTAAGTGTTTTAAGCCAGCTTTTTCACTCTCCTCTTTCACCCTCATCAAGAGGCTCTTTGGTTTCTCTTCACTTTCTGCCATATAATGGTATCATCTGCATATCTGACGTTGTTGGTATTTCTCCTAGCAATCTTGATTCCAGCTTGTGATTCATCCAGCCCAGTATTTCATGTGATGTACTCTGCATATAAGTTAAATAACTAGGGTGACAATATACAGCCTTGTTGTACTCCTTTCCCAATTTTGAACCCAGTCCATTGTTCCTGTCCAAATTCTGGTTGTTGCTTCTTGACCTGCATATAGGTTTCTCAGGAGACAGGTGAGATGGTCTGGTATTATCTTTTTAAGAATTTTCCAATTTGTTGTGATCCACACAGTCAGAAGAGTAGTAGTCAGTGAAGCAGAAGTAGATTTTTTTTTTTTTGGAATTCCCTTGCTCTCTCTATGATCCAGCAAAGGTTAGCAGTTTGATCTCTGATTCCTCTGCCTTTTCTAAACCCAGCTTGTACATCTAGAAGTTCTTAGTTCACATATTGCTGAAGCCTAGCTTGAAGGATTTTGAGCATAACCTTGCTAGTATGTGAAATGAGCCCAAGTGTACAGTAGTTTGAACATTCTTTGACATTGCCCTTCTTTGGGATTGGAATGGAAAACTGACCTTTTCCAGTCCTGTGGCCACTGCCTAGTTTTCCAAATTTACTGACATACTGCCTGCAGCATTTTAACAGCATTATCTTCTAAGATTTTAAATATCTCCTCAGACCTGGAATTCCATCATTTTCACTAGCTTTGTTTGTAGTAATGCTTCCTGAGGACCACTTGATTTCAAACTCCAGGATGTCTGGCTGTAGATGAAAGATCAAACCATCATGGTTATCAGGGTCATTAAGATCTTTTTTGTATAGGTCTTCTGTGTATTCTTGCCACCTCCTCTTAATCTTGTCTGCTTCTGTTAGATCCTTACTGTTTCTGTCCTTTATCGTGCCCATCCTTGCATGAAATGTTCCCTTGATATCTCCAATTTTCTTAAAAAGATCTTTAGTCTTTCCCCATTCTGTTTTCTTCTACTTCTTTGCATTGTTCATTTAAGAAGACCTTCTTATCTCTCCTTGCTATTCTCTGAAACTCTGCATTAAGTTGGGTTTATCTTTCCCTTTCTCCCTTGCCTTTTGCTTCTCTTCTTTCCTCAGCTATTTGTAAAGCCTCCTCAGACAAGCATTTTGCCTTCTTACATTTCTTTTTCTTGGGGATGGTTTTGGTCACCACCTCCTGTACAGTGTTACAAACCTCCATCCACAGTCCTTCAAGCACTCTGTCTACTAGATCTAATCCCTTGAATCTATTCATCACCTCTGTATAATCACAAGGGATTTGATCTAGGTCATACTTGAATGGCCTAGTGGTTTTCCCTACTTTCTTCAATTTAAGCCTGAATTTTGCAATAAGGAGCTCATGATCTGAGCCACAGGCAGCTCCAGGTCTTGTTTTTACTGACTGTATAGAGCTTTTCTATGTTTGTCTACAGAGAATATATAATCAATCTGATTTTGGTGTTGACCATCTGGTGATGTCCATGTATAGAGCTTAGGTTGGTAGAAAAGAGTTTTCCTATGACCAGTATGTTCTCTTGACAAAATTATTAGCCTTTGCCCTGCTTAATTTTGTACTTGAAGGCCAAACTTGCCTGTAATCCAGGTCTCTCTTGACTTCCTACTTTTATATTCCACC
Source organism: Cephalophus harveyi (assembly GCA_006410635.1). NCBI lineage: Eukaryota > Metazoa > Chordata > Mammalia > Artiodactyla > Bovidae > Cephalophus > Cephalophus harveyi. The sequence continues at coordinate 783,574 of SJYT01080335.1, read as the reverse complement.
CTTATACTGAAAAGGAGATCTTTTTTTGGTGTTAGTTCTAGAAGGTGTTGTAGGTCTTTATAGAACTGGTCAGCTTCAGCTTCCTCAGCATCAGTGGTTAGGGCATAGGCTTGGATTACTGTGATGTTGAATGGCTTACCTTGGAAACAAGCCGAGATCATTCTGTTGTTTTTGAGGTTGCACCCAAGTACTCATTTCGGGCTCTTTTGTAGACTTTGAGGGCTACTTTATTTCTTCTAAGGAATTGGTTATCTGAATTAAATTTGCTCATTCCCATCCATTTTAGTTCACTGATTCCTAAGATGTCAGTGTTCAGTCTTGCAATCTCCTAGACATTTTCTCATTAATTTAATTTCCATACGACTCTCTGGGAACAGTACTACGATTATGCCCATTTTCTGAGGCATGGAGCAGGGGCAGGGTCACATAGCCAGTGACTGGTAGAGCTGGTTCAACTCAGGCCCTCTGGCTCCCAGCTTTCCTACTGTTATTTAACAAATGATTTTCCTTAAATTATTTTACTGTGTTTACTCTTTTATGTCCAGTGAAGGATTAACTTTTCACATCACAGACTTGAGACTATAGCTCAGTGTTTTAATGTACTCACAAATAAATACAAAACTATAAAGTAGAAAAGTGTTCATCCATCTACCACCTAAGATTGTCCTGGCTGCCTCCAGTGGTCCACAGCACATGCTTTGAGAACTGCTATTCTGGCAGATGCTCCCAGTGAGCAGACATGTGGCCTGGGCCTGGGATTCGAGGCCAGTAGGAGGGGCAGGTCTCACCCACCCTCTGTAGCCTCAGAGTAAATACTCAGAACAGTAGCTAACCCAGCCCGGGTGGGTGGGTGTGATTCAGGCTGTGAGTGCTCAGGCTGGCAGGCCAGAGGGGAGAGAGGGCTTTTCCTGTGAGGGGGAGGACTTTGAGCCAGGGGTAGGCAGAGGGACACATATTTGTGAGTGACAGGCATCTCCTCTTCCCAGGGGACAAACGCTTCGAATGTGCCCAGTGTCAGAAGCGCTTCATGAGGAGTGACCACCTCACCAAGCATTACAAGACCCACCTGGTCACGAAGAACTTGTAAGGCCAACTGAGGCAGGAGGCCCCACAGATGCAGACCTGCCCGTGTCCTGCCTGGGCCTCTGGCAGGAAGGAGGCCCACGCCGGCATGGGCCCCCCTCAGCCCCGTCCTGTTGTGCGGCTGTCCCCACAGGGAGGGGCTCTGCTGCCCCCATACGCAGCTCCTTCTGAAGCCCCTTGGCTCCGCCCTGGCCCTCCCCTCTCACCACAAGCTCCTGGCCTGCCCAACCCATGGACACTGGCCATGCCCAATGAGACGTTCTAAATCAGGACGAGTGGGAACCCTTATTTCCAAAGGAAAAACATGAATTTCACTCCGTCGAGGAGCAAAGTGAGCCCCCTCCCCCAACACTGCCGGAGTCGCATCGTGCCATGCCCCTCTCTCTCCTGCACCTCCCTGGCCCCCTCGGCCACTGCGGACGCCTGGACGCGGGGCCCTGCACCCAGGCTCCGCTGGCAGCCAGTCCGCCTCCACTCCACACGCCCCACCCCACCCCGACTCTCCTCCAGCACATTCCAACTTTCTATTTAAAAAGTAAAGCTACCCACCCACTCCCTGATTCCCCTCTTTTTCTATGGAGAACGTTGCCTTATACTCTACTTCCGATGATGAACACTGTGTATTGTGTGTGCTTTAAAGAAGTTTATTTAATTGCTCCCTTCTTCCTGTCCTTGTTACTCACCTCCCCCATGCCTGCTTTTAGTTTAGGGTTTTTGGGGGGCAATGATGAGCATATGAATTTTTTTTCTCACTTTAGCAATTCTCTTTTCTAAATGACACAGCATTTCAACTCAAATCTGGATTCAGATAAAACACCTTCCCATCCTGAACCTCCTCCCTCTCCCCATCATCTCACCCACCCTGACCAGCCCAAGCCCTACTTGTGTACAGTGTATATTGTATAATAGACAATTGTGTCTACTACATGTTTAAAAACATATTGCTTGTTATTTTTGAGGCTTTTAAATTAAAACAAAAATCCAACTTTATTTTTAGTTGTAACTGCTTGCGGTATGTTTTATGAATTAAGTGACAGATTTGTTATCCTTTATTAACGGTGTACTTTGTTGGTCAGCGCTGGGCTGACAAAAATTTTTTCTTGCTAATAAATTTAGTTGCCTGAGGCAAAATCTGCAACTTGGCAGTGCAGCTTCCTTTGTCTTTTCCCTGGTAGCAGGGAATCCTGAGAAGGGAGCCCTAGTCTCTTCAGAGCAATCCACACTGGGACCAGGGTGGGGCCTTGCCCTTCTGACCTTGGCAAATCCAGGATGCAGCCCAGAAAGGGCCTCAGCCACACGGGCCTGGCATTGGCACCAGCCCCCAGAGCACCTGGTGGGACTCCAGAGGGCCGGGCTTGGTGCAGGAGTTTCTGCTTTGTTTTGCCTGGTTTTGCCCAGATCGAAGCAGGCAGACTCTGTCCACAGACTCAAGTCAATAGCAATGCCTTCCTTACCAGCGAGTGAATCCCTCCACTCAACTCTCCAACCCCTGGAGGAGAGCTTTGGCCTCCGAGCCCATTAATAAGAAGCTTGGGAGAGAAACCCAAAAGGACCTCACCTCAGTCACTTGCAGAAGGCTAAAGAATCTGGAGAAAACAATTCCCCAAGACCCCTTCCCAGGGTGGAGGGCCAAGCCAGAACCCAGCTCAAGAGAGAACCCTGGCCACAGATTCTGTTTTTCTTCTATCCCCTCACCACAGCACCCCAGGGAGGGCAGCAGGCTAATTTTAGTTTCAGCAAGTGCTGCAGATCTGAATTTTTGGAGGGGTGGGGATGGGGCAAGGCTATGAGGAGATCCGGGCTCGTGATGGTAGGCAGGCTGAGACTGGAGCCAGTTCAGTACCTGTGTTTAAACCTAGGAAGGGCCTGAAGAGCATCTGGGCTGAAGGAGAAGAGACAAGTTGTTCTCAAGCATATAGAGAATGGTATGTGCTTTTCCTACATCAACAATTCCTCTTAACCAGCCTCAGAAGGATCCGGCCATGGTGGCTGTCCTGTGCAGGAGTGGCGGGGTGTGCTTGGAGCTCTCCATCCCCTTACTCGGTTTCCTCTGTCACCAGCAGCCTGCATTTTTGCAAGCAAACATCTTGTCTTTAGAGCCTGAACACCTTCACATCAGCTAAAGAAAGAAAAGGATGGATCACAGGTTTGTCTGCCCTGATCACTTCTTTATTAAGGTAGGGAGGCCCGTCCAACAAGCATACTTAAGCCCTTTGAGTGATACCAGACCCACCACTGCCTTCCCTGACATGAAGCCTCCTACCTAGCCCAGCAGCCCCACATCTCATCGCTGCACTGGCAGGAGGCAGAAGACATGAGGTATATTTACCCACTCTCAAGCGTGGAATGTGTGACTAGAAAACTGCCTTACTGTGTTCTGGATTGGGACTGGCGGAAAGAAGGGGAATGTTAACAACTGATTTCTTTCTGCCACATGTTCCCCACCGGCTTTGCTCTCAGGCACAAACAATCATCCTTTCCTAGGAACTGTGGTTTATGCTTCAAGGGCGGAAGCTGACCTGACTCCTCGGCATCCTTTGGAAATGAGGTGCCAGCCCCTAACGGGCAGAACAGCATGCTGTCACTCAGGGTTTCCCTTCTCCCGTGAGACACATACCTGATCATCTCTGCCTCCTATGGGATGCCTGAGTTAGAAGGGGAGCAGGAAGATGTATTCTGCCTGGCATGGCTAATGGCCTGCGGGAAGAACAGGGAGACCCAGTGGCTAATTAGCCCTCATCTGCTTCAGTCTATCCCTTACTGAGACTTCAGAGTTGCAGGGGTGAGGACTGTTAGAGTGATACAGCCCAAGCTCACTCCAGGCCAGAGGCCTCCCCAGGACACCTGATTGGCCCTGGTTGAAAATGACACCCCCATCAGGCCACCCCCATCAGCCTGGGAGAATGGAATAAAGAACAGGGGTGTGGGTGAAAAGAAAGCAAAGAATGGAGGGAGAAGCAGAGAATCAGGGCTTGGAGAGGAGCATCAGATACCTGCTCATTGGGATCCTGGGCAAGAGGAAATAAATGACCACAGGTCAGGTCAAGACAATCGACCAGGAGTCCTTAAATAAAACTAAGGAGCCACCAGGTCATATCCGTTGGGCCTGCTGAGACCATCAGGCCGCCTCCCGCTCCTGTGGCTCTCACTCAGTGCTGGGGCTAAGATAGTCGCCCCAGAGCTCACTCAGCCTTGGAAACCTTAACATCCCTCCAGTCCCACCAGGTGCCCAAAACCCCAAGCTCCACTCACCAGGTTCAGAGAAGCTTAAGAAAAGCAGATTATGCATAAATATTACACATTAGCATTTCCTGGCTGGGATTGTGAGAAGGAGCCACGGACATTAAGGAATCCTTCCCGCAAAGGAGCTTCTCATGGGGTACACATATGAAAATGAAGGGACATATTTGGGGAGCAATCCATGAGCACGTGCAAAGGTTCACATGAGGGGTTAACCCCATAACTGCAAGCGGGACACTTGGGTAAGGGTCAGCCTCCTTGCACCCCGCTCTGGGTCCCCTGGTAACCATACTCAGGGTTCAGGCATCTGCTGACAGAGCACCAAGTACCCAACTGTGCGTTCTGAGGCTCCAGGCTGAGTTCACCCAAGGCCGGGACAGAGAATTCCTGAGATTTGGGCCCCCAGCACACCTGGGGTTGGTTCCAGCCTGCTGTGGGTTCCCTGGAAAACTGGGGGCTGTACTGCACAAGCATCATTAACTCTCCCAGGTTCCCCTCCCTTCCCAGACGTTCTCATCCTTCCCTATGGCTTCAAGTGCCACCTTGGAGGCTCATGACACCTCAACCATTCCATCAGTCTAGACCTCTCCCCCAGCTTCAGAAGGACTTTTTCAACCTGACCACACATGGTTGTCCCATAAACCCTCACATTCAACAGGCCTGACGGCGACTTCATCTTTCCCTGAAACCCTCCTCCAACACGCCTTCACTTTAAAGACCAGCCGCCCTGGTGGCTCAGATGGTAAGGCGTCTGTCTACAATGCGGGAGACCCGGGTTTGATCCCTGGGTTGGGAAGATCCTCTGGAGAAGGAAATGGCAACCCACTCCAGTATTCTTGCCTGGAAAATCCCATGGACGGAGGAGCATGGTAGGCTACAGTCCATGGGGTCGCAAAGAGTTGGACACGACTGAGCAACTTTACTTTCACTCACCGTCCAGCTCACCTAAAGGCAACCTGCTGAGTTAAATCGTTCCTTTCCACTTCATACCCCCCAAACTCAGGCATCAGGCTCCCCACTCCCAGCTCTAGCTTAGAGAACAGCATCTCCCAGTGTCTCCCTGCCACTGCTCACCCTCCTTTGCCCATCACCTACTGGTCACCAGAGCCATGTCCCCAAACAAAAATCCAGTCACCAAGATGTAACTGAAATGTATAACCAATCAGACTAAAAGTGGTGATTTAAGAACATAAATGCAAAAGCATTAGAAGAAAACAGGCAAGGCATAGTCCCCAAACAAAGTCTCCAACCTTTTGCTGCATATTGAGAAACTGGGGTGTCTCTGTACAATGCAGTATTGCAATATAGCTTCTATTAATTAAAGACCTCCAAGAAAAGATTAGTAACTTTACAAAGTTGGGGGGTGGTAACCAAAATATTTAAGAAAATCAGTAAAAAATAAATTCAGTTCTCCCAAGCAGTCAAACCCCTTGCTGGGGTCGCAGCAGGAGCAGCACCCACAGCAGGCGTCATGTCCCCCCTCTGGTTTGCACTGCAGGGCCCCTTTGTGATCTAGACACCAATTCCACTAGGCAGAAAAGCACAATACAAGCCCACTGATTATCTTCAAGACAAAGGGGAAATATAAAAAGGCAACCAGCTGCAAATTTCCTCACCAACAGCCAAGGATGGAAGAGGTTGTCAGAATCCAGTACTTTTTCTGGCCTTAAAAAACTAGGAATTAGACACCCTAGTTCGACAGCAACACAGGATGAAAACTGAGAAGAGATATCTAAAGCTGGCCCTTGCCACTGTCTGATCTTTAGCAGTCACCTTGCCCCTGCCTCCTTGCCTGGCCTGTTTTCTCACCACCTTGCTCTGGCAGTATCACACTCAAGTTGTTCCCTCTTCCTGGAATGACTGTTCTTTGCCCATCTGGAGAACACTCATTAAGACAAATCAAATGTCTGCTCCCTTTATGAAGCCTTTCCCGACTGCGTAACCCTTGGAGACCACATTCTCATTTTTGCTCCCCTTTACCTTGCAGATACATCTGTTAAAGTTCCTGTAACTCCTTAGTTTACAGATCTGTCTTCTCCCTATAGAGTGTAAGCCCCCTGTGGGCAGGAACCATGCACGTTTATCTTCATATTCTCAGAACTAGCTCAGTGCCTGGTCTTTAACACATGTCTTCCCCACTGAGCCCTTGGCTTTTAAATTTTAAACAAACCATTCAAATGATTCTAGTTTTGGTGCCCCAGAATCTGGGCCCAGGGTAGCATAATCCAGCAGTGCTAAGAGTGTAGCCCCATGAACAAAATCATGTGAGCTGAAGAGTACTAATCACTGCTTATCCAGGTTCAAGTGCAGGGCCTTGGGAAGAGGGAAGCAATGGTCATATGTGGAAGAACAACCTCAACAAGAAAGGAAGTCCAGTCACCTCTCTCTCAATTGTGTCAATAGAGAAAAATGAAGGCCACACAAAAAAATTTCAACCAGTGGAGAATCCATTGATCAACATCATTAAACCTTGAGATGAATTATTTCTTTGCAGCAAATTTGTCTTCCAGATGCCATTTGGCTCAAGCTACGTGCACATAATAAAGGATGACAGTCATCTAACGTAGGGCTTAATGAAGCTCGGCAGTAATGCAAACACCTGGGCAGGGCAGGGACGTTCCCCTTACCTGACACAGTCCTGGGGTGCCTGCCTAAAAGGCTCTTGCAGCTCCCCTTCTTGATGTTCAGGAAGGACTACAGAGAAGCCTTGACTCTAGGCTGCCCAGCCAAGTCAAAACTGGAATGGGCACTGGCAAGCATCCTATTATTCAGCCCCTAGTCCACAGCCTGGAAGTGACTTTGCATGGCAACCTGCTCCCCTGTGCCTTTAATTATGGTTGGCACTGACCTGGGAACTAGACTCCAACTACTTAGAAGAGGCAAAATGTGAAAAAGGAGAAACAACAAAGAGGGAGGTGGCCCTGGAGCGATGGGGCAATCTTTCCACCTACTGAAACAGTGGGTAGTATGACCTCCACTGCAATCACAAAAGAGGAAACCATGAGGAAAGGGAGAAGCATGCTCTGACCTGCATTACAGAAATGAGGCTGGAGAGTGGCAATTCAGAGCTGAAAGAGGAAGATGGTTCTCCTCTGGGATAGTTTGATCCCAAATTTCCCTCTTCCCCTTTCCCATCTGGCCATCTGCTTTCTTACCCATAGTCTCCTCCTGACCCAACTGCTCCTCCCAGACACCAGACTACCTCCCCATACTCACACACTATATACACACGCCTATCCCCTGAGACCCGAAGTCACATTTCAACCTCTTCCATTCTCAAGCCCAAATTTCATCCCCCCACCAGATCGCCCCTTTCTGTGTCTCCACTACACTTTGCCTCAGAGTCTGGCCCCTAATTCCATTTTCCGTTTGTCCTTTCCAGACCGCCAATCTCTAACCTAGCCTTCGGGCATCTGCTAGGGGCGGGCCTCTTAAAACTGACTATCTCCGCAAGCCCCCAGCGTCTCCTCCCTTGCTCCTCCCGCCCGGGCCGCTGCAGTCCCTATACCTTTAACAAACCTCCACGTGCGTGTTAACCGCGGTGACAGCATTTCCTTGTCTCTCTGCTCCCGCCCCGGGAGGCGCCGTCCATTGGCTGCCGGGTTCCTCTGTTCTTGTTTTAATTGGCCTCGCTCCTGGAAAACTCCAACCAATGGTCTCTCCGCTCCCGGCTCCCTCCACCATCTCTGGCTTCCCATTGGCTCCCATTGGCTCGGAGGACTTAGGCTGTCGGCCTGGCTTGGTGACTGATGAATTCTTCCTTGCCGGGAGATTTCCCGGCTAAGACACTGGTTCCGAACGGAACGGAACCCAGCGCGGAGCCACGCCGGGTCACGTGGCCAAAGGGCCCATGACATTCTGGCTGCGGAGCGTCATCGTGACGTTTGGGCGACCCGCCGAGTGGCCCCGCTGCCTCCGCCACCTCTGCAGCCGCGGTGCTGCCATGGACCTGGGACCGATGCGCAAGACTTACCGCGGGGACCCAGAGGTGCCGCTGCCCTGCAGGGCCTCCGCAGTCATCTCCCGAGGGGAGGGGCATGGAAGGGATCCCCTGGGGTTTCTGATCCACCTCTTGGGGCTCGGGGTTACCCCTATGGGAGAAGCGGGGGTTCAAAGACAACCAATGGGGGAGGGTTTCTGAAGGTGGACTCCAGAGGCAGCTCGTTATAGGCACTCTGGACGCTCACTCAGGGGTTGCCTGGGAGGAATCCTGCCGGTCGTTGGGCGCACTTCTAGGACGGTTTACTTACCTCTCTGGGTCGCAGTTTCCTCACTTCACAAGTAATATCACTGACCTCACGGGGATGTTATGGACATTGATATTTGTAAAATACCTCTGTTGTTCAGTCCCCAAGTTGCGTCAGACTCTTTGCAACCCCATGGACTGCACCGGGCCAGGCTTCCCTGTCCTTCAGTATCTCCCAAAATTTTCTCAGGTTCGTGTCCATTGAGTCGGTGATGCTATCTAACCATCTCATCCTTTGCTGCCCTCTTCTTTTGCCCACTTTCTCCTTTTGCCTTCAATCTTTCCAGCATCAGGATCTTTCCCAGTGAGTCAACTGTTTGCATCAGGTGGCCAAAGTAATAAAGCTAGTAAAGTGCCTAGAACAGTGATAATCAGCTTGTTTAGTCACCAGTCGTCTCCAACTCTGCGACCCCATGAACTGAAGCCCACCAGGTTCCTCTGTCCATGGAATTTCCCAGGCAAAAATACTGAAGTGGGTTGCCATTTCCTTGTCCAGGGTATCTTCCCAACCCAGGGATTAGAACATGTGTCTCCTGGATTGGCAGGCGGATTCTTTACCACTGGGCCACTTGGGAAGCTTATGTTTGTTGTTGTTAAATGTAACTAGTTAATTTATTTTGTCTCTTTTTGGTTGCTCTGGGTCTTCCTTGAGCAAAGTCTTCTCTCACTGGGGAGCATGGGGCTCTAGGTGTATGGTCTTCCCATAGCTGCAGCCCATGGGCTCAGTGGCTGCCCCCCGGCATGTGGGATCTTCCCAGACTAGGGATCAAACCCCAGCGCCCTGCATTGGCAGGTGGATTTTAAACCACTGGACCCCAGGAAAGTCCATAAATGTTTGATAAATAAATAACACTTTGAGAAGGAGGAATATCTTACCCAGGAGTGCAGGAGAAAGCGCCTGGATCTTACTTCCTTTTCTCTCCTCAGATGAGAAACCAAGAGAACTATTTTGGAATTAGGGCCTAGAACTGGTTACCAAATCTAGTTGCATGTGAACATTTCCAGAAATGCTTGTTAAACATGAAGTTTTTCATTAAATCTCAGACTTGTTGGGGGAACCACTGACCCAAACTGCCCACCCAGGCCAGGCCCCAAAGTAACCACTTGCATGAGTTATCTTAAACCAGAGGTCCCAGGAAGGAACCTGGAACTAACACGCTAACACCGACTAGAAGAATTTGAGAAAGGTCAAAGGGAGAGAGGAGACAGTCTGTATGTCCTGCCTACCTCCCAGAATCCTTCTGACTGGAATCCATCTTGGCTGAGCAATGTGCGTGCCACCAGGAAGGACCCTGAGTCAGAATGATTGGCCAGAGACAACCTGGAAACCAACAGCATCACCATAAAACATGAAACTGCAAGCCAAGTGGCAGAGCAGTCCTCCTGGGTTCCCTTGCCCTGCTGCTTTCCACCCGGGCGCTCCGTCCCAATAAAGTCTCTTGTTTTGTCAGCAGGTTTACCCCTGACCTGCCTCTTGAGAAATCTGTATGCAGGTCAGGAAGCAACGGTTAGAACTGGACATGGAACAACAGACTGGTTTCAAATAGGAAAAGGATTGGGAGGGATTGGGGGCAGGAGGAGAAGGGGACGACAGAGGATGAGATGGCTGGATGGCATCACTGACTTGATGGACGTCAGTCTGAGTGAACTCCGGGAGTTGGTGATGGACAGGGAGGCCTGGCGTGCTGCGATTCATAGGGTCGCAAAGAGTCGGACACGACTGAGTGACTGAACTGAACTGAACTGTACCTCCTCGGACAATTCATTTCTGAGTGTCAGACAAGAGTCCGCTCTCAGGCCCTGGAAGGGGTCCTCCTTTCTGCAATTGACCTGCTGAATGAGAATTTACTGGGTGGAGCCCAGGAGTAGTTTTTTTTTTTTTTTTTAGGCTTCCCAGGTGATAGGTTTGACACCTGTGACATGAAACCCTGATTTGTCAAATTATCCACCATTTTGCACCTGTTTTCTCACCTATAAGATGAGGCTAACAGAACCTTCCTGAGGACGGGTTTTTGTTATGAGGACTCAATGAGTTAACACTTGAAAAGTGCCTAGAACAGAGCCATGTACACAGTAAACACTCTGTGTTTGTAAAATGAAATAAAACTCTCCCTTCCCAGGCATTTGAGGAGACTCATCTGACCTCCCTGGACCCTGTGAAGCAGTTTGCTGCCTGGTTCGAGGAGGCTGTTCAGTGTCCTAACATAATGGAAGCCAACGCCATGTGTCTGGCTACGTGTACAAGGTAGGCATAGCCGTGGGCCCTTCTGTAGGTGGGTTCAGATGAAGTAGGAAACAGGAAGCTCTTAATTTGATGGATGACAACTTCATGATTCTAGTTCTATTATTAACATGCTGTGTGGCCTCAGGCAAGTAATTTGTCCTCTCTGGGCCTCGGTGTCCTTACCTGTAAACCAAAGATTAGACTTGACTCAATTCCATTTAGTGATAAAATGTAGTGCCTCATTCATCTCTGCCCTTGATGCTTCCACCTCCCAGTACACACACCCTTGTCTCCCTCAGCTCCCAGTCTCCCCAGTTCCCATCTGGGGAGGTAGATCTCCATAAAGCCATCTCCCTCTCTTGAAATCTAGCACAGTGCTGGTTTGTATCATTCATTTGACAGTCAGTCATAAATCCCTTGAGACATCGCTTGTATTAGCCTCTTATTCAACTCTTCTTCCCCCTCCTCACCAAAGTGTAAGGCTTTGGAGGCACTGTGCCCCTGGATACCCCCCAGAGCTAGTGTGCTTGGGCCACCTTAACAGAGACTGGGTGGCGTAACAGAAACTTGTTTTCTCACAGGTCTGGGGGCTAGAAGTCCAGAATCAAGGTGCTATCAGAGTTGGTTTCTAGCAAAGCCTCTCTCGAGTCCCAGCTTGCAGATGGCTGCCTTTCTGCTGTGTTCTCACATGGCCTTCCCTTTGTGTATGCAGGGAGAGAGGGAGTTCTCTGGTGTCTGTTCCTTTTCTTATAAGGATACCAGTCCTCATGGATTAGAGTCCCACTCTTAGGATTTAACCTTAATCATTCCCTAAAGGTCCCATCTCCAAATACAGTCACATTGTGACTGAGGGCTTCAAAAATGTTAGTGGAACCCAGTTCAGTCCATTATAGGGCCCTAGGCAACGGTGTTGCATGCTTGTACCTCGTGGACAAATTCCCATGGGCAGCTTGAGTGCCCAGAGAGTGCAGAATAAGAGGGCACAGGTGTAGGGGAGCTCAGACATCCTGTGGGGAGGGTCTCTGACCATGGTGCTCTGCTCTTTGCCCCAGAGATGGGAAACCGTCTGCCCGCATGGTGCTGCTGAAGGGCTTTGACAAGGATGGCTTCCGCTTCTTCACTAACTTCGAGAGTCGAAAGGGAAAAGAGCTGGTGAGGGTTCACGATAAATCCTTCCTGGGCCTGCAGGGTCCAGCCCTGGCTTCTTGGTCGCCTACTCATGCCACCCCTGCCCCCGTGCACTTGCCAGCCGTGCTCAGGCACTGTCCTGACTAGAGGCCTTTGCGCTTGGCTTCTCTCTGCCGGGAATGAGGGCCAGCTTTAAGCTCCTCCACCTCCCTAGCTGTTTATCTGAGTAGTTCCCGTTTCTTCAGGTCTCAGCACCCCCGTCACCTCCTCACGGAAGCCTCTGGACTCCCAGGCTGAGCCAGCCCCTCACTTTGGTCACTATAATTTACAAATTTCCTTTCTGCCATTGTTTTAGTTTCTAACTGCATGTATTTGGGGGATTATGTGATTAATGTTTATGTCCTCTGCTAAACAGTAAGCTCCGTGGGGGCGGGACTGCCTCTGAGATGTCTCTGTTATACCCCCAGCACCTCTTCTGGTGTTGAGCACAGAGCTGGCACTTCGTATGCGTTCAGTTAATGAATCCAAAATGAGTAGCTCTCCCCCGAGTCCAGTGCAATCACATGTGCATTTCAGAGGATTTGCAAATCTGTGGGTGAGAGAAATGGCAAGCCTCACTCTGGAGTCCATCTGGCTGAGGCTTTCAGTGCAGGTCTTCCATTGACTCTGTGAGCCTGGGCATGTTAGTGAACCTCTCTGAGCCTATCTCCACACCTGTAAAGTAGGCCTGCCTTTGGGGACTTAATGACATGCTACAGTAAATGCATCTGCAGGGCCTGCACGGTGCAGACCCCCTACCTTCCCCCGTGCTCAGGCCTCCTCTCTCCTGTCCTGGTGACTGTCTGTGGATTCTCTTCCATTTCCAGGACTCGAATCCCTTTGCTTCCCTTGTCTTCTACTGGGAGCCCCTGCACCGTCAGGTGAGTGAGCATTCCTGGGACAGCCGGGGGTGGACTGGAGGTAGGAGGGGCCTGAGTTTATGGATGAACCTGGTGAAGGTCCCCAGGCTGCGCAAACACCCTGCCTTTCAAATGGCTCTCACTTAGCTGGGCTGCCTGGAGTCAGGCGCAATGGGGCAGTGGATAAAGAGAAGAACAAAGAAGACTGGAGCCAGTGCTGGTCGGGAGGGCAGGTGGCCTTGAATGTTATCTAACCAGGGCCATCCCTGGGCAGGTGCGTGTGGAGGGGCCCGTGAAGAAGCTGCCTGAGGAGGAGGCTGAAAGCTACTTCCACTCCCGCCCCAAAAGCAGCCAGATTGGGGCTGTGGTCAGTCACCAGAGTTGCGTGATCCCGGATCGGGAGGTGAGTGGGGCTTCTCCTTAGTCCTTTGAGTGGTGGGTGCCTGGGCTCAGCCCCAGAGGCTGTCCCCAGGGGGGTGCCAGGGCCCTCTCTCTCCAGCAAAGTGAAATGGATGGTCTCCCTGGGGGATGTGAATATGGGGAGCAGGGATCAGGCCTCCTGTGTCTGTCTGACTCTCCTGTTGAACTGTGCCCCTGGAGGTCACCTGGCACAGAGCACAGGCCCTATAAGTGGTGATTAAATGAATCAGTGACTGGGTCTGGCCCTTCCTTCATTTCCTTCCCCTGGACAGTATCTGAGAAAGAAAAATAAGGAACTGGAGCAACTCTACCAGGAACAGGAGGTGCCAAAGCCAAAATACTGGTGAGTGACACAGGGAGGTCACCTAGAAAGGGACACTGGAACCCTCATGCTTCCTTGAAGCCATGCTTGGAATTACACATATACTCCTCCCTGGCAACCTTGTCAGATGCATGCCAGCAGCTTCCTTCACGGGACCCTGGATGGCGGTGGGGGTTGCCTGGCTAGAAAAATGCATAGGGCACCGAACTGTCTACTTCTCCTTGTAGGGGTGGCTACATCCTGTACCCACAGGTGATTGAGTTCTGGCAGGGCCAAACCAACCGCCTGCACGACCGGATCGTCTTTCGACGAGGCCTACTGACTGGAGACTCCCCTCTGGGGCCCATGACCCACCGAGGCGAGGAAGACTGGCTCTATGAGAGACTTGCGCCCTGACTCCCAATCCAGTGGCACTGAGTGGAGCTGAGGCCAGTGCCCAAGAGAGGGTATGGGATGTGGGGCCAGACCCTTCTAAACTCAACCCATTTCCCTTCCTGCCTCTTATATTCAGGGCCCTTCAGTGTTTACCCTCCGAATTCTCCGTAGTCAGCTAGTCTAGTGGAGTTTTAACAGTGGCACAGACGATCACAAACGGAAAATCTCGTGATTATCTTCTCGACCTTAACTATGATTTATTGGAATAGCTCCCTGTAGGGGTGGGGCTGGTGTCACAGAGGGTAGGGCCCCGGCAGCCTTGTCTGTCATCACATGACAAGAGTCTGGCCAGAGCCGATTGGTCCTGGCAGAAGCACCCGAGGCAATCTAGCCAATCGGTTTTTCTTTTCTTTCAAATTTGAAATCTAGAGACTCAGAGCACAGGAGCCCTTGTAGCCAAGTAAATAATGGCGGCCTAGAAACAGCAACTTCTGGCTGCTGCTCTTGCAATTCTCTGAACGATCCACAGATCCCTCCTTCCCACGCCTGGGATTGTCCACTTCCTCCTTCTACCTCAGAAAACCCATTGTCTCTAAAAAAAAAGAGAGAGATTTATTTTTTTTCTTGGCTTAAACCAGGCAGAATTGATGTGCTTATAACGAAAAGAACCTTAACTAACTCATTTACTAATAGGATATTTTTAAACCTCTTACCCAACTGATAGCTGCCCTCCATTATCTGAAGAACAGCAATGTGGAAAAGAGACTAAATGTATTCTCTGTAGCTCCAAAGGACCCATAGGTGGAAGTTAGATGAAGTTAGATTTCATCTCCATATGGGAAGAAATTTCAAACAATTGGGGCTGCCTAAGAGGGAGTAGGTTAGTTAGTGAGTGTTCTGTCCCTGTCGGACAGGAGTTTTGTAGAAAGAACTCATGCTAGTACCTGTAGGTCAGGAAGATTCTCATCAGGCCTTACTTTCCACATTTGTTTATAAAAACTCGATGTATGTGAGGGCTTTCCAGGCGGTACTAGTGGTAAAGAACCCACCTGCCAGTGCAGGAGATGTAAGAGATGTGGGTTCAATCCCTGGATCTGGAAGATGCCCTGAAGGAGGGCATGGCAACCCACTCTAGTATTCTTGCCTGGAGAATGCCATGGACAGAGGATCCTGGTGGGCTACAGTCCATAGGGTCACAAAGAGTCAGACACGACTGAAGCGACTTAGCACAGCACATATGTATGTGAAATACATATATATATACATTTATATGTATTTTCACTTTCCAGATATAAAATTAAATAATAGAGCTTATACTTTTCTGACACATCCCTTTACCTCCCTTCCACCCCTACTGATGATGACTTCTAGGTCACTGGTTTTCACTGGATTACCCAGGAGCTTTAAAAACCCTGCTGCTCAGTCCCACTCTCAGAGGTGATTTGACCAGTGTGAGTGCAGCCTGGACTTGGGGAAATTTCAAAGGTCCTTGGGAATTCTGTGTAGCCAAGGTTGAGAGCCCCTGTTAATAGATCCTTGCTACTTGCAATGGGGCTTCCCTTGTGGCTCAGGTAGTAAAGAATCTGTCTGCAATTCAGGAGACCTGGGTTCGATCCCTGGGTTGGGAAGATCCCCTGAAGAAGGGAAAGGCTACCCATTCCAGTATTCTGGCCTGGAGAATCCCATGGACTATATAGTCCATGGGTCGAAAAGAGTCAGACACGACTGAGCGACTTTGATTCACCTGCAGTGTAGTCCACAGGCCAGCAGCTTTGGCTTTCTTTGGGAGCCTACCCCAGACCCATTGAATCCCACGCTGCTTTAAACAAGACCACCCCTGCTTCCAGGTAACCAGATTAGCCTCAACCTCTAAACCAACCACTTCTGCAGCTGGATTCTTCGGTAGCATTTGGCTGAGGCCCGTGCTGAGCTATAGACTTTGTCTTCTTCGAGCACAAGTCTGGTGACCAGGGGTAACGTGGATGAGTGACCTCCAGGCTGCAGAGAGGAGCCAGGCTGGGCAAGTGTTTGCTGTGCCTAAGCCAGGATCAGAGAACTGACTGTTTGCATACATTGGCCTTTGAGCTTGCTCTTGGGAATTCTGTGTAGCCAAGGTTGAGAGCCCCTGTTAATAGATCCTTGCTACTTGCAATGGGGCTTCCCTTGTGGCTCAGGTAGTAAAGAATCTGTCTGCAATTCAGGAGACCTGGGTTCGATCCCTGGGTTGGGAAGATCCCCTGAAGAAGGGAAAGGCTACCCATTCCAGTATTCTGGCCTGGAGAATCCCATGGACTATATAGTCCATGGGTCGAAAAGAGTCAGACACGACTGAGCGACTTTGATTCACCTGCAGTGTAGTCCACAGGCCAGCAGCTTTGGCTTTCTTTGGGAGCCTACCCCAGACCCATTGAATCCCACGCTGCTTTAAACAAGACCACCCCTGCTTCCAGGTAACCAGATTAGCCTCAACCTCTAAACCAACCACTTCTGCAGCTGGATTCTTCGGTAGCATTTGGCTGAGGCCCGTGCTGAGCTATAGACTTTGTCTTCTTCGAGCACAAGTCTGGTGACCAGGGGTAACGTGGATGAGTGGCCTCCAGGCTGCGGAGAGGAGCCAGGCTGGGCAAGTGTTTGCTGTGCCTAAGCCAGGATCAGAGAACTGACTGTTTGCATACATTGGCCTTTGAGCTTGCTGTAAACTGCTTCATTCCACTGTATGGGTGTGTGCTTTGGCGTCTGTTACTACTGACTGCCTCCTCCAAGAGCGGCCCTCTGGGTGTTGACCACCCCCACCCCCACCGGCTTCCTTAAGTCAGGGTGCAGGAAGGCACAATGCTAGCCTTATGGCCACTTGCAAGAGAGGGTTCTGGAGTGCCCTTCTCTACCTTGTCCTGTTATGTTATGGGGTCTGTGTATATCCCCTGCTTTGAGCCTGGTCTCAGCTGTTCCTTTCCTTTCCTCTGTCTGACAGTCCCTGTGCCAAGTCTAAAATAAAAGCTCATCAACCATCCATTATGTAAATATTTGATCTAGCCTGGTCTCGTCCCTCACCCCCCATGTTTGAGGGGAGCTGAAGAATTTAAGCAACTTCTACCTGGCTTCTCCACTTGGGGAGGTTGGGCGTCCAGCAGGGGGAGCCCGATGCCCAGGGTTGGCCCCTTCTAGGCAGCACAGGCCAGTTCTAGTCGGCCCCTCCTGCCCCCCTCTTTCCCCTCTTGGGTCCCATCCCAGTGAAACTGTGGTCAATAACCATGGCCTCTCCCACTCCTGCTCATATTTTCATATTTGCACTCTCGCTTCCTCCTCCTCTGGCCTGGTGAACACTTGCGGCTGCCTGGGCGCTGACTTCCTGGGCAGCCAGGTCTCCTTAACTCATTACCTGCCCCCAGCCCATCCGTCCATCCCTTAACTTAGGGATATGCGTGGAGTTTTCATGGGAGATTTTGGGGCCGTGGAGTGGAGTGGCATGCACAGGGTTGAGGAACCCACAGACCCTCTCACCTAAGAGGGAAGATGGTGGCCTGGTGGTTGCCAGTATGAGACAGAAGCACAGGTCAGTGGCCTGGGGCCCAGCCTCTCGCCCCTCCCCACCCCTTGCCTCAGGGAACCTCAGGATGGCTGAAGCGGCAGGTCCCTATGATTTGGGGTCTCACCCTTGAATCTGGTTGGCTTTTCCTCACTGGTTCTAGATTCTGGGAGGCCCCCTCAGAGGATGCTCGCCTCCCAGGACCGCGAGGCCCAGGCATGGCCCTCTCTCCCCACCTTCCCACTGCAGAAGGTGACTGTACTCCTTTCCTTGTTCTGAGCCTCAGTTTCCCTTCCCTGTGGTTGTTCATTTGCTCTGTCCTGTCTAACCTTTTGCAACCCCATGGACTGCAGCACGCCAGGCTTCCCTTCCCTGAGCAGATTAAAATCCAGTGTGAAGGGGGCTGTGTGGTGCGGCAGCCATATGCACAGATCTGGCCTCAGTCCCAGCTCTGCCACTAGGAACCCCTGAGCCAGGTCAGCTAATGCAGCTGGAAAACTAGAAAACGGTGATAATAACAGCACCTATGAAGAGAGGGTTACAGGAGGAACTTCGTGGGGTACTCGCCACAGATGTATGAGGCTGATGTATGAGCTGCTAACTGGGCAGAGCTGCAGTCGGCTGAAAGTCAGCTCCTCCATGGGAGGCTTTATGGACTGAATGATTGTGGGGACCCTAGAAAGTCCCGTGTGGTGGGGAGGGGTGGGGAAGAGGCTTGGGGGAAGGCCATACACCTGAGCCCGCCTTCCCTCCCTCCAGTCCCTGGGCTCCCTCCCTCTTCTTCAGAGTTGCCTCTGGCCTGGGTGAGGCCAGCTAACAAAGGCCCCCTTGTACAGGTCTGTTTGTTTTGGTAAATGTCCTGAGTAACCTCCCTGGGGTGGCCCAGCAGCCTGTGAGGAGCTGACCTGGGAGCCACAGAATCACATCGTTTAGTTGTCACCTTGGTCTCTTTCTGTTCCCACCATGAGCTCCAGGGATTTGGCCAATTTTTTTTCCAGTTCTCAGTTCCCGGGGCTTGAGGAGGGTCTAGACCTAACAGCATAGGGAGTAAGCTCTCTCTTCATCCTTAAATGGAAGCATGAGCTGTGGTGGAGTTCCTTTATAAAAGAGAGGAGAGGAAACCGATATGCATTGGGCACGTACATAAGACTACTTATGGATCATGTAATACTGACCATGTACATGTGCTAAGTCACTTCCGTCATATCCGACTCTTTGCGACCCTTTGGACTGTAGCCCTCCAGGCTCCTCTGTCCCTGGGATTCTCCAGGCAAGAATCCTGGAGTGGGTTGTCATGCCCTCCTCCAGGGGATCTTCCCAATCCAGGGGTCAAACCTGCATTTCCTGTGACTCCTGCATTGCAGGTGGATTCTTTACCGCTGAGCCGCCAGGGAAGCCCTACACTGGCCACTGGCTGTGAAACAGATATTAGTACAGCTCCTTTTACAGAAGAGGAAGCTGAGGCTCAGAGGAGACTTTGTTTTTGCTTTTTCATGTTCCCCAAATCATCCAGCTGCTAAAGGAGAAACCAGAATTTGAATCTGGATCCCAAACTAAACCCCTGAGGTTTGGGCGTCAGTCACCAGAGGTCAATGGCACCCCACTCCAGTACTCTTGCCTGGAAAATCCCATGGACGGAGGAGCCTGGTGGGCTGCAGTCCATGGGGTCATGAAGAGTCGGACACGACTGAGCGACTTCTCTTTCACTTTTCACTTTCATGCATTGGAGAAGGAAATGGCAACCCACTCGAGTGTTCTTGCCTGGAGAATCCCAGGGACGGGGAAATCTGGTGGGCTTCCATCCATGGGATCGCACAGAGTCGGACATGACTGAAGTGACTTAGCAGCAGCAGCAGCACCAGAGGTCTGCTCCATTCTCTTGGAGCACCTGAAGGCCTTTCTGTTTCTGAGGTATAACTAGCTCCTTCCTTTGCTCTCTCCATCTCCAGATGCTAAGATGGCTTGGTGGTGAAGTTAGTGCCCCGTACACTATAGTTTTTCATCTGGGGACCTTTCCTGATGCTCAAAAGGAACAGTTTGAACACAAAGTAAAAAAGAGTAAAGTCATGAAAGACTTTACAGTAAATGTAAGACAAGAGCATACATAGGTTCTCTGCTTTTGCAGTATTGTTTATTACAAAAAGAAACCTACAATTTTTTTTCTTTTAAACAAAATTCAAGGCTCCAGGACTCATCTCTGGGGCTGATCCATCTTAAATACTAGTAGGGGTAGGAGGGCTCCTGCCAGAACTTCTCACCCCTTTTCCAAGTTTGGGCCCGAGGGGCAGTGTACTTTCCCTTTGAGGGTACATGCAGAACTTGTGGGGTCCCTGGTCGGGCCTTCAGCAGCAGCTCCTAGGGAGTGCCAGGGTCCCCTCCCCCTTTGCACCTGGGGGCAAAGTTCCAGGAAGTTTCCCACTCGAGTTAGGAGGTGAACTCAAGTTCATCATCTCCACCTCAGCTCCAAGAAACCACCCCCATCACGTGGCTTCTGGAAAATGCACTCAGAATTGATCCAGAGAATAATCACAGGTAGAGAAAGTAGAGGGAGCAGTAATTTAAACTCACCCTTGACCCCGTGCCCCGGCAGGGGGTGAGGTCTGTCTGGATCCCTTGCTCCATTCCTTCCACGCCCACCTCCCTGCTGGCGCTGCCAGTGCTTCCAGGAGGGCTGGCCTTCCCAAGTGGGACTTTTCAACTTTGAACTGAAGTGCCTTTGTATGTGGTGGGGGAGGGCGGGAGGACCTGGGATCTCTCAGGCCTTCCAGAAAGCCAGAGCACATAAATACAAACCTAAAACCAGACATTTCCTGCCAGCAGGCACCAAGTCCCCCAATAGCTTCAGCTGTGGCCAAAGAGGCCAGCGTGGCGAGCTCCTGTCTCAGACCCAGCTGATGGCAGGGAGCGGGAAGGTGCTAGCGTCCTCCTCGGCCCCCTTCACTGTCCTTTGCCCTCCCTGTCATCAAAGAGGTTGGGGTTCTCCGACAATGAGGCTCGGACCTTTTTCTTCTCCTTGAAGCGGCCTGAGTTGGAGACTTTGACGTGCTTGCCCTTGGTGTTCTTGTCCACAATCTTCTCCAAGCGGGTGTTAAAGTTGCTGTTGGGGTTCCCACTGTCAGGCCTCGGGGGCTCCGCACCACCCTCACTCTGGGTGTAGGTGTCAGGGATCTCATACAGCACTTTGGGAGTGGATTTCTTTTTCCGCAGGAAGGTCAGCTTCCACCAACCAACTTCGGTCATGGCGTTCCCAGACCTGAAGGTGGGGCTTCCTGCAGGAGCAGGCGATGAAGAGAAAAGGGTCAGTGGGGAGAAGGGGTAGGGGCCTTGGAGCATCCCTTTCTAGTCTCCCAACCAGACTTGAAAGAATTGAAGGTGGGGTCAAGTGAACCCAGGATGCAGGTAAGTGATGCAATCCTTTTGGTGAACATGAGGAGAGAGAAGGGTCTAGGGAAGAGGTGGTCAAGAAAACATCCATGGGGAAGCCATCTGAGCTAGGCAGACAGGACAGTGGGACAGCTACACACCGCTGCCAGACAGCTTGACACTCCAGGCCCCTTGGGGCTGCTGGAGTGGGTTGTCATGCCCTCCTCCAGGGGATCTTCCCAATCCAGGGGTCAAACCTGCATTTCCTGTGACTCCTGCATTGCAGGTGGATTCTTTACCGCTGAGCCGCCAGGGAAGCCCTACACTGGCCACTGGCTGTGAAACAGATATTAGTACAGCTCCTTTTACAGAAGAGGAAGCTGAGGCTCAGAGGAGACTTTGTTTTTGCTTTTTCATGTTCCCCAAATCATCCAGCTGCTAAAGGAGAAACCAGAATTTGAATCTGGATCCCAAACTAAACCCCTGAGGTTTGGGCGTCAGTCACCAGAGGTCAATGGCACCCCACTCCAGTACTCTTGCCTGGAAAATCCCATGGACGGAGGAGCCTGGTGGGCTGCAGTCCATGGGGTCATGAAGAGTCGGACACGACTGAGCGACTTCTCTTTCACTTTTCACTTTCATGCATTGGAGAAGGAAATGGCAACCCACTCGAGTGTTCTTGCCTGGAGAATCCCAGGGACGGGGAAATCTGGTGGGCTTCCATCCATGGGATCGCACAGAGTCGGACATGACTGAAGTGACTTAGCAGCAGCAGCAGCACCAGAGGTCTGCTCCATTCTCTTGGAGCACCTGAAGGCCTTTCTGTTTCTGAGGTATAACTAGCTCCTTCCTTTGCTCTCTCCATCTCCAGATGCTAAGATGGCTTGGTGGTGAAGTTAGTGCCCCGTACACTATAGTTTTTCATCTGGGGACCTTTCCTGATGCTCAAAAGGAACAGTTTGAACACAAAGTAAAAAAGAGTAAAGTCATGAAAGACTTTACAGTAAATGTAAGACAAGAGCATACATAGGTTCTCTGCTTTTGCAGTATTGTTTATTACAAAAAGAAACCTACAATTTTTTTTCTTTTAAACAAAATTCAAGGCTCCAGGACTCATCTCTGGGGCTGATCCATCTTAAATACTAGTAGGGGTAGGAGGGCTCCTGCCAGAACTTCTCACCCCTTTTCCAAGTTTGGGCCCGAGGGGCAGTGTACTTTCCCTTTGAGGGTACATGCAGAACTTGTGGGGTCCCTGGTCGGGCCTTCAGCAGCAGCTCCTAGGGAGTGCCAGGGTCCCCTCCCCCTTTGCACCTGGGGGCAAAGTTCCAGGAAGTTTCCCACTCGAGTTAGGAGGTGAACTCAAGTTCATCATCTCCACCTCAGCTCCAAGAAACCACCCCCATCACGTGGCTTCTGGAAAATGCACTCAGAATTGATCCAGAGAATAATCACAGGTAGAGAAAGTAGAGGGAGCAGTAATTTAAACTCACCCTTGACCCCGTGCCCCGGCAGGGGGTGAGGTCTGTCTGGATCCCTTGCTCCATTCCTTCCACGCCCACCTCCCTGCTGGCGCTGCCAGTGCTTCCAGGAGGGCTGGCCTTCCCAAGTGGGACTTTTCAACTTTGAACTGAAGTGCCTTTGTATGTGGTGGGGGAGGGCGGGAGGACCTGGGATCTCTCAGGCCTTCCAGAAAGCCAGAGCACATAAATACAAACCTAAAACCAGACATTTCCTGCCAGCAGGCACCAAGTCCCCCAGTAGCTTCAGCTGTGGCCAAAGAGGCCAGCGTGGCGAGCTCCTGTCTCAGACCCAGCTGATGGCAGGGAGCGGGAAGGTGCTAGCGTCCTCCTCGGCCCCCTTCACTGTCCTTTGCCCTCCCTGTCATCAAAGAGGTTGGGGTTCTCCGACAATGAGGCTCGGACCTTTTTCTTCTCCTTGAAGCGGCCTGAGTTGGAGACTTTGACGTGCTTGCCCTTGGTGTTCTTGTCCACAATCTTCTCCAAGCGGGTGTTAAAGTTGCTGTTGGGGTTCCCACTGTCAGGCCTCGGGGGCTCCGCACCACCCTCACTCTGGGTGTAGGTGTCAGGGATCTCATACAGCACTTTGGGAGTGGATTTCTTTTTCCGCAGGAAGGTCAGCTTCCACCAACCAACTTCGGTCATGGCGTTCCCAGACCTGAAGGTGGGGCTTCCTGCAGGAGCAGGCGATGAAGAGAAAAGGGTCAGTGGGGAGAAGGGGTAGGGGCCTTGGAGCATCCCTTTCTAGTCTCCCAACCAGACTTGAAAGAATTGAAGGTGGGGTCAAGTGAACCCAGGATGCAGGTAAGTGATGCAATCCTTTTGGTGAACATGAGGAGAGAGAAGGGTCTAGGGAAGAGGTGGTCAAGAAAACATCCATGGGGAAGCCATCTGAGCTAGGCAGACAGGACAGTGGGACAGCTACACACCGCTGCCAGACAGCTTGACACTCCAGGCCCCTTGGGGCTGCAGGAGAGTGAATAGCAACTAGGCCTTGGCCACCTTCCCAAGCTCTTCCCGCTATGCCTCCAGGCTCTGCTGCCAGGAGCAGACAGGTGATCAGCTGGTATCAGACAGACAGAAATACCCTATGCATTTTCTTTGGAATTCATTACAAAATTAAACAGTATTTGTGATGTTCAGAGTAATTTGGACTTCCCTGTGGTCACCACCGGGGCTGAGGAAGCAGCTGGGGTTTTTCTAAGGGAGAGAAATATCAGGCTGGGAATGGGAAGTCCCAAGAACTATTCCAGCCTCGTGACCTCTGGCAAGGTACATCTTTGGACCTCAGTGTCCTCAACTGTCCTTTCCAGACCTAACATTCAGCTCTAATGTTAATCCTTGCCCACAGGGTAGACACGCTTTGCAAAGTAAGACTTACTGAGGGGTGGTTCCCTTTCCCCATACAGCTTCCATAAGGACAGGAGTTTGAAGGAAACCTGAACATTTGGAAGGAAGTTTGGTGGGGCCAAGAGGTACATGTGGGGTCTGGTTATCACAGGCTGGACCTTCCATAAGGGTGCCCCATGAGAGGTGGGGCAGGGTTCTGAAATCCAAGCTTCTCCACTGACAATGTGATGTGCCCTGACACAGTAGTGGCCTCACCTTTTACTATTCCATGAAGTTGCTACCTGAGCTGGTGAAAGTTTTGGCA
The DNA here is from genome assembly GCA_006410635.1 of Cephalophus harveyi. Classification (NCBI taxonomy): domain Eukaryota; kingdom Metazoa; phylum Chordata; class Mammalia; order Artiodactyla; family Bovidae; genus Cephalophus; species Cephalophus harveyi. Next base: position 759,577 of record SJYT01080335.1, on the reverse strand, counting down.
GATGAAGTTATCTGGACACAAGAAAAAGAGAATATAGGCTAGAGATATTAAGATTAATGAAAGAGCAGGCAGAGTGATGAGAAATGGAAACATCTTTGGGCCTGGAGAGGTTGGTGGTCTGATTTTCAGAACTCCATGGTATTGTTGCAGGGAGAAGTTAATTCCGGCTCCATGTTGAAACTGTTTCCTTGACTTGCTTTCCATTGCTTTTGTTATAATCCTACATAATGGCCTGTCTCAGAGAATCCTGCCCCTCTGCCTGACTATTAAACTAAAGTGCCTTTGTTCAGAACCCTGTCCACCCATAGATGGCAGGAAGGAAGAAACTAACACATCCCCCTGCCTGAGGCTTGCCATTCTAGGAGATATTTGCAAAATTAATGGCCTTTTTACTTTGTTTCCTCCTCCCTGCCATCTCTGATCCATAAAAGAACCTGTCACTGAGACCCCGAAAAGATGGTTATTTTGAAATGTTAGTCTGCCATCTTCTTGGTCAGCTGGCTTTCTGAATAAAATTGTATTCCTTGCCTCAGCACCTCGTCTCTCGGATTCATTGATCTGTCATGTAGAGAGCACAGCGAGCTTGGACTTGGTATCAGTGTGAGCTGTGCAAGTCCGGAGGAGGAGAGGGCAATAGCCGCAGCACACCTGAAAGCTAGATGATCAACCAGCCCAAGGTCAGGGAAATATATCACCTACTTTTAAAAACTGATGGTCTTAACTACATTTTCTAAAAAGACCTGAAGAAATATGACAAATGATTAATATTGGTTTTCCTTAGGTAGTAGGAATATGGGATATTTTCTCCTCTTTCTCTCTACATATATATATATATATTTAAAATTTTTATTTTATTTTTTTGATTCCCAGATTTTCCATAATGAGCCTGGAGGTTTTTTTAGAAGGGGAGCAGGTCAAATTCATAAACAATGAAAGAGGGACTTCCCTGGCAGTCCAGTGGTTAAGACTCCATGCTTCCAATGCAGAGGGCATGGGTTCGATTTCTGGTCAGGAAACTAAGATCCCACATGCTGTGTGGTTCAGCCAAAAAAGTATTTAAAAAGAAAAAGAAAGAAATGAAAGCAGGATGCTGATCTAAGCTTGAAATGAACTGAGTGCCTGCATCCATGGCTTCCTTGCTGTGGTTGTCCCCTGGCCCTGCATATATCCATCCACTTGCCCAGAGCAAGGGGATTCCTCCCCACCTCTCTGTCCAGGAAGCAGATCCCACTTTGCCAGCTCTGTCCCTGAAGCTGAGCTCAAGAAGCAAGAAAACCCCAAGATCTAGTGCAGCTCCCACTTAGAAAGTGAAGGAGCGGTGAGTGGTCAGGTAAATCCTTTCAGGGCACCCTGGAGAGGTGAGTGCACCAAGGAGACAGCCTGAGAGCTTTGCTTTGGCAGCCTGCCCCACCTGGGCTTAGCACAGCCTTGCACAGAACTTGGTGTTCCAGAATAGGTTTCTGGAAGGAGCCTTGGGGAGGGCCAGGAAGGAGGGACAGGGTGCTTGCTTGGCCTATGGGTGCCCCAGTCTCCACCTGGTCTGGGGCAAAGCCCACAACCCCACCACGGCCCATCTGGGACTGCTAAGGAACTTGGGGAATGGAGGATTCAGCTCCTGAAACAATAGTAACCGCCAAACTGCCTTGCTCTATGAGAGTACCCTCTGCTTGTGCCACTTAAAATATACCACTTTAACAGGTCTTTGAACTTGGCATGCATGGGTCTTAACTCTCCTTGGAGTAAAGGGAGCCACTTGTCAGAAAACCACAGAAAGAGGTCAGAGGCCCTTGGGCCCTGCCCTAGAGCCTCCACCATGGCACCAAAGTATTGGTGCCCTTGGCTCCTGGCCTTGAATTCTGGTCTCTCCAAAATGCTTTCTGCTAGGCCTTGCTGTCCCTTCTGTCCAGGAGGACATGACACACCAGTAAACAGATGTTTAGCCCTTTAACCAAGGCTAGTCTATGGAAATCTCAATTTGCAGAACAGATAAATTAGAGGACTATTCTTTGTTTTTCAAAACAAGGGGGCTACACGATTCGTTTAAATAGTGAGCTACCGCAAAATAGTGTAAAATCTGATTTGTTTTAGAAAAAATGTGACACAGCAGTCAAACTTCCCTGGCATCCAAAGTTGCAAAAAGCCAGAGGCCAACAGCCACATGCCCAAGCGTAGTCACAGGAGGCTAGAGGGACCTGGGGGAGGGGAAGTACTTGGAATTTTGAACAGACTCAGCAGTTGGTGATATACCTGCTTCTGCAGGGCCTGAGCAGGTGCACTGAGGGCAAGGCCCTTGCCCCAGGGCCTTGCAATCCATCGGATGATAGAAATCAGCCCTGAAGATGCAAGTTACACCTCCACTGTTTGCACAGCTTGGGAATCCACAAGGGCCTCACAGGATATCTTGCCACCCCCTGCCTATGGTGGTTAGCACCCTGGCATGCATGTGGGCACCCCAGGACAGCTCCCACCATGCCAGCTGGGTTCTGTGAACTGCCCTAAGGGCCTTGCCCAGACAGGGTTGGGCTCCTCCTGAGCTGGAACAAGTTAACCATTGACTGGGGTGGAGGTGGAAGGCTGGAGTGGGGGTTGAAGGGGCGAGTCGGCTTCCTGCAGTAAGACAAAACTCAGAACCTCTATTCCTTGCATCTCTGCACGGCCCCTCTGGTACTTCTCCACTCTGCGTGACACTCAGGTACCCTTGAGAGGACAGGGATATATTCCTACCAGACAGCCAGAAACATCCTCCAGCGGGGGAGGAGGTAGCAGGTGGTATGCTCCTGTCCAGCAAGAGTTAATAGATCACTGCTCTGGAGTAAAACTTTCCCAGAAGGAGCTCTGTTGGAGGCCTGGATTGACTCCAAGAAGCCAGTGGGATGAGTCGAGCTCTGCCTGCCCACCTAGAGATGAACCCACGTCTCCTGACTCTCTTGCATTGACAGGCGGATTTCTTACCACGGAGCCACCTGGAAGACCCATCTTGGCAAATAGTGCTTGACAAATAGAGGCTAACACTGAACAGAATGGGAAGGGAGGCTAAAGAGGTGAGAGGTGTGGCAATGGGCTTGGTTTTCCTCCCCGTGAAAGAGCACATTCCCTCCACCTGCCATGATGGGGATGAAGAAACCATGGAACGCAGGGCCAATCCTCAGAAGATGACACCTTGAACCCAATTCAATAAACTCCCCTGTCTCTTATACACATCTAGATGTGTATAAGAGACAGCGCCCACCCTCTGCCGGTACCTGTGAGCCCGACTGCTGGGAGGCTGGAGGCGAGAGCTTCCCTAGAGAAGGAGCTGAGTGCAGGAGCTGCGCCCCGGGAGACTGGGGGAGGTGGGGGTGCCTCCGGACTGCCGCGCCAGGCCAGGCTCAGTCTGGGAGAGCTGGGTAGGAGCAGCTGGGCAGCAGGTGCGGAGAAACAGGTGCAGGAGCCTTACCTGCTCCGCTGTGGCTCCGGGAGTCAAGGTGAACCTGAAACCCAGCCCCTCCCGGCTAAGTAAACAGGCCGGCTCAGCTGATGAATATTCATTACCCCAGAAATCCAATCCCAGCGCCCCTGCACCCACCCAGAAGACAGGGTCCTCCAGGGACCGCCTGGCCAGGAAGAGGAAACCCCAAGGGAAGTCAGGGGTGGGGAGAACCCGGGAGTCTCTTGCCTCAGTCTGCCACTCTCGGGTGCCTGTTTGCACCCCCAGCCATAACTGAGGTCATCCCTACTTGTTTCATGCCCCAAAGAGGCCAGACCCCTCTCGAGCATGAAGTGCCACCTGGACATTACCCCAGGCAGAATCCAGAAAGGGTTAAGGGCCGCTGCTCCTGGCGGGAGAAACGGGTGCACCCAGCTCCTTTGAACTCAAGAGTCGAAACCAGTCCCTGGTCAAACTGGTTGGCAGACCGGTTCCCAGGCTGCCTGCTTCCACCCCAGGCCTCAGGCGGGTGCTGGGTGGGAGGCTGCGGTTCCCTCCTGACCTGAAGGCTTTTCCTCAAGTTCTCCCTAGAAGGGGGTTGAGTGGCACCAACCCCTCCTTAGGCTAGGTTCTCCAGATCCACCGCAACCTCAAGTGTCTACATCCCCTCTGCCCTCGCTTAGAAGCAGTCTTCAAAGACCTTGAAATTCTGCCTTCCGCCATGGACTGTGTCCCATTCCAGGACTGAGGAGATCCGGAGGTGGGGGTGGGGTGGGGGTGGGCACTGGGTAGAGGAAAAGCGTACAATTCCCCCATCCTTGGCACTCCCTCCAAGTTATATTCTAAATTCTAATTAACCAGCTCTCAAACCTGCCCACACCTTCAGCACTGAGTCTGCATGGTTCAGCTTCTCAAGGCCTCTTAAGTTCATGTTTGCCTCCATCCTAAACAGCCCCTGTGTCCCTGGGCCTCAGGTGGACAGTCCTGCAGAGGCTCCCCATGGCCCATAGTGGAACGCACTTGGCCTGGCCCTCCTAGTCTGCACTTTCTCTTCCAAACTCTCCCTGAACGTGCACACAAGGCCTTTCTCTGCATACCTTCCTTGGTATGGAAGCTGTCTAAGAGGATGAGATTAGGAATGGTCTCCCCACTCCCTGAGTAAACCAAGACAAACTCCTATTCATCCTTCAAGGCCTAAATTATTATGCCCCCTACTCCCCCCGAGAATTGTCTTACTCCTACTGGGCTTACTCACATGCTTCTATTTAACATGCCATATACCATGATTGATTAAATGTGTACATACACACATATACATATATAGTATATAATGATCTAGTCACGTATTTGCCTCCCTTAGAGAATGTTAGCTCCTTGAGAGAAATATCCTATGATATCCCTTATATGTAGAATCTGAAAAGAAGTGAAACAAATGAACTTATTTACAGAACAGACTCACAGACTTAGAAAAGGAAGAGGATGAGGGGAAAGGATAGCTATGGAGTTTGGATCAACATGTACACCATATTTATTTAAAATAGATAACCAATAAGGACCTATTGTACAGCGCAGGGAACTCTGCTCAAGGTGATGCAGCAGCCTGGATGGGAGAGAAGTTTGGGGGAGAATGGATACATGTATATATATATGAGTTCCTTTGCTGTCCACCAGAAACTGTTACAACATTGTTAGTCAATTATACTCCAATATAAAATAAAAAGTTTAAAAAAAAAGTTAGCTCCTTGAGCCCAGAGTTGTCTGTCACTGATACAGACCTGGCAGGCAGTTAGTACTTAATGCAAACTTTAAAATACAAATAAAAAATATAAGTATTGTCTTTGAGAAATTCTTAATGCAGCCACTTGTCCCAGGTAAAGTGAGAGAAAACCCATTTATTTCACTTCTGGCGGTTTCAGCTACTGCACACTTGCTGATGTGTTATCAGCTCCCTGGGGATCTATGAGAATTAAGGATATTGTTTTGTAAGGTTCTCCTGGCTCTCGTGAGAGGTATACACAGCTGTCCCAGAAACATTTCCAGATCCGTCACTTTCTCTGAAAGCCTGGTGGAGAGTCAGTGTCCAGTTCAGAAGATACGGAAGAGGCTAAAAACTTAACTGAGGTATTAGGAAAATAGTAGAAGGATGATGGGATGAGCACTAGCTTGGGGACTGTAACCAAGGGGCAGGACACTGGCTTCATCTGTGCGGGAGGAAGGGGCTTGTGCTGAAAACACTCACTCCCTTCCCCCCTCTCACCCCACACCACCCTGCTTCAGAATCCAGGCCTTTCTGATGTATGCGATCCACAGTGGGCAGAATTCTGTTCTCTCAGCTCCACTCTGGAGGAGGCACCCCAGTGGGTGGGATTTAAGCGGATGCCTACGTGACCTGCCCTTCAGAGAAGGCCAGCAGGGGCAGGCACAGGAGCAGAGGCCCGCCCCAGCTCCCCATCCTGGGAGGGACGAGCCTGGGAAGTTAGGCCCAACCCCTGACCTTTGGTAGGTTTATTTCTGGGAGGAGCAGGGTTGGGAGGGGAGTTTGAGATAAGGCTATAAACTATGACTATCCCTTAAACAGATCACCCCCACAAGGCTGCTGTATTGTTTTCTAGAATTTTCCACCTTTTAACACACCTTCTTAAAACCAGGTTCAAGTGTGATATTTCACTACAAACATGAAATATGCAAGTTTTCAGAAATGTGTCCTTGTTGGCTAAAGCAAGTTAAAATACACCTAAGGGAGTCTCAAGGACCTTGGTGCCCTTTTAGACGGGCAGCCATGGGGCCCCATTGGGTTGCAGATCTAATCTGGTCCCAAAGATCATTCCTAGTTTATTGACCTCTACCCAGGGAGTGGATCTAGACTCCAGGAATATTTATTTCCCAAAGCAGGGAGAAGGGAGGGCCTGCCATCCTCCTCAGCACTCCCCTTCCTCTGGGAGGCCAAAAGATGAGACAGTCTGGGCGTGGCCAGCCTGGTTGAGGGGCAAGTGGGGCAAGGCCACAGACTGGTCTCCGGAAGCTATACCAGGTGCAGGCGGGAAGAGGGCAGGGCCGGTCTGAGGTGGGTGTTGAGGTTGCCTTCAAGGAGCCTTCAAGGAGACCTCAGCGGGCAGAGGGAATATGAGCAGCCAGTATTCATGCGGACTGTGCAGATACTTAGAACTCTGAATCCTCACTGCACTCTAAGATAGAGCCTCTGAGTGGGTTCATCGACTTGCATCCCCACCAGCAATTTTCCTATTACTCTTTGTATTAGTTCCTTGTGGCTGCTATAACACATTACTACAGACTCGATGGATTTAAACAACAGAAATGGATTCTCTCACAGTCCTGGAGGTCAGAATCCCAAAATCAGTTTCACTGGCCAAGACGAAGGTCTTAGCAGGCTCATGATCACTCCCGAGTCTCCAGGGACAGCCCGTTCCTTGCCTCCTCCAGCTTCTGGTGCCTGTAGGCATTCCCTGGCTAGCGGCCACATTACTCCCCTCTCTGTCTCCTTCATCCTCACGTCACCTTCCCCTCTTTCATGTTGTCTAATCTCTCTCTATCTCTCTTTTATAAGAATGCTTGGGAGAGGGACTTCCCTGGTGGGCCAGTGGTTAAGAATCCACTGGCTATTGCAGAGGACACAGGTTGGATTCCCAGAGTCCCATGAAGCAACTCAGCCCACGTGCCACACCTACTGAACCCAGACCCTAGAGCCCGTTCCCCGAAACAAGAGAAGCCACCACAATGAGAAGCCTGTGCATCAGTAGCCCCTGATTGCTGAAACTAGAGAAAGCCCAGGGGCAGCAACAAAGACCCAGCACAGCCAAAAATAAATTAAAAAAAAAAAGAATACTCTGGAGAGTATATAGGGTCCACCCAGATGATCCAGGATGATCTTACTTAATCACATCCGCAAAGACTCTTTTTTCAAACAGTCATATCCACGGGTTCCAGTGATTTGATGTGGACATCTCGGCGGGGGTGGGGGGAGCGAACTGGAAGATGACTTTTTTTGTCCTACCACAGTCTTCATTTTGACCATTTCTGTACTGTCAGACTGTGGTAGTGAGTGTGCCAACCAGAATACCCTGCAAGGAAGGACTTACTGCCTTCCTCAGCTGCTGGCCTCCAGCTGTCATCTCTTTCAGGGTCCACCTCAGCTGCAGAGAGCATCTCTCCCAAGGGCCTGCCCTTCTAGGGATGTAAGGTCCAGCCATTTCAGCCCCATGAAGGACACGCGGAGGGGCCGTATTCACTTCACCTAACTGATGGAAGTTCTGCAAGGCCTGTGTTACAGCTGGATTTCTCTCTCTGCCCAATCCTACTTCTGTCTGGTTCCTCTACACAGGAAGTGATCCCTAGTAAGCATCTTGCCCCGTACACTTCACCTACTCTGGAGAACATAACCCAGGACAAAGACATTAACATTTTTGCCTATGTGACAGAAGTGAAATAATCATTTTTGTGTCTTATATATTTACTTTTCCCTAGAGCACTGGATTGAAGCTTCCCAGGTGGCTCTAGTGGTAAAGAACCTGCCTGCCAATGCAGAAGACGTAAGAGATGTGGGTTCGATCCCTGGGTCAGGAAGATCTCCTGGAGAAGGGCATGACAACTCACTCCGGTATTCTTGCCTGGAAAATTCCATGGACAGAGGAGCCTGGCAGGCTACAGTCCATGGGTGTGCAAAGAGTCAAACACAACTGAAGCAACTTAGCACGTTCTACTGCACTGGATTGAATAGTGTCCCCCAAACTCAGGTCCACCTGGAATCCTGAAGGGTGACTGCATTTGGAAATAGGGTGTTTGGAGACGTAATTAGTTAAGCTGAGGACATACTAGATTAGGGTGGGCCTTAAATCCGAGGACTAGTGTCCTTACAGGAGGAGAGACATGAAGGGAGAACGCCAAGCGACGACAAGAGCAGAGGATGAAGTGATGCAGCTGCCGCTCAAGGAACAGCGAGGATTGTCTGCAGCCACCAGAAGCCGAGTGAGCGGCAGGAACAGATGGTCCCTCAGAGCCTGTGGACGGAATCAGCCTTGCTGACACCTTGATGTTAGACTTCTGGCCTCCAGAACTGTGAGAGAATACATTTCTAATTTATTTAAAAATTTTTACTTTATTTTATCCATTTATTTTTAGCCGCACTGGGTCCTCACCACTTTTTTCAGACTCTCCCAGTTGCAATGAGCAGAGGCGGTGCCCAGGCTTCCCGCTGCGGTGACGTCTCTTGCTGTGGAGCATGGGCTCCAGGCACACGGGCTTCAGGAGCTGCAGCCTGGGGGCTTGGTAGTTGCAGTTCACGGGCTCTAGAGTGTGGGCTCAGGAGTCGTGGCGCATGGGCTTAGTTGCTCCAAGGCATGTGGAGTCTTCCCAAACAGGGGATCAAACCCACATCCCCCGCGTTGGCAGGCAGATTTTTAACCCTGGACCACCAAGGAAGTCCTTATTCTATTTTTCAATATATACTTATTTATTTGGCTGTGCCGGGTCTTAGTTGCATCATGCAATATTTTTAGTTTCAGCATGCGGTATCTAGTTCCTTGAACAAAGATTGAACCCGAGGCCCCTGCATAGGGAGCCCAGAGTCTTAGTCCTGGAATACCAGGGAAGTCCCATTTTTATTATTTTAAAGCACCTGAAGTGCAGTGCAGTGCTTGGTCACTCAGTCGTGTCTGACTCTTTGGGACCCCATGGACTGTAGCCCACCAGGCTCCTCTATCCACAGGGATTCTCCAGGCAAGAATACTGGAGTGGGTTGCCATGCCCGTCTCCAGGGGATCTTCCCAACCTGAGGATCAAACCCAGGTCTTCTGCATTACAGGTGGATTTTTTACCATCTGAGCCACCAGGGAAGCCCTTTAAAGCACCTGTTAGGTGATAAGTTGTTACAGCAGCCCCAGTTAACCATACGCTGAGTTTCTAGTAAGACTGAGAGTCTGTTCACACACGTATTGGCCATTTGGGTTTCCTGTTCTCTAAAAAGATCCTTTTGCAACACAGAAAAACGTCTCCACCTGCCCACTGTTGTCCTTCTAGCACTAAAATAATACAACTGCTTTTATGGATTCTTGGGTTCTTTGCACAGATATCGGCTGCCTATTAGTTGGGAAATCTGATCTACAGGATAAAATTTCAACCCTTTGTCAGGGACCTGAGTGTTCCTCATGGTCTCATCTTGCCAGTCTCTTCAACCTGATTTCTCTTCCCATAAATATCCCACAATAGACTTCTTGTGGAACAGCCATGCCGTCTCTCACCTATGTGCTTTATCCATGTTACTTACTTCCTCTTCCTAGAATGACACCCATCACTTACATGCCTCTCCTCCCTCAGTTCGTTCCCATCCTACCAGACTCAGCTCAAGTATTACTTCTCCCAGGAGTCTGCTCTGACGGTTTTCCATCTCCATCTCATGCCTTTACCCCCTACTTGAGAGGGATACTCCCCCTTTTCTGTTTCTTTAAGCCTCTAGGCATCCCTCTTATTTTGTCTGTATGGATTTTTTTAAGCACTGACTATGTATGAGCACAGAGTTAGGCTCTGGATTTGCTGTCATGGGATTTAGAATGTGGTGGGCCTCTCACATATCATACAGTCATTTCCTTGGAGGGCTGAGACCCTGTCTTCATGTTAAGGTCTCCAATACATTGGCAAACGTATTCATTCACTCAGTCACATCTGACTCTTTGTGACCCCATGGACTGTAGCCCTCCAGGGTCCTCCGTCCATGGAATTTTCCAGGCAAGAATACTGGAGTGAGTTGCCATTTCCTACTCCAGGGGATCTTCCCGATCCAGGGACTGAACCCACGTCTCCTGACTCTCTTGCATTGACAGGCGGATTTCTTACCACGGAGCCACCTGGAAGACCCATCTTGGCAAATAGTGCTTGACAAATAGAGGCTAACACTGAACAGAATGGGAAGGGAGGCTAAAGAGGTGAGAGGTGTGGCAATGGGCTTGGTTTTCCTCCCCGTGAAAGAGCACATTCCCTCCACCTGCCATGATGGGGATGAAGAAACCATGGAACGCAGGGCCAATCCTCAGAAGATGACACCTTGAACCCAATTCAATAAACTCCCCGGTGAGTTGTTTTCCCTTAGACGACTAACAAAGGTGAAGGGAAGGAGAGGGCATGGTGGCCAGGGTTTATCATGGGTCCCAGAGCACCACCCAGCTGACTGGCACCTCACTGGCCTTCTGGCTTATGCTTAACTTATGAAGCTAACCAGCCCTAATATCTTCGCTTCAAATTCCTCCCTCGAGCTCCAAGTGACTCCAAGTCCTGAGCTGTAGGGGGAGGGGTGAAGGAAAGAACTGGGGCATCCACAGCCCTCCCCCTAGACCAAATGATCATGGTCCCCACTCTCTGCTTAATACCTCCCTGCACCTGCTGCATCTTCTCTCCTTCCTCCACAAGCATCCATTAAGCACCTGACACTCAGTGTCAGGGTCATACCAGGGGCTGGGGTCCCAGAGATGAACAGGCCTGTACTCCCTGCCCACAAGGTGCTCACTGACTAGCTGGAGAGACAGACTGCAAAGACCAACCCAGAGACTACACTGCAACCAGCAAGAGGCCAGCTGAGAATGCTGAGTTTTCAGAGCCTTCAGCCCAGCAGGCAGATACACCAGACACACACACAGACACACACACACACACACACACACACACACCACAGTCAGTGTTGCTGGGAGCAAACACACATAAGACATGGACCATAAAGTCATAAACATATGGTAGATAAAATAAATGGATTATTTGAATGTCAAGGCTAAGCCTTACTTTTATAGATATTGCAAGAACATGTGCAATGGATCTTCTTGCCCAGAATGGGGCGTGGTAAGAAAGAACTTTGGTAAAGGCCAGGAATTGCCAAGGTGGGGATGCTGACTGTCTGACACAACATCAGGGGAGAAAGTGGGAATCGGGCCGAAGAGGAGGGAGGCAGAGGCCTGCGTCTGTAGTGGCCCAGCTGCGTGAATGCAGCAGGCAGGGCTGCCAGAGAAGCCACATCCCACGGAGAACAAGAATGCGGGCTGGGGAGCCAGACAGGCCTGGGTTTGGATCCCAGCCTCACCAACTACCAGCTCTATGATCTTGGACAAGTTACTTAATTACCTGAGCTTTGGCTCCCTTGCCTTTAAAACCTGGCTAATAACAGTACCCAGATTATAAGGTTGTTTGGAAGGATCAAATTAGATAAGGCTTGTAAAACATTTAGATCTACACTGGCACTCGGCACAGACTATCACATAATAAGCAAGCTAACAACAAAGGATGGCAAGGCAGCCTGCATACACAGCACCCCGGGGCCCTGTGCTTTCCTGTCTAAAGCCTCCGCAGGCCTCCTAGCTTCTTCCTCACCTTCCTAAGTGCTACCCCTCCCCCGACAGCACCCCACCTGCTAAATCAGCAGAGAATTGAGATTCACAGTCAGAGCCTTTCACAGCCTCTCCCTGCCACTTTCCAGAGGATGGGAGCCCCAAGGATCTCGATGCCCTAGAGGCCAGACAACTTGTGTGCTTACCTGCCCATTGGCCCTGAGCCTCTCGATGGCCTCAGAAAAGGACAAACAGTGCAGATACTGCACAAAATCCGCACCCCTACACTCTCTGGGGCCACCACCCTGACGCTAGCACTCGGCCAGAGCTGTTCTCAAACACTCTTCTTTCCGCATGAGTCACCTGGGGTGCTGCAAGGGGGTGGGGGTGAAGTGCTGGTGGTCTCTGCCTCCACCACCTTACCAGGGCTGGGCCTTCCAGACTCATCCTGCCCTGCCCTGCCCTGCCTGTTGGTTCAAGGAGGAGAGATGCACCTTGAGGGTGGGGCAGGGCCATGCTTCTTGGGATGTCCCAGGGAGCTAGGAACACATAGTTGGAACCCAGTAAGTTTGTTTAATCATCGGGAAGCTCCAGCCATTCCTATAGCCTGAGTCAGGACTCTACAATGAGAGCCAAATTCCCATGAGAGAGCCCTGAAGAGGCTCTTAGTTCTGCCCTATGAGCCATTTTATGGAAGACTTTCAACCTCTTCTATAACAATAATGATTAATGTTTCACAGACACACACAGAGTTTGCAAATAATGAGAAAAAAAATCTATGAAAGTATGTTGTAAACTATAAAGAGTTACATACATCTAGTGGGTTTGTTTATTTAAGCTTGTAAATAGAAATACCCTGAGATGGTCAGGATGTTTTAGCTCCATGTTGAGGAAACCGTGGCTAGCAGAGAGCTTATCGAAATGGTCCAAGATCTCATTGGGCAGGAATCTAGGTCTTCTCACTGCCCTATCACATCACACAATTCAATAAAAAATTTACTGAGCCCCAAGTGATGTGCTGGGCAGAGGTGGTAGGGGAGGTGGGTCACTTAGACTCAAGCAGAGCCTCCTGGGGAGAAGGCAATGGCACCCCACTCCAGTACTCTTGCCTGGAAAATCCCATGGATGGAGGAGCCTGGTAGGCTGCAGTCCATGGGATCTCGAAGTCGGACACGACTGAGCGACTTCACTTTCACTTTTTACTTTCATGCATTGGAGAAAGAAATGGCAACCCACTCCAGTGTTCTTGCCTGGAGAGTCCCAGGGACGGGGGAGCCTGGTGGGCTGCTGTCTATGGGGTCGCACAGAGTCGGACACGACTGAAGTGACTTAGCAGCAGCAGCAGAGCCTCCTGGAGGAGCTAACAACCTGGAAGGGGAAGGGTGCAAAATGCCATATCCAGCCTTGTGAGATCCCCTGCCCACCCTCTTTCCTCTGCACTTCTGGACCCATCTCATGTCCTCCCTCAGCTTCAGCCACAACCTGGACTGCAGATGAGTCAGCCTACAGCTCTCCAAAGCTGTATCTCCAGCCCCCTGAATTCCAGAGCTGCAGACCCAAGTGCCTCTTGCACACTTCTCACAGGGGAGTCTCCTTGGGCCACCAACCCCACAAGTTCAAAGCTGAAATGCCCTCCTCCTCACCCCCTGCAGGATGCTCAGTATCCTGCATCCCTGAATTAGGTGGGGCACTCCCACTCAACCACCTATGCGTCACCCTGTTGTCCCACTCCCCACCCACACAGCCAACCAACTGCCAAGTCCTGTCCATTTTCCTCCAAACCGTCTCTGAAATCCAGTCCTTCTCTTCCTCCTCATGCCTCTGTGTCAGGTCAAGCTCTAACTCTTGCATAATAACCTTTTAACAGTCTCCTTGCCTTCAGCCTTACCTCCCACGAATCCATCAGTCTCTGCAGTCAGTTTGTACAGGTCCCTCTGCCTCAAGCCTCAAAGCCTTGAAACCCTCCAGTGGTTCTTCTCTCCCTGCAGGGGTGAAGTCCAAGTTCCTTTCTGAGATGATATGATATGATACCACTCTTCCGCCTTTACAGTCCCTTCTCCAGCCACCCTCTGCCTCAAACATTTCACAGCACAGAATCTGGCCTGTCTGAAGGGCCAGCTTCATAAGTGTGAGACCTATGCAGTTTATATATATATTTATTTATTTGGTTGCACTGGGTCTTTGTTGCTGCCCACAGGCTTTCTCTAGCTTTAGAGAGTGGTGGCTACTCTCTCCAGTTGTGGTACAGGGGCCTCTCAATGTAGTAGCTTCTCTTGTTGCGAAGCACAGGCTCTAGGCCCACAGGCTCAGTAGCTGTGGCTCCTGGGCTCTAGAGCACGGGCCCAGTAATTCTGACACACAGGTTAGTTGCTCCGAGGCATGTGGCATCTTCCCAGACCAGGGATCAAATCCAGGTCTCCTGCAGTGTCAAGTGGATTCCTATCTACTGCACCATCAAGGAAGTCCAGTTCATATTTTTTAACAAGGGCATTTTAATTATACATGGGACTCCTGTAGTTATCTTGCTAGTCTTTCCTGCCTGTTTTCCCCTGCACCTCCTTGCAAAGCCTGCAAAGCTTTGTACAGTCTACTCCACCCGGAACACCACTCTCACATCTCCTCCTTTCTGCAGCTCTTCTTTTAGCACTCAATTTAGGTGTTATCTTTGGGATGCCTCCTTTGACCCTCCTCCCTGCCCATCCCTGCCCTAATCACATAACACGTAGCAGGTGTTCAACACTTGTCTATTACATAAATTCAGTAAGAAGGTAATGTGCCACAAAAGACTTGTAAACCATGATCCACGGTAAACCGAGGCAAGTAGGGCGTTTCTAAAAAGACTCTTCTTGAGAGTCTCTTGGACTGCAAGGAGATCAAACCAGTCAATCCTAAAGGAAGTCAACCCTGACATTCACTGGAAGGACTGATGCTGAAGCTGAAGCTCCAATACTTTGGCCACCTGATGCGAAGAGTTAACTCATTGGAAAAGACCTTGATGCTGGGAAATACTGGGGGCAGGAGGAGAAGCGGGCGACAGAGGATGAGATGGTTGGATGGCATCACCGACTCAATGGACATGAGTCTGAGCAAACTCCGGGGGATGGTTTACGACAGGGAAGCCTAGAGTGCTCCTATTCATGGGGTCGCAAAGAGTCGGATACGACTCAAGGACATCAAGGACCTCTAGGTTCCTCAGTGGGCGCTAGGGAGCCCACTAGCGCTAGCTTAGTCTCCCTGTCGGCAGACTCCTTAATCTTTACGCAGAGGGCTCCGCGCCTGTCTGGCCAGGAGCGACTGGGACCAGCTCCAGGGCGCCGCCTGCCGGGATTCTGCCGCCTCTGCAGCCCTTTCCTGGCGCACCGGCTCCTGCCAGGTCTTGAGCCCGCCTCGCGCCTCCCATTGGCTGGCTCCTCTTCTCCCGCCCTTCCCGGGCTCAGCCACTCGGAACCCCGGGGTGGGTGGGGCTTGAGGCCTGGGATGGAGCGCGCTTCCCGATTGGCTCTGAGGAAGGCGGTGACGTGGCCCGAGAAGACCCGTTCTTTCTGAGATGATATGATATGATACCACTCTTCCGCCTTTACAGTCCCTTCTCCAGCCACCCTCTGCCTCAAACATTTCACAGCACAGAATCTGGCCTGTCTGAAGGGCCAGCTTCATAAGTGTGAGACCTATGCAGTTTATATATATATTTATTTATTTGGTTGCACTGGGTCTTTGTTGCTGCCCACAGGCTTTCTCTAGCTTTAGAGAGTGGTGGCTACTCTCTCCAGTTGTGGTACAGGGGCCTCTCAATGTAGTAGCTTCTCTTGTTGCGAAGCACAGGCTCTAGGCCCACAGGCTCAGTAGCTGTGGCTCCTGGGCTCTAGAGCACGGGCCCAGTAATTCTGACACACAGGTTAGTTGCTCCGAGGCATGTGGCATCTTCCCAGACCAGGGATCAAATCCAGGTCTCCTGCAGTGTCAAGTGGATTCCTATCTACTGCACCATCAAGGAAGTCCAGTTCATATTTTTTAACAAGGGCATTTTAATTATACATGCGACTCCTGTAGTTATCTTGCTAGTCTTTCCTGCCTGTTTTCCCCTGCACCTCCTTGCAAAGCCTGCAAAGCTTTGTACAGTCTACTCCACCCGGAACACCACTCTCACATCTCCTCCTTTCTGCAGCTCTTCTTTTAGCACTCAATTTAGGTGTTATCTTTGGGATGCCTCCTTTGACCCTCCTCCCTGCCCATCCCTGCCCTAATCACATAACACGTAGCAGGTGTTCAACACTTGTCTATTACATAAATTCAGTAAGAAGGTAATGTGCCACAAAAGACTTGTAAACCATGATCCACGGTAAACCGAGGCAAGTAGGGCGTTTCTAAAAAGACTCTTCTTGAGAGTCTCTTGGACTGCAAGGAGATCAAACCAGTCAATCCTAAAGGAAGTCAACCCTGACATTCACTGGAAGGACTGATGCTGAAGCTGAAGCTCCAATACTTTGGCCACCTGATGCGAAGAGTTAACTCATTGGAAAAGACCTTGATGCTGGGAAATACTGGGGGCAGGAGGAGAAGCGGGCGACAGAGGATGAGATGGTTGGATGGCATCACCGACTCAATGGACATGAGTCTGAGCAAACTCCGGGGGATGGTTTACGACAGGGAAGCCTAGAGTGCTCCTATTCATGGGGTCGCAAAGAGTCGGATACGACTCAAGGACATCAAGGACCTCTAGGTTCCTCAGTGGGCGCTAGGGAGCCCACTAGCGCTAGCTTAGTCTCCCTGTCGGCAGACTCCTTAATCTTTACGCAGAGGGCTCCGCGCCTGTCTGGCCAGGAGCGACTGGGACCAGCTCCAGGGCGCCGCCTGCCGGGATTCTGCCGCCTCTGCAGCCCTTTCCTGGCGCACCGGCTCCTGCCAGGTCTTGAGCCCGCCTCGCGCCTCCCATTGGCTGGCTCCTCTTCTCCCGCCCTTCCCGGGCTCAGCCACTCGGAACCCCGGGGTGGGTGGGGCTTGAGGCCTGGGATGGAGCGCGCTTCCCGATTGGCTCTGAGGAAGGCGGTGACGTGGCCCGAGAAGACCCGTCTGGGCCTAACCCGAGGCTCAGCCACAGCAGCACTGGATTAGTGGTAGGCGGGGCGTGTCCCGGTCGGAGGCCGGAAACGGAAGTGGAGGAAAGATGCAGGTGGGGGAACAGCAGCTGGGGAAATGGGGGGCTGCCCTGGGGCCCCTGGGCTGAGTTCAGTCGGTCCTTTCCTGAGATGCTTCCTCAGGCTCTCTCCGGGGGGCTCCCTCCCCGGCCCGTTGTGCTGGCCCCGCAGGGTGCCGGTTGGGGCGATAAAGTGAGCGCGCGAGCCGCTTGTCCGCTCGCAGCACTCACGCACCTTTCCCCGCCGTGTTTTCCGCCAGGACCATCAGCACGTGCCCATCGACATCCAGACCAGCAAGCTACTCGGTAGGAGGGGCGCCCCCGCTCAACTAGCTGTCAAGGGGAGGCCTGGCCCCCTGGCCCTCTGTCACCAACAGCGGACCCGCTGACCACTCGCTCTGTTCCGTGCTCCCATCTGTGGCTGGACCTGCCTCAGTAAAAGGAGCGGGAAGGAACCATGCATAGAGTCTATACTTGACCTGTGTTTTCTATTTAAACGTATATAACATGTTGTCAATCATATAATTCAGGGACAGAGGAGAGTTGAAGGCTTACCTTAAAGATGGTCAGCTGCTGAATGGCAGATCTGAAGTTAGAACCCAAGTCTGTCAGGTTCCAGTATTGTATTACGCTGGAAAAAAAGACTTTCTTCCTTTTTATTTTTTCCTTTGACTTTAGGAGGAACAGGCACGTAGGTCCAGTTGAAAAGAAAACCTTTTAAAGGCCAGGCCATCTCTCTGCTGTCTGTATCGCGTCTGTATACCTCCTGTCTAGTTCAGAGCCAGGGAAGGGCCTCTTCACTCTGACCCCTCTAGGGCAGTGCACAGCTCCTGGATTTTTAAATGGTCTTTGAATTAATTGTTTTGATGCCAGTTGTGTCATTAAGATGACATCTGTTTGTGTTATCCCTTTGCTTCTACTTCTGTGACATCTACATAATTTTTGTTTTTGGAGATTTTAGTGGAGTGCAGCAATGGGGATATAACTGATAACTAGTGTGGGCTCCCAGCATTTGACCAGTCAGCAGATTTTTTAACAAGGGCAAGGTGGCCACTTAGTGGAGCGTCTTTAACTTCATTTCGGGTTTGTCCCAGCTCTTCAGGACCTGTACCCTCTTGATGTATATGCTTGTTATTGGTCCTGAAAAGGACCGATAAAAACCCAACCATTTATTGAGGGTTTATTCTATACCACGTGCTGTTTTATGTGCTTAACATTATGAAAATGAAGATCACTACAATTCATTGAGCCCTTGCCATGCGCCAGGCACCATGTTCAGTGTTCTACTGATTGTACTCAGTATATTTATCATCCCCATTTTACATGTAGAGAAACTGAGGCACGGAGCGGTTGAGAGACTTGCCCAAGAAAGTTGGTAATTAGAACCAGGACCAGCTGACCACAAAGTCTAGGTCTTAGCTTTTTCCTATGAGGAAATGTACATGGCTGTCATTCACCTATACCCTCAACTAAAAACAGATCTGGCCCAGAATCCAGGAGATCAGTCACATTGGTATTCGTGTGTGCAGGATGGTGCTTCGCTGGTAAGAGTAGACCAGTGTTATTTAGTCCTTAGGGGCTTTGCAGTTGTTCATTCATCTGGTATTTGGTGTAACCATCTTGTATTTTTCATTGTCATGGTTAATCCCAGCCCTGAGAAAGTAGAAACTGAATGTCAGTAAGAAAGATATAATTATCCATGGAAGCAAAAATATCATGGAGAATTTAGAGTGGTCCAAAGTGTCACTTTGACGTCAGGACCAATTGAAAGCTTTCCTTTATCCTGTGTTGAGGTAGTTACTTTATAAAAGTCACATTGTGGATAAAGTTAGGTTGCTGGAATCTGTTTAGCCCCAAGGATCCCTTTGAGCCTGTCTTCATTCCCATCTTCCTGTGACCCCCACACCTTAACCAATATGAGTACAACTTTTAGCCAATGCCTTAGCATATTTCACTTGAATCAGTGATGCAGTTTTGGCCATGGGAATGCTATGACTTGGGTTTATGCTATAGACTGGCTGGTAGACAGAAGGCACTGCAACCTGAAATGGCAGAGTCTGGTACTGACCATCCGAGAGAAGATCAATGCTGCCATCCAGGACATGCCAGAGAGCCAAGAGATCGCCCAGCTGCTCTCTGGATCCTGTGAGTGCTTCGGGACTGCCTTACTGGACCCCCGTCTTTCCTGGGGTGGTATATATCTGCTGAGCTGTTCCCTTTTCTTTAGTCATAGGACTGACCTCTAAAGAAAGAGAGGCTTTTATTTGGGGTCTAGATGCTGGTTTATTTCAACACAAAATGATGAAGGTGGGGAGAGCTGTGCCCGCTAAAGTTACTGGCATATACATGAGTCAGCCATACGCGGTGGCCGCAGCGGTGGGTTAGAGACTTATTTCCAAAGTCTTTGTTTTTCTTTGCTTTCCAGACATTCACTACTTCCACTGCCTAAGAATTGTGGAGCTTCTCAAAGGCACTGAAGCCTCCACAAAAAATATTTTCGGCCGGTACTCTTCACAGCGAATGAAGGCAAGTATGGGTGACGGTGGTAACGCGCAGCTGGAGGCATCCAGTCCAGGGGGTCAGAGGCTGTCTGGTCTCGCTGAGGATCCGTTGGAGATGCCCCCGTGGAATATTTCCTGAACTTTCTCTCTGTCTCCATAGTTTATGCCAAAAGTAGATCCTGAAAGTGAAAGTATCAGTCACTCAGTTGTGTCCAACTCTTTGTGACCCCTACCCCTGGGTTTACATTTGCTTTCGGAATCGCTCGTTGGCACCATACTCTTAAAGTGGGTGGTCCAGCCAGCATTTGAAGGAGGATGAGGATGCAGAGACTGGGAGAGTATCCCCTGTTGGGGGATTGAGCTGAGATATGGCTGTTCTCCTGGCTCACTTCCTGTTTCTTTTCTTAGGATTGGCAGGAGATCGTAGCCCTATATGAGAAGGACAACACCTACCTAGGTAAGGGGCCCAACCTGGGAGTCCCAGTGTCCATGGGGAGGCTCCCTCCTCGAATTTTGAGACCCTGGGCTTCTAGGAGGTACAGTTCATGTGGGGGGAGAGGCTGGTGTGTAGATGTTTGTGAGGTGGGAAAATAAATTTCAGTGAGTGTTGGGAGAAGGATGACCACCAGGCAGGTTGTGGGCATTTGGACGCGTGCTTATGGGTCTTCTGCCGGTCACCTCTTGATGACTAGCTCCCCCGGCACCCCTCTGCTCGACTGGGCAGAAGAGGCACAGGTTGACCTGGGGCCTGTATCAAGTGCCTGAGAGAATAACTAAAAGCCTGACTGTAGTTTGGGTTGTATTTGCTACCAGTGTAAATAATTATCATAGCTAATATTGACCAAATATTAATACTTATTAAATGCAAGGAATTATACTTCTGTTTTATATGAATTCTCTTAATTTTCATGATAAATATTACTACCCTGTTTTATAGTTGAGGACTGGATTGGAGAGGTTAAATGACTGTCTTCGGTTCCACAGCCAGGAAGGGGAGGAGCTGGGAGGTCAACCCCCGTGCTCTTCGCCACCAGGCCAGGGTATATTTGCGCATGTCCTTGGGGCGTGCCTCCCTTAGGTCTGGGGGTCTGAAGTGAACTTCCTGCGCCCATCTTTCTCAGTGGAACTCTCCAGCCTCCTGGTTCGGAACGTCAACTATGAGATCCCCTCCCTGAAGAAGCAGATCACCAAGTGCCAGCAGCTGCAGCAAGAATACAGCCGCAAGGAGGAAGAGGGCCAGGCGGGGGCTGCCGAGATGAGGGAGCAGTTCCACCACTCGTGCAAGCAGTACGGCATCACGGTGAGCAGGCCAGGTTTCCCGCGGCCGGGGACACATGCCTGGGGCCTGTCTGTCTTCCTGGGCTCAGTGCCTTTGCTTCTGGGGAGGGCTTTCCTTCTCTGCTGGTTGAGCCCTTCTTGGGCCAGTTTCTTGCCCATCTTTAGTCTTCAGGCATTTTCTTTAATTCACTGGACTCCACTTCCCACCACTTCTGTCTAAGCCCACCTCGTGGATCCTCTCTAGGGGGACAATGTCCGAAGAGAACTACTGGCCCTGGTGAAGGACCTACCAAGTCAGCTGGCCGAGATCGGGGCGGCGGCCCAGACCCTGGGCGAAGCCATTGACCTGTACCAGGCCTGTGTGGGGTTTGTGTGCGAAAGGTATTGAGGGCCCTGGCTTCTCCCCAGTGGAGGAGGGGCTACTTCCCCAGCTGAGCTCTCTTCTCCACTTATGCTTTCCCCCACGTGACACTTGAGTGCCAGGCCCAGTAGTGGGCCTGGCCTCACAAGTGGGCAGCAGGAGGGTCAGTGGCGTGCTCCATTGCAGCCCCACAGAGCAGGTGCTGCCAATGCTGCGGTTTGTGCAGACGCGGGGGAACTGCACGGTGTACGAGTGGAGGACGGGCACGGAGCCCTCGGCAGTGGAGAGGCCACACCTTGAGGAGCCCCCTGAGCAGGTGGAAGAAGACGCGGTAAGACAGGCCGAGTGAGAGCCGCTTCCTCCCCTCATACATGGTTCAGTCCTCCCCCGTCCCCTTTGAACTCAGAGTCCAGAGGGAAGAAGGGTGTTCCTGTGAGAGAGACTGTAGGTGGAAGGGCCCAGAAGGCCCTACTCCTTCTTTTTCCTGGCTTTCTTGAGACCACAGGGTAGATGAGCGCTGAAGAGGCCTGGGAGGATGGTCAGCTTTGAACTGGGAGCCCTTCAGTCCCCTGAGCTCTCTGAAGACAGACTCTCCTTGGTGAAGCTTGGAGGCCATTATGTTTGAACAGTGTGCCGTTGCTCCCTACTGAGACCTAGAAGAAGTCAGGCCCCTTTTTCTCACCCATCTTCTTTGAACTAACACTTTTTTTCCCTTCTAGATTGACTGGGGTGACTTTGGGTTGGAGGTGGCATCTGAAGGGGCTGACTCTGGCATCTCTGCCCAGACTGCTGGAATTGACTGGGGCATCTCCCTGGAATCGGATTCAAAGGTTGGGATGCTCTCTCAGTCCATCTCTCTTGAGGACTTTCTGTGATTGCTGTTTTGGTGATAAGAAACATGTTGGGAATTTCCTAGTGGTCCAGTGGTTAAGACTCCGCACTTGCACTGCATGGGGCAAGGGTTCAATCCCTGGTCAGGGAACTGAGATCCCGGGTGCCTTTCAGTGTGGCCAAAAAAAAAAAAAGTTTTCTCTGTTTCTCTTCAAAGACATCACTTGAAGTTCACAGCTCTTGGACCACATATAGTTTGGGAGGCGGTAGAGTTTCCAAAGTGACATGTCAGAGTTTTGACCTGTTTCTCTTGGTGTTGGGGGCAGGTGTCGGGCTATAGGCAGGTGGTACCTATATGCATGGGCCCACACTGCCATCTCTGCCACCTCCATCAGGGCTGGAGGCCCTTCATACAGTTGCAGTGTGCATCATTGGGCTTATTGAGGGCTTTAGTTTATCCTTTGCTGGGAAAAGTTCTCCCAGCAGCGCAGGGGTTCTTTGCTCTCCACCCAGGAAGCTGGGGGTGATGAGATAGACTGGGGAGACGATGCCACCGCCCTGCAGATCACCGTGCTGGAAGCCGGAACCCAGGGTGAGTGCGTTGCTCCATGCAACCCTGGCAGAGGGTACCCCTGTGTCTCTAGAAGCAAAGAAAAAGTACACTGCCAAGACTGCGCTTCTCATACAGTTCCCGTTTTTTTTTTTTTTTTCAAAATCTTGTTGATGATGTGAGTGTAGTGGATAGAGAAGAGTTCTTAAAATGAAGCCTAGAAACTCTCAGTGCTTTGGATATTGAATGTGGGTCAGCCTTTGTCTGGGGTGTTCCGAGAGGGATGACAGGCTCTGAAGCCTGACCTGGGCCCCTTCCTCACAAGTGGAGAGGCTGTGACCGTGATCTGAGCCACTAGAGGGCAGTGCAGGATGAGACTTGATGCCCACCAAAGTGAAAGAATTCTCGGGTCTTTGGAACTCAGCTCTGTGGTCTTCCTCAAGGACTGCAGTTGGCTCTTGGTGCCTGATTAGGGCTGCAACAAATGGGAAAGGGTGACCCTTCCTTCTTGGGTTGGAACAGGAAGTGTCTTTAGTGTAGTGTCTGTGTCCATAGTAATGTACCAGGACTTCTCAAACCGATGGTCTTGCCTAGTCTTTAGCCACTTTATCACTTCTCTCTCTTCCTGGCAGCTCCCGAAGGTGTTGCCAGGGGCCCGGATGCTCTGACACTTCTTGAATACCCCGAGACCCGGAATCAGTTCATTGATGAGCTCATGGAGGTACTTTTGTCTCTGGATGATGTGCGGGGAGGCCTGGCACCAGCATAGGCGGTATTGCTCTAGACGCCTGACCTGACCTTCCTGTTTGTGTGAAGGATGCTGAGTGCTTTCAGTGTTCCAGAGCACAGGGGCACTCCCATTCACTCTGGAGCATTAGGATGCTTCCCATTCATTCTATTCATTCAGCGGACTTCTCCGGTGGTTGAGCGATAACCCGCCTGCCATGCAGGAGCCGCAGGAGACATGGGTTTGATCCCTGAGTCAGGAAGATCCCTTGGAGGAGGGCATGACAACCCACTCTAGTATTCTTGCCAGAGAATCCCATGGACAGAGGAGCCTGGCTACCGCCCATAGGGTCGCAAAGAGTTGGACACAACTGAAGCGACTGAGCACGTCTTCACTCGACAGTGTTTATCATGTTTATCATCCTTCCTAAACCCCTGGCACTGTCTGAGCAGACGAGCAGAAAACAAGGCAGCATCCTTGACCTCCCGGAGCTTGTAGTCTAGTGCGGAATGCAGGCAAAAAACGAGGCAAACAAGTGAAATACGCAGCATGTTAGGTGTTAACATAGTGCCGCGAAGAGTTGACTCGCTGGAAAAGACTCTGATGCTGGGAGGAATTGGGGGCAGGAGAAGAAGGGGACGACAGAGGATGAGATGGCTAGATGGCCTCACTGACTCGATGGACGCGAGTCTGTGTGAACTCCGGGAGTTGGTGATGGACAGGGAGGCCTGGCCTGCTGCGATTCATGGGGTCGCAAAGAGTCAGACACAACTGAGCGACTGAACTGAACTGAACCGATGGAGGAGGAGAGCTGGAAAGGGAGATGGGGTTGCTGGGAAGGCCTGTTTTTATGTTAGTGGTCAAGAAGGTCTTGTTGCAAAGGTGACCAGTAAGTTAAAACCTGCGCGGGGTGCAGAGAGAGTCACGCCCATGTCCGGCAGAAGAGCCTTCCAGGCAGGGGGAGCAACACAGAAGCTTGGAGGCAGAAGTGTGTCCTGCACACGTGACGAGCAAGGAGGCCGAGCAGGGGAGCTGGGGGAGTAGAAGAGCTCAGAAAGCTGAAGGGAACTGGGAGCTGTTGGGGCTTTGGAGCAATTTGTGTTTCATGTCATCTCTGGCTGAGGTGTCTGGCAGCCCACAGTAAGAAGCTGTTCTTGGACCTTCTTTGTGGTACTGGGGAGCTGGGGGCCAGCCTTTGTTGATGTCTGAGTCTATCCACTTCTCAGGCCTGCTGGCAGGGGAGGGCCTCCTAGAAGGTCTTGTCCTCACCAGTCTAGGTCAGGTTTCCATGGTTGAATAAAAGTGACAAGACAGGTGACTGGTTCTCAGATTCTGCCTAGCCTTTTCTTAATCTAGGGCTTCTCAAACATGGATTCCTGTTCCCTGAATCTCATTTTTCCCATGGAGAGAAAATACCTTCATTCAGCAGAGAGAACCCCTTGAATCCTCTGCTTCGTAGTTATCTGATCCATAGCCTGGGAGGAGGAGGGGGTGGTCTTGGGTTAGGTAAGGCCTGAGGCAGCAATGAGGGGCTGAAAGGTGATGGTGGAGGCTGCCCCAGACTTCCACCTTAGAGTTGGTGAGTTTCTAGCAATAAAAATGCTCAGGGGAAATACCTGCTCCTCTGTTGTTCAGTCACTAGGTGTGTGTGAGTCGTTCAGTTGTGTCTGACTCTTTGTGACCCCATGGACTGTAGCCCACCAGGCTCCTCTGTCCATGGAATTCTCCAGGCAAGAATACTGGAGTGGGCTGCCATTCTCTTCTCCAGGCGATCTTCCTGACCCAGGGATCGAATGTGGGTCTCCTGCATTGCAGGCAGAGTCTTTACAGTCTGAGCCACCAGGGAAGCCCCGTTCATTTGCTAAGTCGTGTCCAGCTCTATATGACACCATGGACTATACCACACCGGGTAGTCCCCTACTGTGCCTCCTCCAGAATCCAGCCCTTACCTTTTTCTTTAGAGCAGGCTGAGGGCCTAGCTTCTGAGTTCTTTTCTCAGTTTGAACCAAATCCTCTTCTGTCCTCAGCTCGAAATCTTCTTGTCCCAGAGAGCAGTGGAGATGAGTGAGGAGGCAGACATCCTGTCTGTGAGCCAGTTCCAGCTGGCTCCAGCCATCCTGCAGGGCCAGACCAAGGCAAAGATGGTCACCATGGTGTCGGCACTGCAGGATCTGATTGGCCGGCTCACCAGTCTTCGAATGCAGCACCTGTTTATGATCCTGGCCTCACCAGGGTCTGGCTTTCCCCTTGCTGTTGGGCTGTTCCTGGGCATGTTGCAGGGCGCTGCCATCTTGGGTGGCTGCGCCTCCTTGTTTCCTCCTCTCCGTGACCCCTTGAACCTCA
The DNA here is from genome assembly GCA_006410635.1 of Cephalophus harveyi. Taxonomy (NCBI): domain Eukaryota; kingdom Metazoa; phylum Chordata; class Mammalia; order Artiodactyla; family Bovidae; genus Cephalophus; species Cephalophus harveyi. Next base: position 734,125 of record SJYT01080335.1, on the reverse strand, counting down.
TCCCTGCCTCCCGTAACTGCACCACCCCAACTGGGGTTGGGGGTTCTCTTTGGGGCAAGATGGGGTGGCTTGAAATATGCAGGCAGAATCTGCCTGCTGCGTAGGATGGGGAAGTGGGAGTGGCATTCCATACAAGGAAGGACAGACGGATGTGGAGGCTGAGCGGCCGACAGAGACTCCCCTGTTCCAGCAGTCGGATGGGGACACCCAGGCTGCCCAGAGACACTGAGCACTTACATGAATGCCCTGCCCAGGTATGTGGACCGAGTGACTGAGCTCCTGCAGCAGAAGCTGAAGCAGTCCCAGCTGCTGGCTTTGAAGAAAGAACTGATGGTGCAGAAGCAACAGGAAGCCCTCCAGGAGCAGGCGGTTCTGGAGCCCAAGCTGGATCTGCTGCTGGAGAAGACAAAGGAGCTGCAGAAGCTGGTGAGAGCAGAGAGGCAAACCTGCCCAGTTTGCGCAGAATGAGGCCCCTTTGCCTTCTGCCTCCCGCCCACCCGGTATCACTGTCTTTCAGATTGAAGCTGACATTTCCAAGAGGTACAATGGGCGCCCCGTGAACCTGATGGGAACCTCTCTGTGACCTACTGCCGTTGTTGTTCCTGCCCATCTTCTCAGCGTTCAGGATGGAGGAGGGACAGCATGGGGCCCTTCCTGGTTAGAGACTAAGCCGACTAAAGGATGGAAGGCCCCGTGATGGAACTGTCACCCGAATGGTGATCTCAGCACTGTCTGTACTCTCTACAGGAAGCTGTCTTGATGGTCCTTTGGCCCTTCAGCCTCAAATCACAGCTTCTGCTCCTTCTTGTTAATGTAGTTGGACTTTAATAAAAGAGATTCTTGTTTCCCCACTGACAGTGCCCGTCTCTGGGCCTGGGGTTGAGGCTGTGTACCCATTTGCATGGGGTTCTTGATTCTGTGAGGTACCAAGTTGGGGACTTTTCCTCTTTGCCTCTGGTGGCAGGGAGGCCCCACAGATTAGTATCTACAGTTCAGCAAGGGGCTCTGGGGTAGCTGAGTCAGCCGGGGCCCTTTATCTCCACGGCCAGGCCCAGACTGCCCCACTCAGGCCAGAAGCCCAAGGGGAGCAGTCAAGTGGCAGCCTTGTTGGAGCCTGCAAAGCTGTATTTTCCTTTTAATCACAGCGTACCTCCAGGCAGAGGGAAAATGCGGTTTGGGAAGGAAGGGTCTGATCAACAAGGTGGAGACAGGAGTTGTCACCTTCGCTAGCTGCCTGTCTACTTCCCACCCATAACTGCCTGCTCTGTGATTGGGTACAGCCCACCCCAGGCCAGCACCCCTCTCCCCGGCCACCTACCCATCCCCATTTCCCAGGAAGGGTAGGGGTTGGGGGTGGCCAGCAATTCGATTTTAATTTCATAGCAGAGCAGTTGATTCATGGCTCTTTGTCGCTGGCGTTGACTCCCGTAATGACTTTCCATCAAAATGAAAAGTGGAGTGACACCGCTCATTATTCCTGCTGCTTGTTATCTCAGTTCTGGGGAGGGCCGCCCCCTCCCTGCTGCCTTTCAGCCGTCCTGGACAGTGAGTGATGGCCCCTATTAATCACCGACCCCGCGGACTCCGGCGGACACACGCTATCCAGAGGAGAGAGAGATAAGGCCGCATGAACTGCTCGAAGCTGCTTCTATCAATTAATGTCAGCCCATCGCTTCCCCCCAATCTTTGCCTGTTCACCTCCTTTTGGGGGGATTGGAAGTCTAGGAATTGAAAAAGGAAAGACATTGGTGTGGAATGTCGAGGTGCAACTGTCCTTGGAATAGAAGGGCTCTGGGGCCTGAGCGGGCGTGTCCCACACTCAGGCGCTGTGAAGCCTCTGCTGGGGAGTTGCCTGCGGCTCTGGGGTCCTTTCTCTCTGAGAGAATGTCGGCTACCTCCTGCCCCACCTGTTTGGCTGCTGGCTCCACTGGCCTTCTGACCTACTCCTTGCGGCCGCCATCAGCTCACTGAGGCATGCTACCCTTGCTCGCTCTAATGTCCCTTATCCAATCACCAGCTGTTACACAGGCTCTTTGCTCACAGGCGCTGGGCTTTGCGGAGAACCCTGTGGTCATGTGACCACGGCAGGCTGGGTTCAGGCCTCCTAAGCTCTTGCTCCTGCCTTCGGGTGCACCTCGCTGGCCTTCTCCGCCCTGCCTGGGGCCAATAAGGGATGTTGGATGTGCTATTTGGCTGCATGAGACAAGAAGTGGGTTTAATAGGTTTTCTCAGCAGATTTTTGTCACCTTGGTAAGCAGTGTGGCTAAGGGACTTCTCTCAGGGGGTACTGGGCCCATTTCACTGCTTATCTGGTGAAATCAAGGCCCATCTAGCTGTAGGTCCATGTAACTGATTTCTTAAAAGAACCATAACACTGGGTTTGTTCTCTAGAGCCTTTAGCCTATTTGCCTGTGACCCTGTGCTTTGCTTCCCGGGTCCTACTTTCCCCAACCACCCAATGGCATTGAAGAGCGTGCCTGGCTATTTGGCCCTGCAGAAGGGCAGCTCTGTGTCTTTCCAATCTGCTCCCAGATTTCCCGGAGCATCACTCTGATTGCATTTAGCTTCCTGCCTGTTCATCTCAGAGGTGGTTGTGAGGATTAAATGAGTTAACATCTGCAGAGCTCTTAAAACAGTGCCTGGCACAGCGTATGTGCTCACTGGACATATGTGAGCTTTTATTTTGGGTTTGTGAAACAACGTTAAGGATGCTTCCTCCTGTCCTAACTTCCTTCTTTGAAGCGGGGTGGTGCGGGGGAGCCGGGGAAGAGGCTCCTTGGGGAGCTTGAAGACCAAGTTCTGAGCAGTCAGGTTTCTGGAACTCCCAAAACAACAGGGAGAGAGAAGAGATGGGCCCAGATTACACTCTTAGAATCCATCGTTGGATGAGAATTGTGTTGCCAAGAACACTCTACTTTTCTGTTTGCTTTTATACCACCTCTTTCCAGAGAAGATTTAAGGTGCTCACTGCTTAGCTAAGACATGTCATTACCTGCTTCAGATAAGGGAAGCATCACCTTTCCAAAATCCTTTCATCCAGGCAAATCTAGGCATTGTCAAGCCCACTCACCATGATTCTGTTCAGGTGAAGCCTTCCTGCATAGACTCTGTCCTTTCCAAGTCTGGTTCTCAAAGTGTAGGCTCCCTTTGCTCTGCAGCCTGTGATGGCCAACCATGAAGGTGGGTTAAGTAGAGTGCTAATGATTGCTCCTCTGGGTTCCGGCCACTCAACTAAGGGCTTGACAGGGAGATAGGTCCTATACATCCAGAACGACTGTCCCAGGGCCTGTGTGGGGCAGGGGTTATCTGTATCATTGAGACCAAAATCTCACTCCTCTGAGTATGATCTGCTCCAGAGGACTGGCCCGGAGCAGAGGACCAAAGGAAAAGCAGACCCCAGGCCCTAGGGGAGCAGGAGCCAATTCTGCCTGGTTGTGTCCGTCTCCCTTGTTAATTCCCCAGGTGTTCCTTACAGTTTGTCCCCTAGAAATGTGGATCCTGCAGCTCTCCCTGCTTTTTCATTTACACTTGTCTGTCCTGTTACTAAGTTCTATTTCATTTTCCCCCGCACCCTACCCCTGCCTGGGCCACCACCAGATCTTAGTTCCCCAACCAGGGTCTTGGCCCTCAGCAGTAAAAGCACAAGAGTCCTAACCCCTGGACCACCAGGGAATTCCTGCTTCATCTTGTAATTGCCATGTGTTTATTTTCCTCTCCCCACTACTCCAAACACATAGATGAATGCGCACACACAGTCTAATAACAGTAACAGTGGTGACTGGCATCTTCTCTGGAGCTGGACTGTCCAGGTAAAATCCCAGCTCTCTTGCCGCCTGTGTGGTCTTGGGTGAGTCCCTGGACCTCTCTGCATCTCATTTTTTCACCAGTGAAATGACAAAGGAAGACACCCTCAGGGTGGATAGCTGTGGTGAGTATGGGCGGCACCCAGAGGGTACCTGGTGCAGAAAGACTGCTGGCAGCTTGTGAGGGGTGGCGGATGCAAACACCCTGGACTTAGGTTAGAAACTTCCATTCAGGTCCCAGTTCCATATGTCCTGGATATTCCAGCACATCCCAAACCACCCCCATCAGCATCCACATCCCACCCTGCGTCCCTCTCTTATTTCCTATCTCTGTTCTATCAACAGGCTCTCGGCTCTGCTGGTTCACCTCCAATTCACCTTTTCCATGTGCTTTGTTGACCTAATGATTTCCCTACTTAGAAACTCGGATGCCCCCTCAGCTCCCCAGATTCCTAGTGTCACAGGGCAGCCCTTGACACCTATGTCCACCTGCCTTTCTAGGCTGGGTATCCACTGAAGACACCAAACCCATATATGTCCCCAGACCCCTTCTGGGGTCCTTTTAGCCCTCCTTTTAGACCCAGCTGATGAGACCCACACTCATTTCCAGTTCCCAGGCAGAATGAGTTCCCCCCATCCTCAGCAGCATCCCTGATGCTGTCTGTAGATGTTCTGAATTCAGGGAGTATCTCTTGACTACATGACTGCCTTCCCATGGGCTGAGCCCCAAACGGAACTGCTTAAGAGCAGGGGCTGACTTTCGCTCATTTTTGCCTCCTTCCCTTTTGTGCCCTTCCCTTTGGAATCATGGGCTTCCCTGGTGGCTCAGATAGTAAAGAATCTGCCTGCAATACAAGAGACCTGGGTTTGATTCCTGGGTCAGGAAGATCCCCTGGAGGAGAAAATGGCAACCTACTCCAGGATTTTTGCCTGGAAAATCCCACGGACAGGGGAGCCTGTAGGCTGCAGACCATGGGGTCATAAAGAGTTGGACACAACTAACTGAGTGAGCACGCACGCTTTGGAATCTCAAACTTAACTTCTCTGAACTTCAGTTGTGTTAGTGATCTCACAGTTGACTCTGACTTCTAAAATGTCAGATCATTTATGACATTTTATGATTATATGACATTTTATGACATGTTACGATCACGTGGTGCACAATTAAGTTAAAAAAAAAAAAAGTCCCATAAAGAAGTTTGGGAAGAAAACTGGGTTTAATCAGGCTTTTAAAAATGAACCAATGGTCAGATTAAGTCTGATCCACAGTTGTCTAGTGATAGTGCCTGCCCTGAGGATCTTCTGGGCCAGTCTGTCCTATCCCTGTTTGGTTGAAGACTCTTCCAGAGAAGGGAGCTGCTGTTCAGCCTCTTGGAGGTTTCATGGCTTCACTGACCCAGGTCTGCTGCCGCTTACTGAATGCAACCCTCATGCTGCGTTCTGAACAAGCTGATCTGCACCCGGGGTAATCAGGCCCCAGGCTCTGCTCCCAGGTTCCTAGCAAATTGCGGGTGGAGTATGGGGGGCAGCAGGAGGGTGTTGAGCCTGCTTCAGGGCAAAGAATGCCGCTTACTGAATGCAACCCTCATGCTGCGTTCTGAACAAGCTGATCTGCACCCGGGGTAATCAGGCCCCAGGCTCTGCTCCCAGGTTCCTAGCAAATTGCGGGTGGAGTATGGGGGGCAGCAGGAGGGTGTTGAGCCTGCTTCAGGGCAAAGAAGGCTGGGGTGCCAGCTGACCCTGACGATCTCTGTGTCCTCCAGGTGCCCTTCCTCTCAGGTGGTGAGCAGGGCCCTTCTGGGTACATGGGCCCTGAGTAACCTCATACCTGTCCTGCCTGCCACCCTTCTCTCCTCCCCCAGGCTCCAAAGAAAACCAGTGTGAATATTTAAACTTCTCCTGTGTGTCTAATAAAAAGTTCTGCACTATTTAACACCCCAGCTATCCATTACTGTCGGGAGCTGCCCTCTCCCTCCCAGCCTTCCCCTCCCTCCCTCTTGCCCAAGCCCCGCGCAGTGAAGCCATTTGTCAAAGCCCTCGCCGCAGGCTGCGCTTGGCTGTGTCTGAAAGGACAAGCGCCCTGCAGGGGGAGGCGGGGATGAATAAAGGGGCTATGCAAATTGCTGCTTAATCTGCAGAGAAACACCCAGGCTTTGGGGAGACGCTCATTACTTCTTTTAACTGTGATTAACGGGCAAATTAAACCCGAGCCCTTAACTCTCTCCTGGCAGAGGACTCGAACGCAGAGCCCTGGGCTGTGCAGGTGGAGGGAGGCGCTGGTGTGTAGCTGCAGCCCCCGGGGGGCTGGGATCGAGCAGAAGTCTGACCCTTAACCTTAACCTGTGTCGTCTCGTTGCCATTGTGGAATAGGAGGGAGGGGAGCCCCGAATTGAGGTGGGCAGATCCAGCACAACTTAACACGTAGGGAAGGGAGCACTCCATGCGCATAGAATGAGGGAGTGGCCCTGGATTGCTGCCTTCTGCTCCTCGACAACTAAAGTGTGAGGACTCTCTGGCCTCCCCTGCCGGGACCTACTGTTGGCGTGACCACAGCTCCTTTAGCCTCAAACCTGGGGCTGAAAATGTGTGTCTGAGGAACCTCCGAAGTTCAACTCCAAAACTGACCTTGGGCCCAGGGAGGTGGAAGAGGCAAAGAAGCAGAAGGAGGTCAGGGACTGTTTTTATGGGAGTAGAGCATGCTAAGTCACTTCAGTCATATCTGAGTTTTTGCAACTCCGTGGACCACGGATGGTAGCCTTCCAGGCTCCTCTGTACATGGGATTTCTCAGGCAAGAAGACTGGAGTGGGTTGCCATGTCCTTCTCCAGGTGATCTTCCCAATCCAGGGATCCAACCAGCATCTCATGTCTCCTGCACCGGCAGGCGGTTCTTTACCACTAAGGCCACCGGGGAAGCCCCATTTATGGGAGTAGAGACCCTCGGAATAGTCTTGCTACAGGTTATACAGGTTATAAGCTTACAGAGTCCAGCACCCAAATCAGAAGGGGTCAAAGGTCCAAGGCAGCCCTCTCTGTTTCTTACCCCATCCGAGTGTGTGTGTTAAGGTATCTGACCCAGCTCAGAACATATGATTTACCACTTTAACCCTTTTTGTGGGCACCATTCAGTGGTGTTAAGTTCATTCACATTGCTGTACAAACATCCCCACCACTCATTCTGTCTGATTTTTGAGCCATCCTGGGTCACCTGTAGAGCCAAAGACCAGCCACCTACAGTCACCTCTAATAGACAACAACAAGTGAGGCAGAACTGTAGGTGGAATAGTTTTGTTTGAAATGCAGAAACCTGGGTAAGGCCGCTGGTGCCTGGCACTCCAGGTGAGTGGAACGGAGGCCTCATGCTCCGGAGGTGGGTTGGGTGGAAATCCTGTAGGAATTCCCCGTTAAAGAAGGTCCCCTAAGCCTGAGTGAATAGGAGGTGAACGATGACATACAGCGGTGACAGACTGTCTGTCAAGCTGACGGGGCCGAGGAGAGACACGGGCCCGTATTTTATTTTGTCGTCGTCAAGTGGATCAGTAGGTCTGTCATAGAAACCAGGCCTGACAGCTCGCTCAGCGACTCAGCTCTCTTTTCTTGACTCCTGCAGCCCCGCTCCACCATCTATTAAAACATCCCGGGCTGTCAGGGATATTAAAAGGCTCTGTCACTCCTTCTTAAAACAGTCATAAATACAATCTGGACATGAGCATTTGGGCAGGAGCCCCAGTGTTGAATGGGAAGAGACAACAGCAGGGACGCCTACCTTCCTTGAGAGCCAAGGCTCAAACAAGGAGCCCGGGATTCCTCTCCTTTTTCTCTCGAATGCAAGAATAAGGGCTGTCTCCAACATCTGCTGGGGCCTGGCATCTTGAAAACAACTGTTGCCAAACGTAGAATGTGGCCTTTGTTAGCATGACCACAGCTTATCTGTGGTGCCGGCGCACCCAAATGGCACCTGTGCTACATGTCTGCCTGTGCACCTGCTTCCTAGGCCTCCCCACGTGGCGCAGTGTGGGGAGGGACCAAAAGGTAACGAGAGAGCCTCACATTCTTCTTCCTCCTGTCCCTCTTCTACTCTCCCTGCCCTGCGCGGCCTCATGACTGACCCACCTTGGAACAAGGATCTTAGGCTGGAGGCTTCCCAGGCAGGCTCCCCAGAGTGCCAGACGGAACTTGTAATCATGCCAGTTGGAAAACCCCAGTCAGCCTGGAATCCTGAGTCTTCAAACGATGGGATCACAAATCTTCCTGCCTGGAAACTTCCATAACATAGAATGTGGCCTTTGTTAGCATGACCACAGCTTATCTGTGGTGCCGGCGCACCCAAATGGCACCTGTGCTACATGTCTGCCTGTGCACCTGCTTCCTAGGCCTCCCCACGTGGCGCAGTGTGGGGAGGGACCAAAAGGTAACGAGAGAGCCTCACATTCTTCTTCCTCCTGTCCCTCTTCTACTCTCCCTGCCCTGCGCGGCCTCATGACTGACCCACCTTGGAACAAGGATCTTAGGCTGGAGGCTTCCCAGGCAGGCTCCCCAGAGTGCCAGACGGAACTTGTAATCATGCCAGTTGGAAAACCCCAGTCAGCCTGGAATCCTGAGTCTTCAAACGATGGGATCACAAATCTTCCTGCCTGGAAACTTCCATCTCTCAAAGAGGGCATTCCCTTCCTTTCTACGTAAGCGTGCATGGCCTCAGGCTTCTTGCTAGGAGCTGGCCCCTCTTTTCAAGAGCATCCTATTTGGGATGGAGGATGTTTCTCCAGCTTGCAGCTGTATGCCTCCATATCCAGGCAAGTTCTGACTCTGGGCTCCACCTCTGTTGGGCTATGTTGTCACCAAATGCCTAGTTTACTGAAACATATAAAGGCCCTGTGTTGACATCAGGGCAACACCCTGGACACTGGCCTCTTGAAATGTCCTGTCTTCTGCCCACCCAGTGTTTGAAGGCTGGAATCACTTCCCAATACTTCTAGATAACATTTGGATACTTTTTAAAACTATGGACTGATTTGTGTGTGTGTGTGTGTTTATTTGTTTTCAAAGAAATTATGTTCTCAGCAGCTTTCCCCAAATATTCCATGTCAAGAAGTGTCAGATTTTTATTCTTCCTTTCTATAATATTTATTACATGCCTACCTTATTCAGTTGTCCAGCCCCAGAGGACAGGATTAAGTTTGTGTGTGGAGGTAAGAGGGAGGCAGATTTCTGCCTAATATATGGAAGCCTTTTATGACAACCAAATGTGCTCCACGGGACACAGGTGAGAGAGTCATCATCACTGAGGACCTTAGACTGGCACTGGGTCAGTATCTGGTGGGGACACTGCAGAGGATGGGAGATTGGTGGGATGACTCTGAGGGTCAGTGACTGGGGCACTTGGTATGTCTGGACGCTGAACAAGGCCTAGCAGCTGTTCACCAGCTGCCTTCCATGTGGCCATCTTGCCATGTAATCCCAGATGGTCAGACCCCTCACCCTCTAAGGTCACAGGGCCAGCGGCAGGGTAGTGGGCAAGCCCTTCTTTGCTCTGGTAGCCCCAGGCAGTGTCTGTGATGGCCTGGGGAAGGCAGGATGTGAGAGGCAGTGATGAGAAAGAGATCCCACCAGCTTCCGGGGTAGAGAAAGGCTCAGAGCTCTCTCTTCCGGCCCGCTCCCCTCCCACTGGCTTCCACTCCGACTCCCCTCCAGCCATGTCTCCCTTCCACCTGCCTTGGCTTCTCCCTCCCTCCTTCGCTCTCCTAACCCCCTTCCCTCCCCCACAGCCTCCCTCATCTCCATGGCGATAAAAGGGGAGGTGTGGTGGGCTGCGCCCTGTATTTTGAGTCGCTCCATAATAGCCCCTTTCTCTGGAGACACAGGGGCTGCCTGTGGAACTAATCTCTCCCTGCCCATCAGCTCACAAAGGCCAGAGAAGCCCCTCCCTCAGCCTAGCCGCCCCGGTGACCCCGAGCTCGTTTCCGGTGCGCTTCCAGCCCTCCAGGGCCTGCAGCTGGGCCTCTCTCAAGGGATCCTGCACACAGGCAGGGTCACCCCGGCTGACCTCCCCCGAGGACAGGGGTCAAGCCCCCTCTGGGGTCTCCAATGTGATTGGAAGGGAGCTGAGGCGGGGGATGTGGGGGGTTGTAGGGGGAGGACGGGCATGGGGGAGGGAACCTTCTCTTTTAATGTAAAATTAAAAGACTCCCTGTGTCTTCCTGTCTTTGCAGCTCAGGCTGGGTCGCCTGGCCTGGGACCCCACCCCTGGGAATCTGGGCATCTTAGAAATGAGTTAAACTCTTGGCAATGGGGCTTGGTCAAACCTGATCTGGAATATCGGAATCATAAAAATCCTAGCGTGGGAAGTGGGAGAAACTGTCTGTACAGGGCCGCCAGGTGTGCAGAGTCAGCCTGGTTTTGACTCTGGTGCTTGCTTAGACCCCTGTGGGCCTTGATGTGCTTATTTGCAGGATGGGAACACTAATAGCACCAACCTCATGGGTAACATGCTAAGTGAGATCACGCACATACCATGTTCCTTAGCTTAGTTTCCGGCTCAAAGGAGGTTCTCTGGGTAGCAGAGCTGTGACTGTATTAGGCAGGAAGGAGTCCTCAGGCTTCAGGAATGATCTACTTAGCTCAAGCCATCCCCATCCCTGGTGAAGAATATTCGAGGCAGTGGATCTGGTGGAAACACAGACTAGGAAGTCAGAATGGCTGGGACTCAATCCCAGCTCCACTACCTACCAACTGTAAGACTTCACGTGTAGAATGAGATAATACTGCCTACAGTTATGGCGATCAAATGGTTTAACACATGCAAAGTGCCCAGAGGGAAACTAGCTTGTTGTCCACGTTACATAAATGTTAGTTATGAGGGTTATTGATGTTATTATTATTGGGTCTCTGTGGACCTGATCTTCCCGAACAGTGCTTATTTCAAATATTCAAAGTCTTTGTCCCTACAAGTTCCCTCTCTTTTCTATGTCATACAGCACATTGTGATTTCTGGCAAGGAATAATATACGGTCACTCTCAATTGCTTGTTGATGAAAAAGAGGCATATTTTGCCTATATAGACAGCAGCTCTAAACAAGGGACACAGCTAAGCCAGAAGGGAGTCACTGGCCCCTTATAAAACAAGGCCAAGTAAAAGATAGGAGTTCAGAAAGGTTGAAGGAGGTCTGATGGGAGCTGCCAACAGCTCTCCTAACCCGCCCAACTTATTACTGGAATCATTTCAGGAGATAATTTAATGCTCTCTCTTGGTGGCCCTGTTTGCTCCTGCAGGGGGAAAAAAAAAAAAACAACAAATCCAACCACCCCAACCAACTCAAGCTTTATGAGAACATCACTTGCAAATTTTTAATGACACGGTTATTAATATAACTGTCCTGGCACCTCCCCTACATCTGATCACTGGTGAATTATGGGCCTTGAGTTTTGACTGCTGCTCCCATTACTGCAAACAGTTCCACTCTGTCCTTCCACACGCAGAGACCTCAGAGTCTGGAGTGGGGCCTGCTGCCCCAAAGTTGGGAGCAGGAGAACTTGGGGAGTCTGGCTGAGGGGTGGGGCTGGAGGGTGAGAAAGAACCAGCTGAGGCGGGGCGAGAAGGCACCCATCGGGTGTGGTGGTGGTGAGAAATCTTGACTGAAAATCCAGAGGCCTCACTTTAACACCATCTTTAGTTCTATGATTCAGCCCAATCTTTTGGTTTCTGGGACCTTATTTCTTCACTATTAGATAAGGATTTTTTTAAATTATTTTTTCTTTGCCATTTTTATGCATGTATAATGTTCCAGGCATTGTGCTAAATGCCTTATATTATTATCATTATTATTCGACTGCACCACACGGCTTATGGGATTTTAGTTCCCCAACCCAGGGATTGAACTCCAGGCCTTTGGCAGTGAAAGCCAAATGCTTTCAAAGTTCTGAGTCCTAACCACTGGACCACCAAGGAATTCCCAGTATTGTCTTATTTAATGAATTCTCAGGAGTGTGTATGATAATACTTGTTTAATCCTCATTTAGTAGATATTGAAACTCAGGTTCTCAGAAATTCAAAAGCTTGTCTGAGGTCACACAGCTGGTAAGCAGGGATACTGGTCTGCAACCTTAATCTGCCTGACTCCAGGGCCAAAGCCCCTCACTGTCAGGCTGCGCTGCCTGCTGGGGACAGTAACACCTGTCCTCCCACCTGGGAGGCGCTGAAATAACCCCTCTCTTCCTCTCTCTACCATGCCCTTGACATCCGGGGTCCCCGTGGGGAGACCCCAGCCACCACCAGCTCTCCTGGGAGGGTGGGAGACTCAGATGCGCCCCTGGCGGTGGAAGGGCACTGCCAAGCGCACAGCGGTCAGACGCGGTGACATAAAAGGCTTTCCCAAAGGAAGGCAAAAGAAGTTGGGGTGGGATGAACTGAGATTAGAGGCATGGGCTACCAGAAGAAGCTGGCAACATCCCCAGGAGACTGGATTTAGCAGTGAGCAGGCCGCATCCTGGCAATACTGCCTTTGGAAGAACACGTGATAGTTGATTTCACTTGACAGTGAAAGGGGAGACTCTTCTCATGTTCTGAGTCTTCCCGCTCTTGCCACGCTGTTTTTGATTCTGGTCTTGCAGGGTCATCCTCAGAGGCTCTGAGCTGAGCAGAGCTGTGGTCCAGCTGAGGGGGCAGATGCTGCTGTTTCCTGCTACCCAGGATGTGGTTCCACAAAGGACTGATGGGCCTGGAGAAGGGGAGGCCCCCAAGGAGAAGTCCCCCCTTAGGCCCTAGGAGTTCAGCCACAGTGGGTAATTGGTGGAGCTGGCACAAGAGTAGAGAGGTGGCCAGGAGCTGTGGACAGTCGGGACAGACCCTGCTCCCCCTTTCCCCCCATTCCCACTCCTTGCCTCTCCTGGCCTGGCCTAGGTTTGCTGGCCTGCAGGCTGGCTGCTTGGTATTCTGCTCAGGTCCCTGCGTCCGGCCTCCTGGCTCCCCTGCCAGAGGGGCCTCCTCCCCCAGCCCAGCCTGGGCCATGTATTATCCTCGCAAGATTGAGGGCCTAATGGAGGTAATCAGCACCGGGGGAGCCACTCCATCCAGGCTTAGGAGGGAGGGCAGAGACGTGCTGGTTGGTGCCTTTGCCCACCCTGAGATCTGGGTGTACTTGAGAGGGCCCCTGGAACTGAGGAGGGGCTTGCAGCAACCCCTCAGGGAGGACTCTGGACAATTTCAACCCAGGACATGGCGCTGAAATAACCCCTCTCTTCCTCTCTCTACCATGCCCTTGACATCCGGGGCCCCCGTGGGGAGACCCCAGCCACCACCAGCTCTCCTGAAGGACTTTCCGCTTGCTGTGGGGAGGGCAAGCTCCCACACCCACCCCACCCCTCGCCTGAATGCCAGCTGGCCGGCGTTGGAGCCAGTGCTCCACCGCCCATTGTTCCTTGACTCTCCTCCCACGGTGGGAGGTAGGGGGCTGAGCCTGGCCCCCCAGGTCAGGAGCACAGGGCAACCCCTCCCCTCCCCAGGCTTCAAAGGCCTGGAGGGAGGAACCCTTGCCCCTGCAGGGCCTCTCCTCTGGGAGCTGTGAGGGGGGCAGCTGCCCCCAAAGCAGCATTCAGGAGCTCCCTGGGAGTGAGCAGAGCAGGCCAGGAGGTGATCCTGGGCATGCAGGAGGTCACGCGAGGGGAGCTCCCGAGGCAGAAGGCCTGGGAAAAGCCTGGGGATGGAGGAGGCCGCAGAAGTGATATCAATACTGTAACAATACTCTTACTTACTACCAAGGGCAACGAAAATTTTTTTGAACACTCAGGGTGGACCAGGTTCTGTGTTTTCCATGCATCACATTATTTCATCCTCACAGGAGCTGGGTACATTACACAGCAGGAGGAAATCAGGCTCAGAGAGGTTAAGGAACTTACCCGGCCTCCCGGAAGGAGGATCTAAACAGGGTTTGGACTCACTCTGTTTGACTCTAGAAGCCTGCTCCTAACCACAGCGCTGGGCCACGGTACTAGGCGGCTGAGAGGGAAAGCAAGTTGGGTCACGGGCAGCCACTCCAAACACTCACCTGACTCCATTCACGTCAGCAAGATATGCATTTCTCGCCAAGGAGCGACCTGGGATCCAGGAAGCAATTTTTTCACTGGGCCCACATAGATAGAGATTCTCTTTCCTCTCCTGCTAACCCGTCTCCCCTTTCTATTAATAAGCTTCTTACTCCCCCTCTTCCCAGGCTAAAGGGCTCTCCTCCACCATCTGCTCCCAAGATGGCCAACACCGTCCACCTTGCTTCCCGGGGGATGGATGGTCCAGGACTCATCCCTCCCCCAGGTGCTGTAATTCGAGGGGCTGCCCAGCTGGAATGGACCCAGGGCCTCCCCAGGCTGCCCTCCCACCCCTGCGAGCTGGCTGGCCTCTGCCCTCTGCCCTCTTCTGCCATTAACCCTGTCACCTGCCGGACATCAGCCCCGGGGCCCAGTCTGTCAACCGTAGCCAAAGATGGATGGGGGGCGGCTGGGAAGCATAAGCGGCGACCCCTTAATGAGATCTGGGCGGGGGGAGGGCTGGGCTCTATCAGGCAGCGGCAGGGCCAGGCTGGTGATAAAGGCCCTTGCTGGGTATGACCTGCGCTCCTTCTGTGGAGGAACCGTGGAGGGAGAAGCTGCAATACAGGCCTGGAGGGCACAGGATTCTGTTGCCACTTCCCCCACCCGCCACCCCGGCCCTCTCTCCCCTCCGCTGGCAACCAGACTTGAGGCGGGAGAGATGAGGAGAGCCTGGGGAAAAAAAAGGATCCACCACCTTGTATTCTTTCTCCCTGGCGTCGTGACCCCCGCTCCCTGGGAAGAAATACAGACACAAAGAATCTCTAGGAAACAGGAGACCAGCTGCCTGTCTGGGGCAGCCCTAAGGCCGTCCCAGGAGACTCCAAGTCTCCTATCCAAGTACAGAGAAACTGGAGAGTGGGGGCCTTTGTGGGATGTTGCCTGTAGTAGGTTTGGGGGTTAGACTGAATTGGGGAAAGGGGTGAGGGTGCTTCGTGTGTCATTTTGGTGGGGCTGCTGCTGCTGCTGCTAAGTCGCTTCAGTCGTGTCCGACTCTGTGCGATCCCATAGATGGACGCCCACCAGGCTCCCCCGTCCCTGGGATTCTCCAGGCAAGAACACTGGAGTGGGTTGCCATTTCCTTCTCCAATGCATGAAAGTGAAAAGTGAAAGGGAAGTCGCTCAGTCGTGTCCGATTCTTAGCGACCCCATGGACTGCAGCCTACCAGGCTCCTCCATCCATGGGATTTTCCAGGCAAGAGTACCGGAGTGGGGTGCCATTGCCTTCTCCGATTCTGGTGGGGAGTGGGGAGAAATTCACTCCCTGTGGACAGGAATGAGGTTGGTTGAAAATAGGGCTCTTTGAGTTTGAGGTGGGTCTTTTATAACCCCATGAAGACTAAGGAGAAGCTTAGTCTTTACCGGACACCCAGCAAAGGTTGGCTGCAAGACCCTATATAGAGTGGGGAACATCTTCAGAGATGTAAGGAAAGGGCCCTTTTGAAGCAGGGAAAAGAGTGGGATGATGGGAGAGGGTGAAGGAAAAGAAATATTGGAGGGAGTCTCCTATGCATTTTTCCTCTTAGTGATTCATGGAATTTTATAAGCAGGAGATCCTGGAAAGCATCAGCTCTAACCTTGCATTCCACAGCTGGGGAAACTGACCCCTAGAGAGGGGAAGAGACCCACCCAACGAGTAGCGGAGCCAGAGGTAAAATCCAGGGTTCAAGAAGGCTGAGGCCCTTAGCTTGGCATTGTACCACACTCCCTCCTTGCTTCACACCCAGGAAGAACATAAAACAGCTGCTTCAATAATCATTCCTGGACTTGTCTGAAAGCACTTGCTTTGCCCAGTTCCTCTTCCACCCTGCTCAACACACAACGTGTTGCCCAAAGGTTTTCAGTAGGTTTAGGGGTTAGACTGACTTGGGGAAAAGGGTGAGGGTGCTTCGTGTGTCATTCTGGTGGGGAGTGGGGAGAAATTCACTCCCTAAGGACAGGAATGAGGTTGGTTGAAAATAGGGCTCTTTGAGTTTGAGGGGGGTCATTTATAACCCCATGAAGACTAAGGAGAAACTTAGTCTTCATTGGATACCCAGCAAAAGTTGGCTGCAAGACTCTTTGGCCACTACTTTGACCTTGTCAAAGTGACCACCTGCAGTGATTTCTGGCTTCCCTCCCAGCTATGTAGTTCAGGCTGAGCAGGTTTGTGGTGCAGCCTCAGGAGGCTTGGACTCTGGTTCAGCTTAGCTGTATGAGTCTTGGCAACTCTTTTCTGGGCCTCAGTTGCTTTATCTTTAAAAGGTAGTGGTAGACAATGGTCTTTATACTTCTTTTATTTATTAAATTTTATTTATTTATTTATGACTATGCTGGGTCTTCGCTGCTGCGTGGACTTTTTTCTAGTTGCGGTGAGGGGGGCTACTCTCTAGTTATGGTGTGCGGGTTTCTCATCGCAGTGGCTTCTCTTGCTGCAGAGAACGGGCTCTAGGGCATGTGGGCTTCAGTAGTCGTGGCTCCTGAGCACGAGAGCACAGGCTCAGTAGTTGAGGTACACAGGCTTAGTTGTTCCACGGTATGTGGGATCTTTCCAGATCAGGAATCAAATCCGTGTTTCCTGCATTGGTAGGCAGATTCTTTACCGCTGGACCACCAGAGAAGCCCTTCACTTCTTTTAAATATTAATAGAAGGCCCAAAGCTAGTGCTGTGACTGCCTAATTTGCACTGGCTCTCAAGGGCTTCCCTGGTAGCTCAGTTGGTAGACAATCTGCCTGCAATGCAGGAGACTGGGGTTTGATCCTTGGGTTGGGAAAATCGCCTGGAGAAAGAAATGGGAACCTACTCCTGTATTCTTGCCTGGAAAATCTCATGGACAGAGAAGCCTGGCAGGCTACAGACCATGGGATCACAAGAGTCAGACACGACTTAGCGACTAAACAGCCACTCGAGGGCTCTACGAGCCTGTTATGTGCATTTCTAACTTTGCGCTGGGTGACTTCCAGTTATTAGCTTGAAATGGGTTTTGGTGGGAGTATTTACACCACGGAAACTGGAAAATGCTACAGATTGGAGCTTCTCTATCACCACCCCAGTAAGAGCTGGCTATTAAGCTTTTACCAACACACTACGGAACAGCTCTTATGTGACAGGTATGAAAACAGAGAGGAGCAGAATCACTTTAGTTAAAGCAGGGCTGCCCTCTCCCCACCAAACCTTGCCCCAATCCAGGACTCGTAAACCGTCATATCAGAAGGATGAGATTCGTTCCAGCTCTGAATGCTGTGGGTCTAAGTGACAGGCCACAGAGGCGACGCAGGAAGGAGAAAGTGCTTGCACCTGACAAGCAAGCTTCATTCCTGTGTTCACCTAAGTTCCATGATGAATACAAAAGTCAATATTCCCAAAGCCGGCCTCCTTTCCTGCCTATTAGAATCAGCTGATTCATTCTTGTCGGGGTGGAAAGGTGGGGACAAGCAAAAGAAAAACAAATGTTCAAAGCTGAAAGAACTCTGGTATTTAATCTAGAGGTTTCTAAATCATCAGAATTACCTGGGAAGATTTTTTAAATAACAATTTCTTACCCATACGCCTAGACCTACTGATTTCAAAATCTCCAGTGGGGGAGAGGTTTTCTGTCTTGGCTGCTGCAGTAGAGCTGGAGGGCCACAATCAGTGGTGAATCATCAATTAGACTTTGTCCTCTTTCTAAAAGAGATGTCCTCATTCTCCCTTAGCAAAGGAATATTTTTAAAGTGCTTTCCCACAGCTAAGCTAAGTCTCTGCTGCATTTCTAGCCCTCTCATCTATATAGCGGGCTTCCCAGGTAGCACCGAAGTGAAGTGAAAGTCGCTCAGTTGTGTCTGACTCTTTGTGACCCCATGGTCTGTACCCCATGGTCACAAAGAGTGACTATATATATAGTTCATGGAATTCTCCAGGCCAGAATACTGGAGTGGGTAGCCTTTCCCTTCTCCAGGGGATCTTCCCAACCCAGGGATCTAACCTAGGTCTCCCGCATTGCAAACAGATTCTTTACCAGCTGAGCCACAAGGGAAGCCCATGAATACTGGAGTGGGTAGCCTATCCCTTCTCCAGCGGATCATCCTGATCCAGGAATCAAACTGGGGTCTCCTGCATTGCAGGTGGATTCTTTACCAACTGAGCTATCAGGGAAGCCCCAGTGCAGGAGACATAAGAGACTCAGGTTTGATCCCTGGGTCAGGAAGATCGCCTGGAAAAGGGAATGGCTACCCACTCCAGTATTTTTGCCTAGAGAATTCCATAGACAGAGAATTCCATGGGGTCACAAAGAGTTGGATACGACTAACACTTTCACTTTTTCTTTCATCTATATAATTATTTTACTGATGACTTTCAGACTTTGCCTGCATGCTGAATGTTCTGGATTTATTTCTTCATTCCACAAAAATTAATTCAGCACCTACTAACTGCCAGGACCTATGTTTGGTGCTGGGGAGACAGTGATGAGTGAAATGGACTTGATCCTTGACCTTTGAGCTTACAGCCTTGTGAGGGAATCAGGACGAAACTAGCGGTGTCGGGATGCGGCACAAGGGAGATGTCGGGGTTGAGAAGAGGGAGTGAGGGAGAGTGTCCTGAAGAAATGAGAGTAGGGTTGTGGCCTTAAGATAGACTAGGAAGGAGGATGGAAGGGTGGGGAGCATTGTTTTCAGCAGAGAACGGCACGTGTGGGGCTGAAGGTAAGACAGCAGCTGCTGCTGCTGCTGCTAAGTTGCTTTAGTCATGTCCGACTCTGTGCGGCCCCGTAGATGGCCTCCTACCAGGCTCCTCTGTTCCTGGGATTCTCCAGGCAAGAACACTGGAGTGGAATGCCATTTCCTTCTCCAATGCATGAAAGTGAAAAGTGAAAGTGAAGTCGCTCAGTCGTGTCCGACTCTCAGCGACCTCATGAACTGCAGCCTACCAGGCTCCTCCGTCCATGGAATTTTCCAAGCAAGAGTACTGGAGTGGGGTGCCTTTGCCTTCTCCAAGACAGCAGAGTGGGCCTCAACTGACCGAGTGAATGTCCACACAGCTAAAGCTTTCTGTCATTTCTATGGCCCTTCCCAGAAACCCCTCCAAGCGCCTCCATGACTGTCTGGGCTCCATGGAGTCCAGAGCAAGACAAAGAACTTTTGTCTGATCAGCTGAGCTATAATGAGAGAATGACCCCCAGCTTCTTTATTTATGCATCCGGCACGGAGCTTGCTTTTGTAAGAGCAGCACTGTATTACTGTCTCACAGTCAGCCATGCATTTTACAATAATTCCACATTGTCTACCCTGGGTTTTATTTCTGCCTAACTTCCCTTTCAGCTTTCCTTTTAAAAGCCTTGCCTCTTTGCTCTCTTTTTACTTATCTCTTTCTTTGAAGTGGAACACGTAGAGAACATGTGGGTTTCAGGGAAATCTGCCATCCCAAGGGGCCTTCTCCAATGAAATGCAGGTCAGCCTGAGATTTGGAGTTGAAAG
This sequence comes from Cephalophus harveyi, assembly GCA_006410635.1. Lineage (NCBI taxonomy): Eukaryota > Metazoa > Chordata > Mammalia > Artiodactyla > Bovidae > Cephalophus > Cephalophus harveyi. The sequence goes on along the minus strand of SJYT01080335.1, from coordinate 714,814 downwards.
CTGATTAGTCTAAATGCTCACATCTTAGAAAGTCTAACCAATCTGCCCATCAAGGCTGCTGATCCCATCCTGTCTTATTCGCGGCTGGGGCAGAGTCAGCGCCAGACAGTGATGTGCCAGGCAGAATAGCATCTTTGCACAGTGCCTCCTGGAAGGGAGGGCAGTGGGGAGGGGGCAGATGCTGAGAGGCTCATGGGAGCCATGCCAACAGATGGGTCTGCCTGGGTGCCTGACTAAACCAACGAACCCTTCCCAAGCCAATCCGCATGCGGGGCCAGAGCCCATTCTTTCTCCGTGAGATCCCCAGTGAAGCAATTGGGGCCACGGAGGAATTCATCGGTGGGTGGGAGCGGGGAGGTCAGCAGGGGCAGGCTGGGGGTGGGTCTGCTCGGATTAGCCCGTGGGAGCTGAGCCAGCCCCGGAGGGCGGGGCTGCTTTGGCACTCTCCTGCAGTTACCGGGCCTTCCTGCCCGCCTGGCTGCTGGTGTGCGGAGCTCAGCCCCCTCCGAAAAGAGCCCCTGAGAGGGGCCGGGAAGGGGGGAAGGCCACCCGTGGCCTTGTGAGGCTGAAGCACAGGCTCCTTCCTCAGCTGCCAGGGAAGAATTTAATTACCAATTAAAGCCCCCTCCATCTGTTTCAGGCCTGCCAGAGAGCTCTCTCTACCCTTTAATTACATCTCTGACAACAATTTAACTCAATTAGCTGGTAAACACAGCAGAATGCAGGCAACCCGGGGCACCCTCTCATCCCTGCCATCTGTCTGTCTGTCTGATGCTTTCCCCACCCGCTCTCAGTCTGTCTGTCCTGCCCCGACTTCCCCATCTCACTCTGATCACCCCCGGTTTTCTCTTTTCCTTCTGTCGCTCTTCTCCAGGATCTCTTGTCTGCCTCAAGCCAGCTGGGTTTTCCCCCTGATCTTTGTCATTATATCTTCCTTTCCCATCTGTCTGTCCACCCCTATCTGCTGTCTGTCCGTCCCTTTCCCCGGCTCTGTCTTGCTCTGTTCATTCCAACTTGCCGTCAGTCTCTCCAGGCCAGTCTCCAGAAAGCCCTCCTTTTCCTTTCCTTCTCCTGTTTCTCCTTCTTTGCCATCCCTCCCGTGCAGATCCATCCCTTTCAACATCTCTTCTTTGAGTTTCCTTCCTGGTTTGTTTCCCTAACCTTTACCATCTCCTTTGTTTGGTCCACTTAACACAGACAAATGTCACCCAGAGGATCTGGCCAGTGACTGGCTCAGAACTTTACGTATATTATTTGGTTGAATTGTTACTAAAATTCTGTGAAGTAGGTTTAAGTATTCCCATTTATAAGTGTAATAATTGATGCTCTGAGAAATTTTTACAATTTGCCCAAGGTCACAGAGTTCGCAATGTATAGAACGAGGATTCAAATCCAGGTCTGTTTACGCTGATGCTGAATAAGAGAGCTGGCGCCTGTGAAGGGAGCAGCTTTGTGGATAGCAGAGAAAGCCTGGGTATGGGGGGTGGGGGGGGGCAAGGCTCTGTGCTTCTCAAATGAAGGGCAGAACCAGAGATTACCAGTTAACACTGGGTGAAAATTAGGGATGATTTCTGAGAAACTAACTTCACTATTTCTGCTGGAAAGAATCTGCCAGATTCTAAATTGCTACAGTGTTGAAGAAGTTTCTCAGTCCCCTAAGAAAGAAAATTTCTAAGACCCCGGAGCAGCTGGGGAGAAGGAGAGAAACCCGTAGGCTCTAATTATCCTAGCAACCCTCTCCTGGAATGAGGCGGGGGGAGGGCGGGAGAAGGGCAGCCTGATCCGTCTTGTGGACAGGCAGGGACATGATGGAGACCCCAGGTCGGCCAGGTAGTCACATGGCTGCGATCAGGCAGACCCCAGCCAGATAAAACTCATCTGCTTTCTTCCCCTGTCCTTTCTTGGCTGACTAATCATTCTTCCTGTGATTAAAACAGGAAAGAATTGGGGGGTGACTACAGCAGAGAAGGGGAGCCTATTTATTATCTCTGTTTTCTACCTTTCTTTGGTTTTAAGCTTTGCAGTCCATCCAGCAGGGTTAGGTCCACTTGGGGTTGAGAACTCACTTCTGCCCTGCTTTCTGCCCCCTGAAGCAGGAGTGCTGGGACTCCCACTATGTTCCTCACATACAGCAACTGTCTCTGAAAGCAACTGGAAACGTGGGTTAGAGTCAGCCTAGGTAAGGGGACTGGTACTTCACCTAAAATTGTCATCATTACAGATATCTCAGAGGAAATGCCATTCTGTAGGCAGTTATGAAAAGTCTGGGCAGAGGCAACCAACATGCAGATGAAGGGTTGGAATAGAGGCAGGGGCAGAAAAGCAGAACTCAGAATGTGGAGGCTTCTTGTCCAAGCTTCCCCAGCCTTATATAAGCAGTGGGTTTGTGGGCAGTTTCTATAAACATGCTGTAATAAAGACCACAGAATAATGAGGTTGCTGGGTTGTTTTTTTCTAAACTTGATTACCTAGAATTTAAGATATCAAGGGACTAGAGAGGTCTATCTAACCCAGAGTCCTTCCTGCTGCAAGAATTCTTATTATAGTGGCCATCATAATATATTTCTTTGAATACTTCCAATGACAGGGAAGTCACTACCTCACAAGGTAACCCTTTTCCATTTTCAGACTATTTTAACATTTAGAAAATCCTTTCTTGTATTAAGTCTCCCTGTAATTTCCATCCTTCTGTCCTATTCTTACCTTGAGAAGCAATGGAGAATGTGTAAACTTTTCCTCCTCAGTTCAGATGCCAATCCAATGTCTAGAAGGCAACCGATAGGAACCCTTGAGAATTTAAACATCCCTAGTTCCTTCAGCTCTTCCTCAACTGCTCTTATTTCAAAATCTCAGTATTCTTTTTCTATGTACCCCTTTTCATTAGCAATGCCTTTCTTTATAAATACTGCCCCAGACCTAAACTGGATTCTCTAAAGTCCCATGGGCACAGGACAGAGAAAGACTATCACCTCCTTTGTTCTGGATACTGTATTTTTATTAATGCAGCTCAGAATCTATAATGTTTTATGGCCACTACAGATCACAGTAACCTTCCTATCCTATCAGCATACCGAGGTGGCAGTCGAATAAATTGATTTGTTAGGGGATATGCCACCCTTAGACCATGTCATCCTCACTTCTACTGAGTTAATGTTTTTAGTGATGAATAAAAAACTTACCATTTAACCCTTTAAAATTTCATCTCACTCAATTCAATTTAACTAATACTGATAGAGCAATACCGTGTTTCATTATGCTCGATTTTGGACCAATGTTCCCGTCCTACTGAGGTCTCTGATCCTGAACCTGTCACCTAAAATATTAACTAGCTCTGTATCAGCCTCAGATCTGATGAGCTTGTCTTCCGTGTCTTCATTCACCCTCCATGAAGTACTGTGCCTCCTGAGAGGACTATTTTGAAAGAATCAATATCTAAATGAGTCTCTCCTTCAAATGGAGGATGTAGTTGGTTTTCTGGTAACTGTTAATTTTGATCAAATTCAAGTACAGAAGACTATCAAAAATAGTACAAAGAGCTCCCATTTGCCCTTTACCAGATTCACCCACTGTTAACATTCACCTCCATTTGTTTTATTCCCCTCTATCCACATGTTTATATAGGCATAATTTCTCTGAGTTTTGGAGAGAAGTTGGAAACCTCGTGTCCCTTTTTCTCTACTTGAGTATGTATTTCCCAAGAACAAAGGCATACTCTTATACAAACAACTTCAGTATAGTTGCCAAACTTCAGAAATTTAACATTGCTGCAAGACTATTATGTAATCCATATTCAAATTACATCAACTTCCTCAGCAATGTGCTTTACAGCGATTTCCAGCCCCACCTCCCTTCACTCCCGCTCCAGGGGCCAGTCAGGGATCATTGAGTAGCCAGGCTCTTTATAGGAGGCTGTGGTTTCATTTCAACATTTTGCTAAAAGCAGTTTGGAAGCTTTTTTCTTCTTTAAATGCCAACCTATGAAAAACAGTCAAAACATCCCACCTTCCAAGGATGAAGATCTGGTACCTCTGAGGCGAGCAAAACAAATGTTTTGCAGACTCTGAAAGTAATTCCCATGAAGCCATCACAAATGTTTCAAGCAACGGAAGCATTTGTAACAAGTGTAGGCACCGGGTGAGATGGTTTGGGAGGAAACTTCCTTAAAGAGAGGAATGACTCCTAGGACATTTGCTTATAAACTTGCCTCATGACTTGATAGTCAAACTGCACAGGGATCTTAGGGTTTCAACTCCCAGAGAATAAGGCCTATACGATAGACACATTCTCCCTGGCCCATTTGTTAAAAGTCCTGGACTGCTGGAGCTGAGCCCCAGGTTTTGCTCCCCAGAAGAGCTATTTATACTTGCCATAGGATGAACCCTTAACCGCTAAGGTCAGGCATGAGGGAGGTAGGTGGACCAAGGAAGATGTACAGGGTAATCAATTCCCAACAACTCAAAACGTGGTCACACTGATGGAGAATGGATAACATTGACTTTCCACCCACTTGCTCCATCATGGACACCCAATAAATATGAAAGCACATTAACAAGCCTGTGGCAGCATGGTGTACAGGATTTGCTAAACTAAGGCATCTTGGTCTCCAACCAGAATTCAGGTTAATGATGACCAAACGATGCTTCTGTGGATTTCCTCCCTTGTACGCAGGTTCACAGCCTTAGAGCTTAGCCTCTCATTGCTCTTCTCCTTCTCTGTCTTCCTAATTTCAGATCTATCATCAAACTACTTCACATTTCTCATGTTTACTCTTTTCTCTTTTTTTTTTTCTGGCTGTGCTGGATCTTCATTGTGGTGTGTGGACTTCTCTAGTTGCAGGGCTTAACTGCCCTGTGTGGCATGTGAGAATCTTAGTTCCCTGACCAGGGATGGAACCAGTGTCCCTGCATTGGAAGGTGGATTCTAAACCATTGGACCTTGAGGAAAGTCCCTCTCACATTTATTCTTTCCTCTCTGTTCTGGTCCAGGTCCCACTTTACTGGTTCCCTGCTTTCCAGTCTCTTTCCTATCGATTCATTCTATGTACTATCATTAGATTAATTTTTCCTGTAAATATATATATATATACACACACACATACACACACTGACACACAGTATATACATTGCCCACAAGTCCATGCTTAATACTTTCCTCAAATTTCCATTTTAGATCCAGTCAAACTCACTCATCCACAAACAGCCTTCTTCTTGGCCTTTGCTCTTGTCATTCATTCCCTCTCCACATCACTCCATTCCATCGCTCCATCAGTCACTTTTTTAGAGACCTGGGATCCATGGTTCAGGGGACCCCAAGCTCCAAATCCTACAACTCTTCTCTCTTCTCTCAGAGCTCAGTGTTGAAAGCATTTGGTATCTGTACTACTTTTTTGGCACTTGGCACATGACTCCTTAGATGATTCGTAAATTTAACATATATACTCTTTCTCCTAAGTAAGACTGTAAGCCCTTGAAGAGTAGATATCATGTTTACCTATCTTCTTATTTTTAATGTGTGTGTGTGTGTGCTAAGTTACTTCAGTTGTGTCTGACTCTTTGCAGCCCCATGAACTGTAGCCTGCTAGGCTCCTCTGTCCACGGAATTCTCTAGGCAAAAATAGTGGAGTGGGTTGCCATGCCCTTCTCCATGGGATCTTCCTGACCCAGGGATTGAACCTGGGTCTCTTGTTTGGCAGGCAGGTTTTTTACCACTAGGGCCACCTGGGAAGCCCTATATTTAAAGTAATGCCATTTATATAGTTGGGACACTACATGTTCAGTATTGGTGATCATGGAGCTTGTTTGAAAGGGTCTATAACCAAATAATAGTCAACATGCATTGAGCACACAATAATCATCAGACACAATGCTCTACACTTTATGTGGATTATCTAATTTATCCCTTCTACAACCCAGTGATCTAGAAACAACTATAATCCCCATTTTAATGATGAGAAACTGGGGCTTAGAGAAGCTGACTAATTTGCCCATGGTTATCCAGCTAGTGAGTAGAATAACCAGGATTCAACCCAACTGGTTTGATTCTAGAGCCCTGGCTCTCAGCCACCATGCTACATCCACAAAAAAGGTAACCCTCCCACCCCAAGACTTTAAATAATAATTTTGATGCCGATGATAATAAACATTTTCTTCCAAGGAAAGTGGGGCTCTGATATGCTCAAACAGCTTTTTAATGTTTAATAACCTTCACTCTTGCAAAACTCTTTGGGTGTACACATTCAATCCTTTCATGAAAAAAAGATAAAATAAGCTGCAAAGTCATATTTGAATTTTGCCTGGTCTTTCAAGGATTACTTTTTTTTGTTTTTTGCCACAGGATAGTAGAGAGGAAGTCTCAAACCTCAGAACAGTCTATATTTACAGACCGGCTCCAGTGTTTCTGAATCCCAGGCCTGGCTAGAAATCTACAGTTTTCAGCTTCCACCCAGCATTCCTAGTGGGCTGGGGCTGAGGAGAATTTGGTGGGGAGGACGTAGGAGTAGGGTTGTGTTTTCTCATAATTTAGGTCAACTTTGGGGTTCCAATGGGGCATTCTGTTCCTTCTCCAGAAAAGAGGAGACAAAATAGGATGCATTGTGTGTGTTCAGACTGTGTTCACAGAAGACATCTCAGCAAGGCAGGCCCTATCACAGCCGGCTGATGTCACCAAGAGAGGAGGGGAAGATGGAGGAAAGAAACAATAGGAGGAGAGACAAAGAGAGAGGGAGGGAAGATGGTGCAAACAGGAAGATGGCAAATACGGTGGAGGAGGTGGGAGCACAGAGAGCGCAGCAGAGGAAAGAAAAGAAGGCTATGGAGCCGTATTCCCTTCTCCCCTCCCTAACTGACGGGCGAAAGCTTCTCTGCCTTCCTTGCAATCCAGAGGGGACATCACCCTCCCCCTTACCCTCCCCCTCTGGTGTTGTCTCGGCCCGAGGTTGCAAACAGGGTAGACTTGTAAACAGTGGATGAAAATTTCCTCGGGTTTCTCCAGGAGTTGCCTGTTTCCTGGGGCCATTCCTTTCCTTGCAACCCTCTGGGAGACCCCTCCCGGCAGACCCCAACCAGGCTCCAGCAGCCCCCCTCTCTCCTCCATTCCCCCAGCTCTCCAGAGGGGCTCGCGTCTCCCTGATGCGCTGCGGTCTCTGTCTGAGCCATCCATCAAGGGTGGCAGGCTGAGGGAAACATGAAAAAGAGTAGCTTGTTTGAAAGGGTCTATAACCAAATAATAGTCAACATGCATTGAGCACACAATAATCATCAGACACAATGCTCTACACTTTATGTGGATTATCTAATTTATCCCTTCTACAACCCAGTGATCTAGAAACAACTATAATCCCCATTTTAATGATGAGAAACTGGGGCTTAGAGAAGCTGACTAATTTGCCCATGGTTATCCAGCTAGTGAGTAGAATAACCAGGATTCAACCCAACTGGTTTGATTCTAGAGCCCTGGCTCTCAGCCACCATGCTACATCCACAAAAAAGGTAACCCTCCCACCCCAAGACTTTAAATAATAATTTTGATGCCGATGATAATAAACATTTTCTTCCAAGGAAAGTGGGGCTCTGATATGCTCAAACAGCTTTTTAATGTTTAATAACCTTCACTCTTGCAAAACTCTTTGGGTGTACACATTCAATCCTTTCATGAAAAAAAGATAAAATAAGCTGCAAAGTCATATTTGAATTTTGCCTGGTCTTTCAAGGATTACTTTTTTTTGTTTTTTGCCACAGGATAGTAGAGAGGAAGTCTCAAACCTCAGAACAGTCTATATTTACAGACCGGCTCCAGTGTTTCTGAATCCCAGGCCTGGCTAGAAATCTACAGTTTTCAGCTTCCACCCAGCATTCCTAGTGGGCTGGGGCTGAGGAGAATTTGGTGGGGAGGACGTAGGAGTAGGGTTGTGTTTTCTCATAATTTAGGTCAACTTTGGGGTTCCAATGGGGCATTCTGTTCCTTCTCCAGAAAAGAGGAGACAAAATAGGATGCATTGTGTGTGTTCAGACTGTGTTCACAGAAGACATCTCAGCAAGGCAGGCCCTATCACAGCCGGCTGATGTCACCAAGAGAGGAGGGGAAGATGGAGGAAAGAAACAATAGGAGGAGAGACAAAGAGAGAGGGAGGGAAGATGGTGCAAACAGGAAGATGGCAAATACGGTGGAGGAGGTGGGAGCACAGAGAGCGCAGCAGAGGAAAGAAAAGAAGGCTATGGAGCCGTATTCCCTTCTCCCCTCCCTAACTGACGGGCGAAAGCTTCTCTGCCTTCCTTGCAATCCAGAGGGGACATCACCCTCCCCCTTACCCTCCCCCTCTGGTGTTGTCTCGGCCCGAGGTTGCAAACAGGGTAGACTTGTAAACAGTGGATGAAAATTTCCTCGGGTTTCTCCAGGAGTTGCCTGTTTCCTGGGGCCATTCCTTTCCTTGCAACCCTCTGGGAGACCCCTCCCGGCAGACCCCAACCAGGCTCCAGCAGCCCCCCTCTCTCCTCCATTCCCCCAGCTCTCCAGAGGGGCTCGCGTCTCCCTGATGCGCTGCGGTCTCTGTCTGAGCCATCCATCAAGGGTGGCAGGCTGAGGGAAACATGAAAAAGAGCCTATTTGGCTATTAACATCCCCTCCCGCTTTGTTGTCTCTCTCCTCCCCACTCCCCTTCCAGCCCCCCACCCCTCCCCTCCCTTTCCCCTTTTGCGGGAGACAAAACCAGACTGACAAGCTGAAGACTCAAACATTAATCAAACTGCGCTCCGGAACAACCTTTCCCTCGCATTAATAAATACATTTGCGGCCCCTCATTGGACAGTTGGCCTAATTTGTTTCTTTTTCGCGGGGTGGAGGGAGCAGCCGCGCCCGCGCCCCCCGGCTCCCAGCATCCCAGTGCAAAGCAGATGTTCCGCAGCGGACGCGGAGCAGCGCCGAGCCGCGCGCCCCGGAGGCCGCGGTTGCCATGGCGACGGCCCGGCCGCCTGCTGTCGCTGAGCATGCTGTCTCGCCCGCTCAGTGATTACCTCCATCTCCGCAGCGTTCGCCATACGGCCCGGATTCTAATCAGATCCCCTCCCCCTCCTCCCTGCCTCCTGGAGGAGCCCACCCTCCTCTGGCCAGCCCACTACCCCTCCAGCTCCCACATCCTTGGGGCTCATTAAAAACCGGGGTACATCCTTGATAGTGCCAGGAAAGAGAAATGAGAGAGAGGAGGAGCTCTCCTGTGTTTAGGGACGATCGGATCCCCTTGGGAAGAGGTTCTGTGCACCTGAGACCATCTTTGGTGGCCCTGGATTCCAGGGGTCCAGCTCCCAGCACTGTCCCCCGGAGACTCCTCCTCCCCTCCCTGCTTGGGTATGCGGAGGCAGGTCACCTGGGCTGAGAGAGGGAGGGGGAGAGATGAGGCAAGCAACCCTAGTCCACCTCCACCTGGGCAAGACTCTTCCGTTCTGATTCTGGAAGTGCTAGGAACAATTTCTGCTGCACAGATTAGAGGTGAGGAGGGTTTCTGGAACAATCAGAGCATCAGTCCCAGCTGTGCCCCTGTATTAAACCCACTGGTTTCTCAGGCTAAGAGGAGGAGTAGAGAGGCATGTGTTTGCTACTCAAATGATGCAGGCCTGGCTTGAGTTAGTCCCATGTTACTTCCACCCCTCCCCATCAATACCCAGTACACTCTGCACTCATCCAGATTGGTGGTGGGTAGGTCTATGGGTGCCTCAGCTACATGCCCAGCAGGCAGCCTTGCTAGTGGTCCACATGAACCTTCTCCGGGCTTGGCAGTGGGTGAGGGGCGGCTGTGAGCCCTCAGGGCCTTGGGGTATTTGGAGAGCTCTCTGTTGGGCAAGGAGGGTCCTCTCCCTGAGACTTTGAGCCTTGTGACAAGATCCCAAACATCCCTGGCTTAAGGACAAACAGGGTAATAACAGCAGCCACAGGAAGAAGAAGACATTGGGGCTGGGGTGAGGCCTGCATGGAAGCAGGGCTAAACATGTGGGACAGGGTGAGGGTGCCATCTTCCAGGCTGGCTCACCAGCCAGCAAATCCAAGGGGCTTCGAGCAAAAAATAATTTTGCTTTAAGGGAAGGGGCCCCTTGGAGTGATGAGCGTTAAAGTCCTCATCTAGGACTGGGAAAGCTCGCTCCAACACTCCCACAGCATCCAAAATGCCAGTCTCCCCCCACAACACCCCTCGCCCAGTGTGTTTGCTGTGAAGTCCTGAGCAGCGCCAATGAATGAGGAGAAATGCTACTTTGGGCTCTCTCTGTGCTCTCCCTCCTGTCTACCGGGAATCCACATGTTCAAGTCATGGGGCCTTCAAAGATCGAGCCCAATCCTTCATTTTACAGGCAAGAAAACAAAGACCCAGACAGAGAGCATAACTGGCCGGAGATCCCACAGCTCACAGAGTGGATGCGGCTTCACTTTCTGCTGTGAGGCCGCTGTGGCCCCTCCCTTTCCCCTTGCACAGGCCACTGCCTGGGAAACTGGTTTCCAAGAGGCACAGGCAGAATCCCAAAAATCTCAGGCCTTTCTAAGCCCGACGTCACCCTGTCTCCTGAAGGCCTGTCACCTGAAGGCGCTCCACTGAAGTGACAGTTCCCGTCGGCCTGCTAGCTCAGGGCCCCTCTGGGGGGTGGTGGGTGGTGAGGGAGCTTTTGTGGGCCCTCCCTCAGTCGATTGTCTGCAGCTCTGTCATTGTCTGTCTGTCACTCAGAAGTGAACCGGTGGGGGGAAGAGGTCAGGCTGGTTGGTGGACAGGGAGAAAGAGGCCTGTCCCTCTCAGAGAAGGGTGGGGAAGATGGGGGGCAAGGCAGCTTATTCAACTGGCTCATCCCACCCCCTCTACCCGCCCTGGCTCCCCTAGGAAATTCCAGGCTTTGCTCATTTAGGACCAGGGCAGCAACTGTCCACAAAGACCCGTCTCTTCTCGCCATGTGAAATCTTGAATCCCCACTGGAGATCTGCTCCCTTGCCCTGCCCTGTCTAGAAGGGGCTGCAAAGGCATCTAATCCAAACCTACTTGGAAAGGGGTCTCCTCGTGCCCCCGACTCCACACGACCACCTCCTTGACACTCCTGTGCTTGCCTGTGTCCCCGCCCCCATCTGCCTCATCAGATCCCCCAG